>CM041630.1:21651799-21704972 GCA_023333625.1 Bothriochloa decipiens
CCGCCGCCGCCGGCGCTGCCAGGGCCGCGCCCCTCCACCACCGCCGGCGCCCCTCCGCCACCTGGCCGCGCCGGCGCCCCAGCGCTCGCCGCGCCACCGGGCCCGCGCCTAGGCCCGGCGGCTCCGCCCCTCGCCGGCGCCCCAGTCGGCCGGTCCTCTGCCCCGGTGGCCCCACCCTCGGCCGCGCCCCGTTTCGCCGCTGCCCCTCGCAGCGCCCCTTGGCCCGCCTCCGAAGTGCCTACAGAGAGGAGGAAGAGGAACCAGGGGAGAAGAAAGGAGAAGGGAGAAGGAGGAGGGGGAAGGAAGAAGGGAAGGGAGGAGAAGGAGGATGGGGAAGGAAGAAGGAGAAGGGAGAAGGGAGGAAGGAGAAGGGAGAAGCAGGAGGCTGGTCGCCCTGACCGTTCGCCCCCGTAGTTGTACCCGTGCGTCTCCGGAGAAGAAGGTTGCCGCAGCACCGCGTCACTCGACTCCACCGCCACCTAAGGTATAAAACTTCCCCTCGGTTGTCGGCCTTCGTGCCATGTATGTCATTGAAGGTGTTCGTGCCGTATGGGTCGTTGATGGCCTTCGTGCCATGTATATCATTGGTGTGTGGGCCATCGTGCCGGAAATGTGGACGTCGGTCTTCGTGCCGACTTTTCTTGCAGGTTTTGGAAACCTCCCCGTACAGGGGAGGTTCTGCCGAATTTTTCAACTAATAGTGATGTTTTTCTTCTTTTGTAGAGCAGGACGTGTTGGAGGGGACTCGGAGCTGCACCGACTCGCCACTGCACCGACTCGCCACTGCGCCGCCACCTTAGGTATAATTGAGCTCTCTCTCTCTCTTACCATTGTCGTCGTAACCAAGTTAGGCGTCTCCCGTCCAAAAGAGATACGGTCATTGGTATGTGTGCATATCTGCGACGGTATCTCTTTTGGATTGTCCATGTTTTTTGGACAGCCCGCGGATACGTAGATGGGTTAGCTTCCATGTTCTGCTCCCGTTGGAGTCGGAGTTTCGGCAGTACCTCCCCGTTGTTCTCCGGATACACACTCTCCCCTCCAGGACGTGTATCGGGAGAACAACGGGGAGGTGCTGCCGAAATTCCGTCTCGGACGGGAGCGAAGCATGGAAGCTAACCTTATCTACGCATCCTCGGGTGGGATTAGGACCTATCCTTCACCTATTAGATGGTAGGGACGCCTTGTATATGCAATTGCTGGTTTTATTGCTCGCTTATATTGGCACATGACAGAGGATGGATGACCGTGAGTGGATGTACACGGGCTTCGAAAGTAAGAGCCGTGAATGGGTTAGGGGGACCAATGCTTTCCTGGAGCATGCATTTGGCCCAGTTGCTAAAGGGTCGAGTCGGATGCCGTGTCCCTACATCAAATGCAAGAACAAGAAAAAGAAACAAAAGAGGGAGATGTACAGAGATATTTTCAAGAACGGATTCGTTCCGAACTATACCTGCTGGAACCACCATGGTGAACGTGCTCGTATGAGGGAGGAGGCGGTGAGATCCCTCCTCGAAGAGTATGATGCAGATGCCGGGATGGCTGACATGATGGCCGACTTTAACGAAGCAATGGAGGTGGAGGATGATCCAGAGGAAAGCGCAAAGGCGTTCTACACCATGATGGAGGCGGCACAGAAGCCCCTTCACGAGAAGACAACGGTTTCGCAACTGGATGCAATTTCGCGCCTAATAGCGTTGAAGTCGCAATTGGGCATTAGTCGAGACGGCTTCGATCTCGTGTTGACAGTTTTTGGCAAACTGCTTCCGGATCATCATATCCTGCCAAAGAATACGTACGAGTCACAGAGACTCCTTCGTGCACTTAAGATGCCTTATGAGGGGATCCAAGCTTGTATGAATGGGTGCGTCCTATTTAGGAGAGAGCACGCAAAAGCAACACACTGTCCAAAGTGCAAAGTCTCTAGGTTTGTGGAGGTAGAAGGTAGTGATGGTAAAACGAAACAGTCTAAGATCCCTGAGATGGTCGTACGACATCTTCCTTTCCTACCGAGGTTGCAACGGCTGTACATGACAGAGGAGTCCGCGAAACAAATGACTTGGCACAAGAATGGAAAAAGATACAGTAATGACAAGATGGTACACCCATCAGATGGTGACGCATGGAAGCACTTCGATAACATAAATCCTGTCAAGGCTATGGAGGCGAGGAATGTACGCGTAGCACTGGCAACAGATGGGTTCAACCCATTTGGAATGATGGTGGCCCCGTACACTTGTTGGCCTGTGTTCGTGATCCCCCTCAATCTCCCGCCCGGCATCATGTTCGAACCCAGGAATGTGTTCTTGATGCTGATGATACCTGGACACCCAGGAAACAACATGGGTGTGTTCATGGAGCCAGTGTGGGATGAATTGCAGAAGGCTTGGGAAGAGGGGGTACTGACTTACGACCGAGCTACAAAGAGGAACTTCATAATGCATGTGTGGTACCAGTATTCCATGCATGACTTCCTGGCGTATGGCTTATTCTGCGCGTGGGGTGTTCACGGAAAGTTCCCTTGCCCAATATGCAAGCAAGCTGTGCTGTTCACTTGGCTGAACAAGGGTGGCAAGTATTCTTCCTTCGACAAACATCGTCAATTCCTGCCTGAGGACCATGAATTGAGACGAGACAAAAAGCACTTTACGAAAGGTGTTCAAGTCACCGACCCCATTCCTCAGATCAAGAGCCCTGCCGAGGTCCTTGCCGAGATAGAGGCTCTCCAAGTTGATGAGAACAACGGTGGTTTTAAGGGATATGGTGTTGACCACATGTGGACTCATATATCGGGCTTGACTAGGCTTCCGTACTTCAAGGACCTTCTTCTTCCACACAACATCGATGTAATGCACACAGAAAAGAATGTCGCCGAGGCACTGTTTGCAACACTCTTGGACATGAAAAAGTCAAAGGACAACGTTAAGGCTAGACTAGACGTGGAGACGATTTGTGATAGACCAAAGCTAGTGATGAAGACCCCTGCGCCAGGCAAGAGATGGAAAAGGGGCCCGGCCGATTACATCTTGAAAAGGGAAGATAGGAAGGAAGTACTGCAGTGGATAAAGATGATACTGTTCCCAGATGGGTATGCGGCGAATCTGAGTAGGGGAGTGAACTTGCAGACTATGAAAGTCTTAGGGATGAAGAGTCATGACTTCCACGTGTGGATTGAGCGGATCCTTCCCGCCATGACCCGGGGATACCTCCCCGAGCCAGTATGGCGTGTCCTGGCTGAGTTGAGCTTTTTCTTCCGCCAGCTTTGTGCCAAGGAGTTATCTCGGGACGTGCTTGTAGACCTTGAGAAGGCTGCACCTTTGTTGCTCTGCAAGTTGGAGATGATATTTCCACCCGGCTTCTTTCTGTCGATGCAACATCTGATTTTGCACCTACCACGAGAGGCACGGTTGGGTGGCCCCGTACAGTTCCGTTGGTGCTATCCAATCGAGAGGTGTCTAAAGCTTCTTCAAAAAATGTGTCGGAATAAAGCCAAAATTGAGGCTTCTGTGGCAGAGGCATTCATTCTGCAGGAGGTGTCGATATTCACACAGGCGTACTATACTGAGAAACTTCCCAGCCGCGTGCATAATCCAACCCCTCGTTACAACGCCGACGAGAATTCATCGAAACTCAGCCTTTTCCAAGGGGAGATGGGAAGTCCAAGCGCAGGTACCACAAAGAAGTTGTCCCATGAACAGTGGCGTGATATCATGCTCTACTTGTTGTTGAACCTTGATGAAGTGATTCCTTATCAGAAGTAAGTTCTCAATGAGCTTGTTACATACGCCATCACTATCCTACACCTATCAATCTGACCCCTTTGTTTTTTTAGGGAATTTATTAATGAACACTGGCGAGGCAATAGGGCTCCTACCGAGCAAGAAGAAGACCATCTGTTTAGACATGGTGTGCCCGATTTCATTTCCTGGTTCTGTACAAAGGTACCATCCAAGTAACCTCGTTCTGACTTTGAGATTCCACTTTTGCTCCTAGGAGCTAGTAATGTAACGATCTACCGGTCCTGACCTTGCAGGCCAGCACGGCTGCGGAAATGAGTGATGAATTGAAACAGGTGGGCAGTGGCTTCTCCCGTAGGGTCCAGTCATTCAACGTTTATGATGTCAATGGCTATCGCTTTCGCACGAGAAGCTATGAGGCGAGTCGGGCCAACCTAAAAACCACGTGCACCGGAGTTCGTACGCCCGGCACGGATGATAAGGACTATTATGGTATAGTCGAAGAAATATACGAGCTCAACTTTGCGGGTGCCAAAGCTTTTGCACCAGTGGTATTCAAATGCCACTGGTTCGATCCTGATGTAACTCGAAAAGACCTAAAGATTGGGCAAATCGAAATTCGACAGGATTCCGTCTATAAAGGAGATGATGTCTATATTGTGGCTAACCGACACGCCACGCAAGTTTATTACCTCCCATGGGCGTGCCAAAAAGACGAGAACCTGGCGGGATGGTCCCTTGTGCAGTTGGTGTCGCCGCACGGTAAAGCGGCTGTCCCAAACGATGATGATTACTACTTTGACCCAAACATAGATAACGGCGAGTTCTATCGACCCGAGGGGCTAGAAGGGAGTTTCGAGATAGACATTCTTTCTCTCATGGGCATGGAAGTAGATAACGACATCGATGAGGACGAGGGTGTTGAAGTGCAGGATGCTAAGGACATGCAAATCCTTGAGCGATGGAGGAAGGAGCGCGATGATAGAGTTGTTGAGGTTGATGACGATGATCCTGACGATACAGATGATGAGGATGATCTCAGGCACTTAATTGAGCTCAACAATATCGATAGTGCTGACGACAACAGTGATGATGAGTACACGCCAGCCATATTGCCCTTCGTGGGCATGGTTTCTAATTCATGTAATACTGCATTGTTGTTGTTATTATTATTATTCTTATTATCTTGCAAATTATGTTTCTTTTACAAGTACTTGTCATTTATTTGTGCTAATTGTTTCCTTTTTTGTCATTGCAGGCACTCGACAAAATGCCAGGCGGACGGCGGCAGCGGCAGCGGCCGCTTCGACAGGTCCAGTCGCTGTACCAGCGACGGGACGAGGAGGAGCCGACCGCCGAGGAGGAGCCCGCCGCCGAGGAGGAGACGACCGCCGACGAGGACCTGTCGGCGAGTAGGCGGGGGAGGCCCCCGTCTACGAGGAGGCTGGAGTTCCAGGACTCCCAGCAGGGGGCGGCGACGGCGACGGCGACGATGACGACGACGACGATGACGGGGGCGAGGAGGACGACAACGACGACGACGACGACCGGTGACGGCGGCGAGGAGGATGATGGCGACGACGGGGGTGAGGCGACACTAGGCTCGTCGTCGGGTACGAGCAAGGTCTACCAGCGCGGGCCCTCGTCCCTCCCTGACCGCCGGCCGCTCCAGGCCCAGCGCCCAGTCATTACTTGTTCTTTACATGTTAAAAATCGAACTGCAGACTAAGAATTGTAGTGACTAAGAACTGCAGACTAAGTAAGTAACCAATTCTGTTTTCACTACTTGTTCGTATACATGTTAAAAATCGAACTGCAGACTAAGAATTGTTCTTTATGACTTGTGCAGCACCTGGCTGGTTGTGAGCGGGAAAGCGCGCCATGTCAATGGCATCCAGGGCCTGCTGATTCGGCACCACTACCCCGGCCAGGTCATCCACAATGGTGAACTGCAGCCTCCCATGACATGGGAGCACTTCTCCAGCATCTCCCAGGAGGGCGAGACCGTAGCGGCGAAGATCAAGAGGGAGTTCTGGGTGAGTCTTTTCATCGCACAGCACTACTTGATACTACGTTCTTGAAACACTGAAATGATACATGATATCTGTGTGCAGGAGTTCTTCAAGTGCGAGGAAGGGCACGAGGCCCATGCGGCACGAGTGCAGGAGAGGGTCTGCAGAGAGCGTCTCAAGGACCTGTACCACGAGTACCACCTCCAGTGCATCATCACCTACAACGCCGACGTGCTTGGCCGGGTGGTGAAGAAGCCGCAAGCGAGGGAGAGGATGCTGAGTAGGGAGACCGACCTCACCAGGGACCAGTACCTCCAGGTAAGTAGGAAAGTTCAGTTCTGATTCCTTCTTTTGAAACATTCAATTCATTTTCTTGCAGTTAACTTGCTTGATGTCATGCAGATGTGTCCGGAATGGTGCGACAGGCACAGGGACTGCTGGGCAGCCATTGTGGACAGGTGGACCAGCGATGAGGCCTACGAGACACGCAGAGCCCGTCGGGAATGCCGCCTGCAGATGCGAGGGGCACCACACCACCAAGGCAACCAGTCCCTCCCAGTGTACATGGAACGATGGGTATGCTTCAGTTGATTTATTTATTTCAGCGCGCAATTGTCATTACTTGTGATCATCTTTGTATTTTTCCTCACAGGCCCAGTCCCATCCAGGGCAGCAGGTCAACGAGTTCACGGGGTATGCCCTGGCTCACAAGGGCAAAGCGACAGCGGTGGACAACGTCTACAACCCGCAGGATGGGCCCGACGCGTACACCAACGAGAGCGCCTACTCCAAGCTCGCCGAGTACACCACCGCGGCTCACCAGCGCCATGGGGAGGAGTTCGACCCCACCACCGAGCCCCTGGACACAGACCTCCTGATGAGGTTGGGAGGAGGGAAGCAGCACGGCCGGTACTAGATGGCCAACAGCGCTATCGAGTCGTCCTCAGTTCCCACGCTGAGCGAGGTTCGAGCCAGGTCCACGAGCTCCTCCGACATCCCCATAGCGCCTCGGCAGCCGAGCAACGCGCAGGTCAACGCGCAGGTCTTGGCACTGTTGCAGGCCCAGCAGGTAAGTACACAGTTTCATTCGTCGTTCACTCATTTTACACATGTACATTGCCTTTAAACATGTATCTTGCGGGGTAATATTGCAGGCCCAGTTGGCAGCATTGCAGGCCCAGCAGGCGGCCCAGGAGGAGACCTATAGGCGATCGCTGCAGGCTTTCCGGGAGCAGTCGGCGCGTCAACTGGAGGTTGTCCAGCAGCACTCGGCCTGTCAGATGGCTGACGTGGCGAGCTACTTCCAGGCCCTTCAGATCCCGGGAATGATCCTGCCTCCGTTGCCTGCCTCGCTGTTCGCTCCACCCCCTCCTCCTAGTCCGGATCCTACGTCGCCTCAGGTTTACTCTTGTTAGCCTTGCTGTTACTTTACTCTTGTCACTTTTGCTAGCCAATTTGTTATTATATTCTTGGGCAAAGCCAATGATGTAGACATGTGTTTAAATGTTAGGTGGCTGCCAAGATGTTTTATATCTCATGTTAGTCATCAAACCATGGGACACATCCATACCCAGCAACACTTGGGCCTGGTTTCATGTGATGGCTGGGATGGATGTGTCCCGTGGTTCCATGGCTGCCATGAACTTATCTTGTGGCGTTTATATAGCAACCACCAATGATACATTTTCCAATTGATATAGAAACACATGTCACAAACTGAGGCTGCTGGTTGCTAGACTTACTCTACTACTACTACTTACTCGAAAATGGCCATTTTTATTGTACTAATTAGATTGCTTCTCATTGTGCAGCCACAGTCGGCGGGTTCGAACCCGACTCCTACAGGTGGACCTTCTCCACAATACCCGCCTCCAGGTGCCGTTCCTCCACAGCAGGGGTACTCCGGGTGGATAGGCGGCCCTCAGCTTCCGCCGCCGGGGTGGACGTTCCAGGGTGCCCCTCCGCAGCCAGGGTGGAGCTCGTGGCCTGGGCAGCAGGGGCCTGGGAGCTCTTCACACTCAGAGGGCCCTGGGGGCGGCGCCACGTCTTAGGTATGGATTTATGTATGGACTTGGGCAGCATGGATGTGTATGGACTTGCATGGATGACTTTATGTTGTGGATGGACTTGCGGCTTCGACCGTTATGTTGGATCATGCTTGGATGTGTGGATGGACTTGTATATGCATATTTGTGATAATGGCTTTGACCATTATGTTGGATCATGCTTAAAATGTGAGATATTTGTGCCTTTATGTGAGATTATGTGATATTGGATACATATTTGTGATAATGGATGCATATATGTGATGTTTGTTGAATATATGTGATATTGGATGAATGAAATGAGAGAAAACAGCAGAAAACATGAAAAAAAATCTGTTTCCCAGCTTTGCCGAGTGCTAGCACTCGGCAAAGCTGGGAATCATGCCCCAGGTCAGCAGCTTTGCCGAGTGCCAGCCTGGCACTCGGCAAAGTGACCATAACTTTGCCGAGTGCCGGCACTCGGCAAAGGCCTTTTTCCGAATAAAAATAAAAAAATAATTAAGCTCTTTGCCGAGTGCTTGCCACCTCAGCACTCGGCAAAGAATTTTCGGGAAAAAAATAAATAATCTTTGCCGAGTTCCCTCCTTGTCAGCACTCGGCAAAAAAATTTTTTAAAAAAATAAAAAAAGTCTTCGCCGAGTGCCTGCCACGTCAGCACTCGGCAAAGATGGCCTGGGGTTGACGGCAGCCGTTAGGTTCGCCGAGCGCTGACATGGCACTCGGCAAAGGCTTTGCCGAGTGCACGACACCTGGCACTCGGCAAAGAATACGTCGGCAAAGGGTTCTTTGCCGAGTGCTTTTTGCCGAGTGCGGCACTCGGCAAAGCCTTTGCCGAGTGTAAAATGGCCTTTGCCGAGTGCTTCGAGCACTCGGCAAAGACCCTGATTCCTGTAGTGCACTTAGCAGCTCTGACATATAAAATCTGTTTCCAGTCTTCCTATAACCTGTCCATCCATTTTCCCAGCAACATATAACAATTTCAGGTGAAGAGAAAAACAACAAAGAACAAGGGTGAGATGGCAACAAATTGAGCTGCGAAAGTAATGAAAAGGTGCTTCACACACTTTTCTTCATAATGGTGAACTTCGATGGAAGGTACCCATATCATTTATTCGCACATTTAAAAAAAAGAATATGCCAATTACAAACATCTATTCGCACATTTAAAAAATGAAGTCTTTTTTCACGAAGGAAATCCAGGACTGCAAGATTAAGCACACGAGTACATGAAGAATAGGGAATGGAAGGAGTTCTAAATAGTTGCTTGGCACAAATAGCTAACAAATTTTAGATATAACCCTAAAAACAAAATGCAGAACCCTTGAAGACCAACAAAATAGTTGTCCAACCACGAAGCTTATAGTATGCAGCACTACCTCCAGACTACAAGTACCAGTTTATCCTTGACTGAGGATCGCCCAACTGAGCAACTTATGTTTGTCATGCACTTGGGATGTCAGCTCTTGGTCCCTCACCGGTGACTCCAGACTTGGATGCTCCAAATGCTACAAAAATGCACAAATTTTGAAATAATGTCAGCTGGGTGAGAACCGAAATAACTCATGAGCACTTTTCAGTAACCAATCGGCTAACCAAACAGATAAATTGAACTATTTTATTATCTAGTGTTGGACTCATACCTTGAGAAAAAAAAAACAGCACCCTTTTGTTTACCAATGATATCATACATTGTACAAATCTCTATGCTGTTAAATTGGACTGACAAACCAAATCCAAATAATCCAAAGAGTTAAATATATAATATTTGTGGGAGGCATACATATAGAACTTTTTGCTTTCTTGCCAATTGGATATCTTCCTAGCGTACCCTAAATTTATTGTTCTTCAAGACAGATATACAAGAAGAATAAATTCCTAAAAATGTCTCTCTATGTTATTATGTAGTGTTGACAGATCGACGATAGGTACAGAATATAAAGTGAAGATATGTGCGAGGCTGAAACTGTTTGCAGTGTTTTTTCTTCTTGGCTGAATAATTGTCTAGCTCGGCCTAGATTTAAATTGTTCTTGAACACAGCAGTACATAAAAAAAAAAAATCCCATACACATCTATCCAGTTTCATGAATGGCCCACAATAAAACTAGTTATATGGGAGGTCCAGTGTTATACATTTATATGTATAATTGTCACATTCAAGTTTTATAAACTAAATGTTCTTGAGCACGTACAGTTACCATATACGTACGTAATTGATAATTTAGTGTTAGTAACAGAAATTAGTAATTTACTTGAATATTGGCAAATCATGTACCTGGAGTGTAGAAGCTCAGGTAAGGGAAAATGCTACCAAGCCAGCTTTCTTTCCAAACCTTGGTGACGCGGCTAGAGTTCAGATCAACAGTTAGGACTCCGACATCTGCACGTAGAAAAAGGAGACCAATGCTATCGGCACAGCCAATAACATCTAGCGAGGTTGGTTCACAACCAGCAGGGAGGAAAGACTTGAGTTCAATGGATCGCCTTTCTGCCCATCCTTCATCTCTGTCATGACTGGCCTCCGAGGACCACAGGTAGAGTGTGGAGTTCTCCACATAGGTTCTTGGATAAAAGAAATTTCATGTGTGCCCAAATCGTACTTGAGGATATCTTTGGCATCCCAAGTCGGGATGTAGAGCGCCTTCCCCACATGGGCAGTCGGCGCTGAAGCGACACTGTAATATGGGTGCTGCACAGAGGTTGGCTCCCTCCACGCACTAGTCTCCGAAGAGTAGACATAGGCCAACGTCTTCGGGTATCTCATGCCAATTAAAACAACGAGGAAGTGTCCACCGTGGCAATCTAAGTGGTCGCTTGTGCCGTCAAGGCTAGCGGCACAGACCACAGCCGCGTTCCATCTCTCAAGTATCGGGGTTCCTGGTAGCAAGGGCAATTCCCTGCAATGATCTGTGATGGGGTCCCAGACGACCAAGGGCATGTCCAAATTCCTGGCCCAACAGTGAAGGAGGACGAGGCCGTGGCGGGCGTGGATGACCCTCCAGTTGCTGCGGTTTGCTAAGGGCGGGCGGGAGGAGGAGGTGCGGACGAAGCAGGAGGAGTAGGAGCGGGCGAAGCCGGAGGAAGTATCGTTGTTCACGAAGAAGCCGAGCATGGGGCGCGCGCGGTGGAACTCCCGGAACCGGCGCCGGAAGCCGGGGCAGCAGATGACGCTGCGCCAGCTCTTGCAGACGAGAGCAGCGCGGACTAGGCCTGCCGGATCATCCGACGGTAGGCGGAGGAGGACCTCCTCGACGAGCTCTTCCGGCAGCAGCGCCGGCGGCGGCGGCATGATGGTTGATTGGACGGACGGACCCCGCTGGGCAGCGGGGAGGCATGGGGCGGCTCGATTCTCCTGGGATGCCAAGCGAGAGACTCGATCTGGCTCTCGCCCGGCCCACCCATCAGCGCCGCGTGGTCGGGCCCGCCGGCCTGAGGGCTGTTGGATCTGGGTGGGAGAAGGAGGTTTTGGGATTCGTTTCGGAAAAAAATTCGGTCCCAACCGAAATGGATGAAACTCGGGAAAATTCGGACCCAATTCGTTGAATTTTCGGAATACGAAGCAAATAATTCAGTTCGGAGGTCACCGAAATGGATGAATTTCGCCGAGATTCGGACTGATTCGGTCGAATCACAGAACCTTGACATGAGAAGCCAGGGAGTCAGCGCCGGGGAGATCAGGTTCTCACGTCGCACATCAGCGCAGCCAGCGGCCAGTGGGCGTGGCGGCGGCGCTACGATGATTGCCTGCGGCGGAGCGGAGCCGTGATTTGTTTGGGCCGCTGGTTCACTTGTGAATTTTGAGATCCGCTCTTTGCCAGGTGGGAGCAACGAAGGTTCTGATTTTTCGTGCGACGAATCTGAGCAGTAAGATCGAGCGGTAGGGAAGGGGCGTCCGTCCGGCGGTGAGTAGAGGAGCGCGCGAAGCTCGGGGAGTCGGGGGGCCTCTCCCTGTTATTAGACAGGTTGATTAGGCCTTTTGCTTAGCAATGATGTAATCTAGTTATTGGGTCTCGTTGCTACAGGTCCATGCACTCATAGATAATCCCTAGCTTCCGCTTAACCCAGGCCTCACGTCGTGCATTCGTGAGTGGTCTCCACGGCCGCCATCTTTTTTTTTCTCTGCCGGCGTGCCGAGCTCCCACTGTTGCCAGCTTGCCGCGTCACCCGCTGTTGCTAATGGCGCCCGGACCAGCCTCCACTTCCGCCTCCGCCCTTGCGCGCGTCGCAAACTCTCAATGGAAGCAGAGCGCGCGAAGTCGCTCGCCTGGAAGCAGCGGGTCGTAGGGAAGTACTGAGATCGAGCTGCACGCCTGCTGGACGCTAGCTGCCATCCTTGTGGGTGCCGTCATCGTTGCTCGGCCGTCGTTTTACTCAAATACCAGAAAGCCCTGCACCATTTGCGCGATGTAGTCCTCCACCGCCACCTCATCGTCGACACCTAAACGGGCTGGTGGCGTCAGCAGCCGCTGCTGCGCCCACCTCGACGTCGGCGTTCTTCTGACCGAAAACGCCATAGGAGATGAAGCCGAGCAGGAGGAGGTGCTGCGGCTCCCAGATCCTTCGCGGCCACCGGCCAGGTTGGATGGGAATAGCAGCACGATCACCAGCCCCGCGGACACGAAGAACAACGCTGGCCACCGTCGTTATAGCTACTTGTCATTGATCCACCTCAGCGACAATGTCCACCTCAACGCCCACATGGCAAAACCACCGTGCGAAACCACCATATAGGGGGTTATTATTTGAACGATTTTTCAAAGATGAGGGGTTAAATACTCGGTTTTGTAGGTTAGGAGGTTAAGTAATCCTGGTGCAATATGTGAGGGGGTTATGTAGACTTTTTCCTTTCTTCTTCCTCAAGCCATTTGTGCTGTCCTTTGGCCAACCCTAACTACCTCTCCCCATCTATCCCATCACCGCAGTGGTGGAGCTCTTCAACTCTAACGCCTAGGGTCACTATCAAAACACATATACCACGCGCACTAGGTAAAAACACCATACAAAAGGATCTTCTATTGTATTTTTTGGTTCCTCCAAATCCAGTGCTTCGTCTACCACTTAAAAGTTTGTGACTTTGGTTATAAAATTGACTAGGAGCAGGAGAAAAGAATGTCAATGTCCAGGTCTTCATTGTTCTACTCTAGAAACAGAAATTGACATAGAACAAATGAATCATTCATGTAAAAAATTGCCATATAACAAATGAATCATTCATCTAATTGTAGATCGGAAATAATTCAATGATATAGAACAGCCGAATAGGAAATTGCCAAGCTCCAAGCACTGCTGCGCTAGCTAGGTACTAGCTGGCATCTGCGACCTTGCCTGCCCTGCCTGTGCGCCGCTGTGCCCTGTGGCTAGCCGCCGGGTCCAGCCAGTCAGGCAGCTGGGGCGGGAGCCAGTGCCGACGCGCAACAATTCACAGCGGGCGGAACTGGCAAATGCAAGGCAGCGGTGGAGAGTTGTCCGTGTCCACCAGAAGCAGGGAAGGGAATTCGGCAAGATACCGGCCACGGGCATCTCTCTCATCTCCATCTTCTTCTCTTTGGGCCAAAACTGTGCAGATCGGCCCAACACCTACGGCCAGGCCAGATACCATTAGGGGGATTTTGGGCCACGCCTAGGGTCGTGGCCCTAGTGGCCCTAGGCCTAAATCCGCCCCTGATCACCGCTATCTTCTCCAACTCTGGCAAGTATGGATGAAACGCCTCGTTCTAACCTAGCATGAGATGCCCCCATTCTCACCTAGCCCAGCTATCTGCCAAGCTGTTGGCGTTCCTTATTGTATATAAATTGACTGTGAAAATGACAAAATTCCATGATACATCATAGGAAAGATATTATTTATCTAACGAGTTCTACGAGTTTTGATTTTCATACTTATTTTGTAAAAAATATATTTTTTCATGAAATAAAAGTATCTCAAACAATAAAATGAAGAACACACTTGTGAAGGACTCATCAAGACGACGACCCAAATGGATATAAATAAGAAATATATTATATTCTCAAAAATTAGTCAACGTCATCATGGAAGTAAGGAATCGTATGGGCCGGGCCTAGCCAAATGCACGAGATGCATTTTTATGCTTGAAGCAAAGCTAGAGCACGTAGCCTGATCCACCCATGGGAAACAACGTGAGGCCTCCAGCCCAGCTAATGCACGACGTGCACTTCAACAAGAAGGCAGCAGCGTCAGCAAACCAGCGGCCAGGGCGTTACTACTACTTGTGTTCTGGAGTCAGCGCACGCATCACGAAATTGGGATTTGTAAATCCACGTAGCAAGGCCCACATTCACCAACGTGATTAGCTACAGAAGCAAAGGTCAATATCCAGCCGTGAGGCCCAGTCAACATGCAAGCATGCTTTCGATGCGCAGCTGCAACAACCAGATGGGCGTGCACAGGTGACCGACGGCCCACGCAGGAGCACCGGCCACGGCCATTGCCCAGCCCAGCACGCACGTAGGCGGTCCGCTCCAAACGTCGGTTTGGTTCATACGTCGGTGGAAAGATTCATTAGCTCGTGATTTGCGTACAACCGACTACTGAGGTCGGTTCCCACCTGCCTTCGATAGAAAAGATCCATGAGCATCTCCACTCTCCCAAGGCACCTCCCACCTATAAAAGGAGCCTCCTCTACACTTGTAACACACATTCTACTACCCTCTAGAAGAGCCTACACTTTATATTTTATACTCGTGAGCTTCCACTTTGGAGTAGTGGTGTCCCTCTAGTTGCTAGTGCCTAGTTGTATTATTTAGAAAAGAGGAAGAGAGAGGAGGGAAGAGCGGAGGCAGAGCCGGCTTGTCGGATTCGCCTCCAATTTATACCTCTACGGAGCTGACTCTTTCATTTCATGAGTAATATCCGCGTTCTTTCTTCGCAATTCCTTAGTGATCTATTTAATTAAAGTTTAGTGCTTTCTTGCTTGCTTACGGGATCTCCGCTCGACCGAGTGCTTTAGTCTAATTAAGATATCGGACTAGAGTAGTAGCCGTTAGCGTAGACGTGATGTCTGGGCTAGCGAGTTACCTGAGTTTGCGCTTAACCCCACGGATAGTTGTGGTAGCCCCAGGGGTGACAGACCCGACAAGGCCTTTGTATTCCACCACGTTCGGGTTGGTGTTTTCGTAGATCTTTTGGCGGCCTTCTCCCGGTTACGTCTTCTCAGTCTTTTCAAGAACCAAAAAGGTACCGCTGCTCCGAAGTGAGTGAGTTGAGTAAGCCGAGACTTTAGTTATCTGGTGACCTTGGGTTGAGCTTAGAAATCCCTCTCTCCCTATAAAAATATCCTTCTATCTTCTTCTGTTAGACGTTCTTGCTTCTATCTAGTACACTCCGTTCCGGGTGAAAGCTACAACGGTACTTCGTGCGCTTGCAGATTTATCTGCTTATGCTAAGAAATACCAACACAAGCCACCCCACCATCTATGCGTCTTGCGTCCCCTAGAACCCCGTCTATGTTGGTAAGATTTGGAGAAGAAAGATGCGGAACGGCCGGAGATAGAGGCTGTCGTGGCCGTCTTCGTGTCCATCTCTGATGGGATGCGCGTGGTGGTGGCGTAGGGGCGGCTGTGGGAGCTATCATCTAAGTTGACTAAATACAAGAGTTGTGAAAAAATGGTGCTATAAAGTATAAAAAAGTGCAACATGCACATGTTTCTATTTATGATTATAATAAACTTTATATCCAAACTTCAATTCATATAATAACCTTCTTCCTGTTCCTCAGTGTCCTGCAGCGTCTACCTTGTGGCTACTCGATCGGTTGTAGATCCACATAGCTTGTGGGTGGATCTAAGCATTGCTGGCCGAATTCCCCTAGACGGTGCTTGGCCAAGGCTCCAAGCGGTTCTACCTGTGGCGATCAGCGTTTCCCTACTACTGGTGTTAATGACGATCAATAGCAATCGAGACAGTTAAAAAGCTTCGGGCCATCGGTGTGACGTAATACCCTACTCCTGTGGTCGGTTGGTTTGTTTTGGCTATCGTATGAGATGTATCTCTTTTGCGGGGGGTCCCCTTCCTGTCTTATATAGATGGGGGGAAGGGTTACAGGTCACTTGCGTGTATTGCACAAACAGAAGGCAATGATCGTGTATCTCGAGGTGGACAATCATGCGATCAAGGCTATCCTAACTGATCATGCAGGATCTTCCAGATATCAACCTTGATTCCTTGCGGCACCATCGAGCTGAATTGTGGGCCACATGCTTCTGTCTTATGGCATGGACCATCTTGGGGGCCTCACAATGTGTGCCAAGCAGCATCGTACGCCTTCATCTTGCGGACCTGGCCACCTTGGGGGCCTAGCCCATGTCTTGCTTTGTGAATATCGAGGGGCATTACCCCACACCGTAGGTGCCCTGGTGGGCCTGACATGGGGTGTTGTAGGAGGTTAACTGGTGGCAAGATTTTGAGGGATGATGTTTTTTCTTATTTTTCTAGCTAGGGTTTTGGGAGAACAAATCAAAACCAAAACTCATATTAGAAACTTAATCCACATGCTTCACAACTTTGTTTTGATAGAGATAAGAGCGTGTTAGGGTTAGGATTTTAGAAATAAGCAATATAACAAAATATGTGAAGCGTTCATAAATTCAATGAATTTTTTTTGACTTTGGAAGACAATTTATTTGAAAACCTTCTTGTCATGTAATTGACTTGGTCAACTTTATGACAAGAGGGTAGTTGCAAAACAATTTTGAAATCATGATTTCAAAAGCGTGGTGAGGAAGATGAATCGGTATTTAGGGTACTTGTCAACTATATACATCACACATCAAGTAAAACTTTAAAAAGTTTCCATTAGCCCCGAGGACGTACGGCTCCTTCTCCTCCTCGTTAAAAATTTGCCATCACACATCTCCCACAAATAAAAAGAACAAAACATGTACACTTTTTCGTGCGACATCTGTTTTGGTTCTGTCTGTCTGCCTCCACCTACGATACCACGAGTCCACACATTGCCATGTCAGCCCACATCGTCAAGTAGATTGCGGCACAAATCACGCATGCAATCCCTGGCGTCGCCCCTTCCTCGGCGCGTCCACGCATGCATGGACCTGGCGCGTGCAGTCTCTCCCATCCCGCGAGAGGATCCCGGCTATACTGATCCTAAATTACCATGATTTTGTTGACCTTCCTTTCATATTGTCTCTTTCCTTCCATTCATCATGTTGATTTTTTTTAGATTCCCTTTTCAGTCATCTATTTTCTTCAATCGATCACGGGACGACTGTCCACAACCTCTCCCATTGCGCTCTCTCTCGCTCGCCCATTCGCCCATCGTCTTTCGCGGTCGCGCATCTCCGGCCCTCGCTCCTCCGTGGTAAGGGCATGTCGTCCACGATGCGCACGACGGCTTCGCCAAGCCGAGGGTGCCCGACTATGGTGTGACGTCACAGCAGCTGCATCGCTCTAAGCTAGACGGGAGAGAAGGAGGACGCCGAGACGCCACGCAATCCGGAGCATCGTCCAATGGGAGGTCATCCTCGAGTTGGCCTCCAGGGCCACGAGCCCAACTTCCACGCCATGTTGTTTCTGGATTATTTATTCAGATCTGATTATTTTGTTGGTGCTACTATGTTTCAAGCAGTTGGTATTTAGTTCATAATTTTCTGGCTACATCCACGCAAGACCATTGCGGTTGTCCATGCCTTACATGACATTGTAAGGTATGGATTTTTTTTTGGCATCAGCAATGTTAACATTTTGTTTCTAGATTTTGTTAAGAACTTTCCAAGGAGAGGTATTCACGAAATGGAGGTTATGATATGTAAGTTATCTTTGGTGTACTAGCTAATGGAGGAACTCCGATCTTCTCTGTTCTGTATTTACACTTTACTGATAACACAGATCAGGTTTGACTAGATGATTTAGGCATCTATAGGCTTTCAGAATTGTGCTAATGTATGTATTCTAGCAATCTCGGTATTTCAATTCTAGCACAAAGGATTCATCTCCAGCAACTGCAGTAGGCTACCTCCACTAATTCTACTTTTGAAGATATTGGGCTTCCTAATTTTCATTATGGCCTCATTTGATGGTTAACCAAGATTCATCTCCAACAACTGTAGTAGGCTACCTCCACTAATTCTACTTTTGAAGATATTGGGCTTCCTTTTGGTTAACCAAGATTTTTTGTTTATTCAGATTTTTTTTAGGCCCACATGTCTTGGAAAAGAAATTGGTCATCATGTGGTTACAGGCTTCTCGCAGTATAGGTTGTGCACAGATTGGGGTGACTCTTTCTGAATAGAACAAATTTGTGGAATATGTGGATACCAAGTCAGAATATTGCGGTCAGATTTTAACAATTTTTCACAAACGCATCACCATGCATGTTGTTAGAGAAACACTAAAACCTTTTGGATTTCACTAAACCATCATAGTTTTGAGCTGACATGATGAATTCGCAGTTTTCTAATCCTCACTTCGTTCCCAGGTTGCTTGCTTCATCTCTGTTTGGCTGAATGAAATCCAAAACAAACTTCATTAGGGTTGCTTGGTAAACATATTGCCGAACATGGTCTCATGTCAGATTTATATCATTTGGTCTCATGTCAAATCCAAAAAAAACTGCATGTAATTTTTTAAACAAGAAGCAAAGTATAGCAGATTAGTTCTTTACTTAGAGCATCTCAAAGAGATTAGCTAAAAAGTTTTCCAGATCTCCTAGTTTAGCTATTATGCAAAATAAAACACCCACAGAAAAAACTACACTAATCCAACAGTCTTTGTAAAAGATTTCTATTCTTGCCATTTAAATGTGCCATACGTCATGGTGCAGCAACCTGCCAGCGTGAAGAGCAGCATTTTTTCTGAGTCTAGAGCGCTCTGGCAACGACACGTACGCGGGAAATGAGGTGCATCCACGAAAAGGTCGAGTAGCCAGCAGCTCTCATGATCCAAATATGGCGACTGGATTTTCAGGAAGAGACAATGACTAAATTTAAATGAGCGTTTACACAATCTGTTGGAGTAATGTTTTTATCCATAATAGATATATTTAGCTTTACAAAAAGTTTTAGACAATCTCTTGGAGATGCTCTTATGTTCCTTAGGCTATGTATAGTGTGCATGTGTAGGAAGGAGCAAACAACCAACGATGTACATGAACTAAGGACTTGGCAAATTGACCTGTTATTTTTAGACTTACTAAAGGAAGCAGCTGTTATATCTACAACACTAATGGGATGGGAGACGCAGAAAGTTTTGAATGAGGTCTTTAACGATAAAGTAATGCATTTGATATAAAAAAAAGTTAGAGAAAAGCAGCAGATGGAGTAAGACCATCCCTTGTTACATCACGTAAGCTTTGCAACGGGAGCATTATTATGTGGCCAATATAAGTTGATTTCCCTTATGTAAACAAACATTGATTTCTCTTATATATGTAAGCTCCTGCAGTTCAGAATTGAGTAGTACAGGGCATATCTTCTGACTTTGCATTGTTGGTAGACTTTCTCAAGACATTTGGTTGGAGAAAGGGGTTGAGAAAGTAACCACAGGTCCACAGTTCTATGCTCTTATGTCTTGAGCAAGGTCTGAATCTCTGTTCTGCTTAACAGGATAGCAGAGCAAGTTTTAGAATAGAGCGATTTTCTTATCCCAGTGTGATTCATTTTTGACGTTTCTTGTCCCTAAATTATTTATTTGAAATGGAGATCTAATCCTCTCCTCCAAACTTTAGATCTAAAGCTCAAAACAGGTAGTCGAAATTGGCTCTTTTGCCCGTTCAGCAGCGCCATTGGTTTCCAAGTAAGTACAACCTCCTTTGCTCCACCGTTTTAGCTGGTCCCTTCTGTTTGTTTGTGTTGCTCGCCGCGACCCACGACACCTCGCCTATAGTCTCGACGAGCTTTGTATCAACATTCTAATTTCCATTAAAGTAATACGGCCCAATGGTCTGTTCTAAAAAAAATTAGCTCTAAACTTTAGTCCACTCACATTAGAGCTTTAGACCACAAAATGAGCTAAATTGTTCTGAAGTGGTATTGTATTTTGCCGTTCCAATGCATGAGCATTCAGAGCTATAAAGGTTTCTGTTTATCAAATTGGTAGTATATGAGAGTTTTGGTGTGTCATGCAGTAACCGGTTCTTTAACTTGCTTGTGATCAAATATGTAACTGTGCACTATGGTGGTGTTCCAGGCTGCTAAATACATTAGGTGGCCTGATAAGATAAGGATACTTATCTTTTTCTACACAGTGTGAAAGTGCTGGTGCCTTGCCTTAGTTAATTTTGAGTATGTTTCTTGAAGACCAAATGTTGTTTACTGATTCAGATAGCAAAAAGAAATTACCGATTCAGAGCATGTTTGACAAATCTT
Organism: Bothriochloa decipiens; assembly: GCA_023333625.1. Taxonomy (NCBI): domain Eukaryota; kingdom Viridiplantae; phylum Streptophyta; class Magnoliopsida; order Poales; family Poaceae; genus Bothriochloa; species Bothriochloa decipiens. The sequence goes on from CM041630.1 coordinate 21,671,931, forward strand.
CAATGAAAAATAGAGGTCAACCTTGCCATGAGCCTTCACGTGTTGGTACAGCTGGACTGTCAATGCATCTCCAGCATGAGTTGAGGGAGGAGACTGCTGCCTTGGGAGGCTAGATGATCGGGAGCTAAGGAGCTGATGGTTAGGTGGGGTTTATTGGGTATAGACCAGAAGCCAATGATCGTTGTAACATTGTTGTGCTATAATTTTTTTATGAACTGTAGTTCAAATTTAGTGCACAGCATATTGACGGTGGAAATTATGTTACACCCTTACTTAAATTCTTTACACATTTGTCCAGAAGCTGTAGTTCAAATTTAGTGCAATGATGATGACGGTTGAAAGCATTCACACTTCAAGATTACATTGAAAAGGCATAAGGCAAGGTGGGAGAGGATTTCTTCTGGAGAGCCTGTTGGACTAAAAGATTGAAGCAGTACTGACTATTCTGGTCCTGACGTTTAGAGTCCATCTTAACATGTTGATTTTGTAATCTAAAGATTTTGGTCTGTTGTGAAACATGCAGATACTTTATCTCCCTGTATGCAAAAACCAAGTACCGGTATTAGTTAGAAATTGTCTGCTAAAGCCTCTGTTTACCGGACATCCTACAGTAATGGTATTCGATAAGTCTGCGAATGCACAATGGGTATTAATAATTAGTATGTATAGTCCAGTTGTCAAATGTGTTATATCGCGATTGGATTAATTTCATAAACTTTGCTTTTTTGACCTAAATGTCATTTTAATTTTAGTACTTAACCTTATGATTCTGTTATATTATGTGCGGTCAACGTATTTTAGTATATATAAATTATGTTGTCCCGTAGCAATGGACGTGCATGATACTAGTCAAGTAAAAATTTAAAAATTTTATATTTTTTATTACATAAAAACAATTTGTTACAGATATCAATAGGATAATCAATGATTTGTATCTAAGAATGTGAATTGGGCTGTTTGAGTTGTTGTTCGGCGCCAAAAGATCTAAAACTAGCATGTATAATATATATTTTGTATTGTACATTTTTTATATCAAATTTGTAATTCTTAATGAGATCTACGACTTAATTCCAGTTTTTACATTTGAAGTTATTAAGATGCTCTAGAAGATAATAAAAAGTGTTAGCAGCCCATTAATCGTGCACCAAGGATTGCTGCCTCATGAAAATTATATTTGTTTCAAAATATTTCAAATGAAGATACTTTATAAATAAAAGTTGTAGCTACCGATGAGATTTATAAGTTGAAGTTTTCATTTTGGGGGATTGTAAAAATGGTGAAGAAAATAGTATGAAATTTAAGGGGCATATTAGTCACTTATAAAAACTTATTCTCCTTTTAACAAAAATCATATATTTCTGTTTCATGTGTCTTAAATTTTTTTAAATGAAAGATTTATATCATTTTGAGTACTACAGTTTTCATATGGAAAGTATATTTATTCTACATTTATTGTTTTTATGTTGTGCATAGGTCCAAACAGTTGATGTTTGTCAATTGCCGAGGAATGAATATTTTACAATGTCTCCGAAAAGAAACTTTTTATTATATGTAGATCTTCATGATGCTTCGTTCTAAAAAATCAAATTGGTTGCACAATTTACTTGCCAAAGCAGGCAACTATTACGTACGATTACGTGCAGCAGGATTTAAATCAGTATGAATATAATCAAATTTGATTGGACAATTTGCTTACCAAAGCAGGCAGAAATATTCATGTAGAAGGTTTTAATTCAGTATGTATCAAGAAATATTCATCATTCAGTTGGTTGTACCTTGCATATATATCTACACGGCAGAACTGGAACGGGACCATAATGTTATTTGAGCATGGAAAGGCATAATCCTCGCGCAAATGACCAACGAAATTCGCGGCTATGAAACCGGAGTACACGAACTACGTGTATATAATGCTACGGCAAGCCCTGTTCATTCTCATTAGTGAGGTTTGTGCTCCCTACTGGCAGATTCGTCTGTGGTAAGAAAATCCTTGGAGTTGGACTGTTGGAGGCGACAATGGCAACCAGGACATGCTCCTCCTCGTCCACCAATCCTAGAAACACCATTATTCGTCTCCTCGTCCTCCTGATGACGACGACCATCTTCTCGGCCGCACCACCGGTCGCCGGCGAGCCACCCAGCGTGGTGCCCTTCGCGTGCAAGGACGCCACAGCCGCTGGCGGCGGCACATTCACCGAGGACTTCTGTCTCACGACGCTTCAGGGCAGACCGAGCGTGGGCGCCACGGACTACGCCGACTTGACCCTCGTGGCAGTGGACCTCACCACGGCGAACGCGACGGCCACCGAGGCCAAGGTCGACGCCCTGCTTGCCAGCAATAATATTAGTGGCGCGGCAACCGTCGTGGGGCTGCAGTCGTGCCGGGCGCTGTACGGCGCGGTGGTGCGGCAGTACCAGCCGGCGTGCCGCGCCGCCGTGAAGGGCGGGAGGTACGGCGAGGGCAAGGCGTGCCTGGGCAGGACCGTGCAGGCGGCTGCCGGGTGCGAGCGGTGGTTCCAGCTGCGGAAGGTGGCGTCTCCGGTGGCACGGGAGGATGCCGTCCTCGCCGAGCTCGCCAGCCTCGCCATCACCCTAGTTTCCGTCGCCAATTGACACGGCTGCTGTTTTAGAATCACAAGAGTGCATATATATATATCTGTTTGCTTCATTGTCATCGCTACGACCGGGTTTTTGATCATAATATAAAGAGGACCGTGTTTTCTTCACGTTACGTTGATCAACTGATGCACGCGAATCAATGAATAAACTGACAAGAGCATGAGTATTTGGGCCAAATACTTCTTCTATTCCAAGACTGTTGGAGTCCTGCTCGACAGACAACACAACGCAGTACACATGCTTTCAAAACAGACTTGCTTCCTGCCAGGGAACGTGCCTCCATCTTTTGGGTCTTCGCCTTCTTGTTCTGTTTCTCACGGGATTTAATTTGCACAGTCATCATATTTGATTAGCTGAAACTAAACTCAAACGAATGTGCTAGTTGTTAATCGGAGGTGAATTAGACACTATAATGTAATCCAAAGTGCACATGCGCCACTGAATAAAAACAGACAATCCCAGATTAGTACACTGCACCAGCAGTGATAATGCTTTCACTGTGGGTCCAAATAACCCCTGTAACTATCATACACCGACTAGTTTATGACACAACCTATAAAACCAGACATTTAAGACATTAAACTTTGCATTCCAGTCTAATTTACCCCATGGGAGATTTTAGAGGCCAGTTTTGACTACGTGGCATCCAGTGTGGTTTTTTTTTTCATTTTTCTCTTTTCTTTTCTTTTCTCCTCTCTCCTTTATCCTGTCTACCGTGCACGATGGAACGGGCGACCGCGCACACTGTGGCGCATGCAAGCGAGCACGATGCCACGGTCGACCGCGCACGCCCGCGGCTTGCCCCCGCACCGGGCGTGGCGGCGTCCGTGCTGCTGACTGTCGCCATGAGGAGGTACATGGAGGCGGCGATTCTTGAAGCGGCTGTGGCCATGGTGGATGGAGGTGGGGGAGGGAGAGGGACGCGAGTAGGTTGCGTGGAGGTAGGCCGCCGCGTTGGGTGATCTGTTTCTCCTTGAGTCGCACTACTAGCTGCAACACTAGTAGTGCACGCTACCATTTGATTGACCACCATACCGCGACACCATCCCGACGAACACCGGAACACGGCCTGCAAGCCGCCGGCCGATCATGCATATATTACGCGCCTCCCCTTGCGGCTTGCATGCCCGGGAACAACCGTGTACGCAGCTCGTCAGCTGCATGTACCAGTTGCAGACTTGCAGCCATAGCGTGGCACTGAATCGCCGCGTCGTACCTCTCTGAGACTCCGAAGCGCTCATGACATGCTCCGCCGCACGGGGCCGATCGATCCGACGATGGGATGTTGACAAGATACGCATCGCGACGGGCCGACTAAATTGCTGACATGTATATAGCCACGGCATGACTAAGCTAGCTGGCCAGCAGGAAAGGCGCTAGGTGAACGTGTCGGACTTGTTTCGGTTTTTCCCGAACACGTTTTTGATACGGTTAGGCATATATGGTGCAAAATAAATTGATGCTTGGGATTGGAGATAAAGAAATAATCATAACATTTGAATAACCTAGATTCCCAGAAGTGAACCCCGCGAACAGAAAGTTTTTGAGAAACCTTGCATTTTTTCAGAATACACGTACTAATTTTTTAACCATAAAAGCTGCTGTATATTTGCAGTACTCATTTATGTTCATGCATCTATATTATGTGTGTTGTTACTTCACTACTATTTTGAATGCATTTATTTATCACACACTATGAATATGCCATGTAATTGAAATCTTGAATGACTAGAAACATGGTATAAGGTATATGAGCTCTCTAAAATTTGCAGACCTTAGCCTTCCTCAATCTATCCTTAAGTGCATGTATTCGGACTTAAAGTTGTGCCTGCGTCTCTTCCGGACGAGTAAACTTTCTCTACTACACTAATTGCAATTATTATTATTTATCATGTTGGATTGAATACCAACATTTTTCACATTGCACATGATTGTGTATCACTACGTTGTTCTCATGTTGAGCTACATTTTTCTCCACTCTTGCATTAATATTAGCATCAAAGCTATAGTTGTAGCTAATAGCTACTTTTGCACTTTCCTCGCAATCAGAATGGCTAGCTAACATGATATGCCTATACAATTCTCGTTGAACTAAGGAATATTTTTTCTTTCAAAGCATTGCATGCATAAGCAATAAATTGATCTTTGGCCGAGCAACCTAAGGTCAAGGGAAGTTAGTTAATCTGAAATTAGCTAAATGGAGAAATGACCCACTTGAATGGGGTGAATTATAGTGAAAATTGAGTTGGTAGATGAAACACATATGATGATCTAGGATTTATAAAGGAAAGGCATTTGAAGAATTTTGCATTAATGGCAATTAGATAATTCTAGAAGAAATTCCATGTGAATTTGAATGTTGCATATTTTATATATTTGAAGTATGTGATCTACTTTTATGTGTGAGTACTGGATCAATTATTTTAGGCTAAATTATAAAGAAGCTAAACAATAAAATAGTTTTTCTAAACTATGTTACTTGCAGATCAGGGGGAGATTGTCCCTGATTTTGTAGGAGTGCTGAACATTCTTAAATACATTTTATGTATTCTAGTTCACTGCATATAATGTATAATATAACCCCCATGTTTAATTATGTGCGTGAATATTTCCCATAAAACTCTATCATAGCATACATGAATGGGCCTCCACTTGCAGTTGGAGATACATGAATTTGATTATTTTAAGCCCATGATAGGGGATATCTATTGGAGTATGCTATTAAAGATCCAATACTGGCATTAAGGGAAGAAAAAGCCTATTTTAAATGCCAAATATTATTTCCACATAAGAAAAATGGTCTAGGGAAAATATTTCTTGAAGCTTGAAGCAGGAATACTGTCATGCAGTAAGTCAACTAAAAGTTTGACTAATGCTCTTGTGAAGAATCAAGCGGAGTATATGCCAGATATTTTTGAACATGAGGGGAGTAATTTGAAGTTATAAACTAGAAGTTTTATTTACTAGTAGTAAACTACATATTGTATTGTATACTATCAAGCTAAAATCTATAGAAACGCCTATAGGTTCTAGTTTAGCGTATACTTATTGAATAGAAATAAAATAAAACTCCTTCATTCTCACAAAGAGAACACCTCACGAAGAAGGTCGAGCACCTCATGAAGAGGATCATCGTGAAGATGAAATCCAACACACTAAGCATGCGAATCATTAGTTCCTTGTCTTCTTTGAGCGCGACACCACTATTGATTTATCTGCAAACACAGACACAAGTACACACAATGAGAAATGAACCAGATTATTATCCAAGGGTATGACAAAAAATAAGGTTGGACAATGGCAAACTGGAACCACGTGCAACCAACTGAAGAACCAAATGAAATTATAGAATAATAGCAATTGTAATAGCTACAATTGTGAATCAACACTTAAGCAGACTACAGTAAATGAGGAGATAAGTATGCATGTGTTAGTAGCTATGAAACTCAAATAGTGAAGTTAACTTGTAGTTAACTTGGTCTGCATTCAAATGGATCAATCAGGACCAGATAAGGTTACAGCTAACTTGTAGTTAAGTATGCATGTGTTAGTAGTTGTTAAACTCAAATATCAAACATTGAGCATAGAAAAAAAAACCCACAGTCCTCAATCTCGTGAGCAAGGACATTCCTCTTCTCCTCGATGGGGGCACTGCCACATAGAAACAGAAGATCTTGATGATGAACTGCCACACAAAGCCGAAGAAAAGAACAGGGATTGAACAACTTACGCGGAACCGAGGGGAAGCAAAGGCACTGCAAACAAATTCTGCTAGACCAAGGACGGGACGCGAGATCCACCGCAGGCTGGATCAGGAGCGGGCAAGCATCAGGTGCGGGTTCTGTAGTCAAGTTCGCCCTCCTTATCATCTTCCCCATCGGCAACCTATACGAGATGTGGGGCAAGAGTTGCTGGCACAACGAGATGTGGTGGCGTCGGGCGGGGATTTAGGGTGGACGATGCGGGGGGCCGGGCACGTGCACCGTCGGGATTTGGGGTGGGTAGCGTGGGATTTGGGATTCGGGCTTCCTCCATCTAGGGGATGTCAGGACAGGCTTCCTCCGTCTAGGGGATTGGCGGCGCGGGGCAGTCCCAAAGGATGGCCGGCGGCTTCCACCGCCAAGTGGGCAGCCGTGTGTCCAGCAGGGGTGGGCGTCATGCGTAGAAGCGTGGGCGTGAGATGGTGGCGGCGCGACATGGGAGGGAGATGGCTAGGGGTGGCGCGGCATGGAGGAAGAGGGCAGTCGGGTGCATGAGCTGGGAACGACCGAGACAAGAGGGGCAGCATGATTTGGATCAGGGGACGGACGGCCAGCAGTTAGAAGACATCTAGGGTTTCCACTGTAATATGGGCCAGGCCAATATTTACGGGCCTCTCGTGGGCCCATTTAGTTTTTGCGACAGATGGAATGACGTTGTAGATGGTTTTAGCGTCATACCGTTCGGCATTAAAAATAGACACATATTGCGTCAGACAGGACGTCGGTGTATGTAGATTTACCGCCAGATGATCTGTTATTAATCTTTACCGTCAGATCGTCCATCCATAAATAATATTTTTAGGGATAGACATCTGACCCTACTTCGGTGTTGTGGTGTAGTGGTCGTCAACAATGCTACCTCTATAATTACAATTGTTTCTCTTACGAGAACCCGAATCCAAGAAATGCAATTGATGTTGAATCATCTACTAAGAAGGAATAAATGTTCTGCTATATCTCTAGCAAATGAAATGAATAAATATTAAATATCTAGTTTATAAATGGAATATGAAGATCCATATAGTTCTCCAAGAATGTAAATCACAACATATGAAAATAAAATCTCATATTAAGTATCAAAAAGTCTAAGGTATAATATATTCTTGAACGAATATCGAAGTCTCAAGAAGAGCATGGCCTAGAAGGAAAAGAGTCGTTGAATGACTTTATAGTGAATAACACTATCTCATTGTGTATATCACATCATAATCTCTCATATAGTAGAGAATGTATCTCATAGAAGAGAATTGTTTCTTAGACAATGAGAACATACCAGCCAATTCTTGAAGAAAACACCATTGATCTCTGAAGTGAATATAGACCCGAGAGAAAGAATGAGAAATTCTAAACACCATAAAGGTGTCACATAAACACTCAGAAAGTGTAATGCTAGCAATGAATTGTATCATCCTCTAAATACCATAGAAGGTATAAGAATAATTGTGACTTTGGTATTTAAATTATCCCCTAAATGCCAAATACAGAATTAAATTTATTATTTAGTGGTACTATTAAAATCTTAAAGATTTGTAGAACATATCATTATGAAATCCACTGAGAAAAAATTATAAAGTATTCAAATTTGTATAAGTTTGATGTCTTATCTAGAAGATATTGAATATTTATTTACCCCCATAATTCTATGAAAGGATTTATTACCCTGAAGGATAAATTTTTATTTATTTTGCACAACTACTAAGTGGTCATTTTGCATGAATCATATTGCTCTTAGTCATACCCATATAATAATTCATAGAAGAATTATGAGCCAAATTTTTATGGTACTGCATACCATTTATTAAGCGCAAATTAATGAAAATTATGTTTTGAATGATGAAGTTCAAAGGATGGTTTAATGAGGGGGAGCAATTTGATTCAATCTATCTTGAAGGTGGCCATGGTTCTCGTACCCTCTGGCTCGGTCTCTCCTGGTGGCCATGGCGGCGGGCAGCGGCTAGGGTTTCCACTATGCTACTCGCTACTCCATCGCCGTACTCTATCCCATCAGTCATCCGCTACTCCATCGCCATATTTGTCGTCCTCTCCAACGACGGCGTCATCGCCTCAGACGCCAGCACGTACTACCGCCGAGAACGGAGGAGGAGCAAGACTGCAGGAGCAGCCACCGTCGCCGGCTCGCCGCTCGCTGGGGTGCTGGAGGCACTCGATCTGCCTGTTGGTCGCCATGGAGCAGGATCTTCTTGGTACGTGCTTGCTTCCTGGTCTCACCATGAATATAGGCAGTATAGTAGCTTTCAGAACCAGTAGTACTAGTAGCGTTTGATTAATAAAGAAGTGTGATCATGATGTTGCTAGAAGGTACGTTTTCTTGTGTCCATACAACAGTCCGATTCACAAGTTCTGTCATTGACTCATCTCATTTTGTCACTTCTGTTTTAATCCGATTTAGCATAAGTGCTTTGTTTTAGCATAGCATCATTCGTTCTGTTACATAGTGACACATACCTTAGGATTTCAAACTCTCTGTTCTGAACATGAATCATTTCCATGAAGAATATCAGTGTGAGCAGCCTAGAAAATAATTTGGTTTATGATATAAAACTTGGATCTGATTCACTGTTTCTCAGTTTCTTCAGGTCAAAACATGTCATCCAACACATCAGAGGCTTGAGGAACTCGTGAGAGCGAAGGACATACATCTTTGACGCCGCGTCATAAGCTGTCCAGTGTTTGGGAGCACGTTGAGAAAGATTTGGTTCCTGTGGATGGTGAGCTGAAAGCTGTTTGCATGTACTGCCACATGAAATTGGTTACCAAGTCTGGAACTAGTAGTCTTAGAGGCCATATTGTCAATGCTTGTCCAGCAATTGACAGTGCTATCAGAAAGAGATTTCAAGCAAGCATGTGCAAGGAACGAGTGACTAATTTTGTCTATGATGCTGAACTCTGTCGTGAAGCATTGATCAAGTATATTATTCATGTCGAGGTCCCATTTCTGTAGTTCGAAGACCCTTACTTGAAGCATTGGATTGATTTAATGCAACCAGCAATGGGCAAGAACAAGTAATGTGGGTTCACCAGTTCGTGGAAAGAGGAAGATCAAATGTGATTTCACTCAATACGCGTCACACCGAAGAATTGCACAGGCACCAAAAGCTGAGTTAGATACATATTTTGAAGAACCACTTTAGCCAGATCCTGATAATGATGACTTTGATGTCCTAGGATGGTGGAATGGTAGGTCAGAGAAGTTTTTGGTGTTGTCAACAATGGTTTGAGACTTTCTGGCTATTCTTGTTAGCACGGTTTCATCGGAATCCGCATTTAGTTGAGGAAGAAGACTTCTAGGGGAACGTAGAAGCTCACCAGCGCCAGAAATGATTGAGGCGCTTGTTTGTGGGAAAGACTGGCTGTTAAAGACTAATCACGTCGCCGATGAAGGTACGAAGTGTTTTCTTTAAATAAATGTTGGATCGATATTAGTTTTTGTACTGTTTTCTTTACTGGCAACTAAATTAAATTTTATTCTTCAGATGACGAAGTTCAGGAACTTTTAGAGGTGGTCTATGAGTAGCAGGTATGCTGTGAAGTCCAATATTTTCACTTCAGTTCAATATAGCTAAACTATTGTATAAGATCAGAAACAGAGGTTTATGCATAATGTGCCCGTCTTTTGGTGTTTTTTGATTGCTCACAAGAAAATGTGTCATAGTTAGATGTTTATCTTGGTGCTTCATCTAGTTCAGTATTACCGTGTCTAATAATTAGATATTATGGTGCATGCTGAGATGCTGTTACTGCAGGCGTGTCATCACGTAACAGAGCTAGTGGATATGTTGGAACAACAATGGATGGTCTTGTATCTCGAGGGCAAGGGCTAGTGCACCTGTGGAATGAATCAGGAATGCAAATCATGGTCCTTTTGACCTTCGGCATGCAAGTCTGTTGTCAATATGGAGGCTTGTCTATTATATTGTCTTTTGAGCTTTGGCATGCAAGCCTTTTGAGCTTCAGCATCCATCATAATTTAGCTTGTCTGCTGTTGTCAGTATGGAGGCTGCATAGCTGAATTTTTCTCTGAAAAGTTCAACACTGAATTTGGAGTTGTTTTTTAGAGTTGTTAATTTATCATTGATTGAAAAGTTCAGTACTTTGACATTGGCTGCTAGTACCGGTTGTTAATTTGGAGTTGTTTATTTTATCTTTATTATCTTCATAGGTTAGTTACTTACATCGCCTGGAATGCAAGTCTGCAGCCATGTTCAGACCATTATTTTTCTCACTCACAATTTTTTTTAGTTGAAAATCAAAGGGGATTGAGATGAACTGCTTCTACGTATATATGGCTTCAAAGTATATATAGATATATATGGCTATGTCTGATGAGCACTCTGTCAGGCAGCAGAGCGCCTGGTTTGAGGGCCTGTGTAGTTCAGTTCCAAACCGTGGTGGAGCGCATGGGTTAGTTTAGGTTAAAACCGTGGTTTCAGCGCCGGTTTGATTTGGTGTGATCATGCGTTTAGATCGGGCTGGATTGGCTTTCGTGAGATAATAAATGGGGTGGTCCAGAGCAGTGATTAGCCCGCACCATTCCCAGTTTGGGCCTGTTTTGGACCAGATCCTGCACCATTCCTAGGTTTTGGTCCTACCTGTATGAATGAAATGGCAAAATGTTGTTCCTGGGAAGTATAGTGGGAAGGATATCAACCCATCTAGGAAAGCATTGTAATTCTTTGTAAATTCTCTTGACTCCGAAGGATCGAGGCCAACAAACTTCCGAGCCACAGCAAACAGGTCTCTGCTCTACATCATGTCTAGTTTGCACTATTTAATGCTTTTGTAAATATATATCAATCTAACTGTAAATATAAGCAAGATGGTTCTGAACTCGTTTTTCAGGAGAGAAAGACCATCTTATGTCAGATTTAAATCTGGGGTGCTGTCATTCACATTGACGACTCATTTGGCGGTCCATTCAGCAAAAGTTTTTCTGATCACCCTCTACTTGAGGAAAAATGTGGTGCTTCAGGTATTCCATGCCAAATAATTTGTTAATGGAGTTTCGGATGAACTTGTGAGGAGAGCCATCAGCCATGGAATCCATCGATAGTCTCCTCGCCTATATTTGCTGCCTCAGGGTACCAGCTTCGAAATAACTTGCCTTCTTGTTGAAATATGAACCTGTTAACTCCAGGAATAACAAAAGGCTGTCCTACCAAACTTGTCCTCAAAATTGTACCGCGTACCTAAAGGCCAGAAGAATGATTATAGAACGTTCTTAGTTATCTGTGTATCGGCTTGTTCTTCTTTTATGAGTAGTGTCCCAGTTTTAAGGGGTTCAAGTTTCAGTCCACGTCACGTTTAAACCCAGTCATGGTGTGGCATATTCTGAACTGTAAACACACTTTATGGTCCTTTGATGTTAACTGAAAAGACCCGGGCAACTACCCTTAATCTCGTAAAAAACGAGTTTTTCCGATACACGTACATATATCACTACAAAACTGATGGAAACATGCAAAACTAATTTTATTGCTGGTACACCGACATCTTCCGTCTCTTGTATGTAGTATATATAGTAAAAATTGTATATCTATTTTTTATGGAATACAAAGGAGAGCTGCGTATGATTGCACGAATTAGGAAAAACAGAAAGAATCAAAATAGACAGTACCAACTGACATGACACCACAAACAGGATTTTCAGTTACACACGCGCATGGAAAACAGCCAAAACCTCAAAGTAAAGATGCCGCTAACGCCCGCGACTACCAGCAGCCTCCAGACCTCTTAAAAACTATATATGGAGAAAAGTTAGAATGAAATGTAATTTGCAACTAGTGGAGAAGTAATTAATTGTTCTATGCGAGTTTTTCTGTTGAAATATTATAATTAATATTTTAATATTCTATGTTTTAGTTGATTGGATGTTATAGATGAAAGTAGCAATTAAGACCAAGGCAGAAGGGATGTCCGTTCAAGGTTGAAGAACCGCTCTTCATCTAGTCGACAACCAAGCAACACAAACAAACAGACAAGACTAAGAACAACACCAAGTTATCATTTATTTATGAAAGACGGATGATCAAACTCTAAATTGCTTTCAATTGAAAAGGCAATGAATAAACAATAATCATTAATTAATATGTTTAATTCATAAACATGTAGCATGAAAAACTTCATCACTAACACATAGCTTATGGTCAGCGCGATCACAATCCAACAAAAATGGAATAATACCCCTAGGTTGCTTTTATTTTAAAAGTCATTAAATAAGTATAAATCAAATTTCAATTAAATAAATAAACTCATAAATGAGGTGATAGAAAGTGATTAGGGGAATTCTCGATGTATTACCATGAATGGTCAGCGTACATATATATAGGCACTGTGGATAGGCCCACTTGCCATATTACATTAAAACACTCTCGTACAGTCTAAATTGGGAGCACCGTGAACATTGAGACTGGACCTAAACTCCGTGAACACAGACGTCGGCAAACCTTTCATGAAAATGTCGGCATACTGGGACGTAGTGGGAACGTGCAGGATCGGACTTCACAAGGGCAACTCGCTCTCTGACGAAGTGGAGGTCGATCTCAATATGCTTGGTTCGCTGATGCTGAACCGGATTGGTGGAGAGATAAACGGCGCTGACGTTATCACAATAAACCACTGTAGCACGGCAGAGTGGACAACGAAGCTCAAGGAGGAGCTGGCGCAGCCAACTAGCTTCGGCAACTCCATTCGCAACTGCTCGACATTCCGCCTCTGCACTGGACTGGGACACTGTCGGCTGTCTCTTGGATGACTAGGAGATGAGATTGTCCCCAAGGAACACCGCATAACCTCAGGTGGATTTGCGTGTGTCACGACATCCCACCCAATCTACATCGGTGTAGACAGTGAGATTAGCTGGAGAGGTCCGGTGAAGGTGCAGCCCGAGATCCAACGTACCCTGAAGGTACCAAAGAATGCGCTTCAGAGCGCTCAGATGAGATTCCTGGGGATCATGCATGTACATGCAAACTTGCTAAACTGCATAGGCGATATCTGGCCTTGTGAAGGTGAGATACTGAAGAGCCCCAGCAACACTGCGGTACTGGCTGGGATCGGAGACAGAGGCACCATCAGCAGGGAGCTTCGAGTGAGTATCCACAGGAGTGTTGCTCGCCTTGCAGTTACTCATACCAGCTCGCTCCAGAATCCCATCATATACCGACGATAAGAGAGAAAAAGACTGTCACCTCGGCGCTAAACACTGATCCCTAGAAAATGGTGAAGGGGCCCCATGTCTGTCATAGAAAATTCCTGGCGGAGTGCTGCGATAATCTGATGAAGCAAACTTGAAGAGGACGCAGTAAGAACAATGTCATCAACATATAGGAGGAGAAAAGCCATATCAGCACCTCTGCAGTAAATGAACAGCGACGTGTCAAACTTGGCCTCAACAACCCAAGCGTGGGGAGCTTGCTTCAACCCATAGAGTGACTTGTTCAGACGACAGACATGATTGGGCTTGACAGAGTCAACAAACCCAGTAGGCTGGACGCAGTATACTTTTTCATTCAGGGTGCCATGGAGAAAAGTATTCTTCACATCAAGTTGATTAATTGGCCAGGAGCGAGACAGAGCTAGAGTGAGGATCATCCTGATGGTGGCTGGCTTCACAACTGGACTGAAGGTTTCATCATAGTCAATACCCAGTCGCTATGTAAACTCGCGAAGTACCCAACGAGCTTTGTAGCGGTCAAGAGAGCCATTGGACTTGAACTTGTGATGAAAAACCCACTTCCCAGTGATGAGGTTGACGCTGGGAGGACGAGGCACCAAGGTCCAGGTGTCATTGATCTATAGAGCGTCGAACTCGGCCTGCATAGCCTGACGCCACACCGGGTCCAAGAGCGCTGTGCAGACGGAGGACAGGAGTGGAGAGGTCGTTGCGACTATCGTGCTGAGGTAGAGACGGTCCATGGGTTGTCGGAAGCCATCCTTGCCTCGAGTGTGCATGCTGTGCGCGTTGGTGACAGGGATGATCGGCGTGGGAGCCGTGGCGACGGTGTGCCTGGTGGTCCGTCCGGTGCCACTGGCAACAACCTGGGACGTGGAGTCCTCAGGCACAGCAACACCAACCAGACTGGTAGAGGATCTGCCGTGGCTAGCAGTGCTGGCGCTGGAGAGGCCGGTAGTGCCGCCCTAGCTGCTGCTATGCTCACTGTGGCCAGCAGAGCCACCCTTCTGGGAACAGTGTCGCCCTAGATGCTGGTCGGGGTAGCAGAGGGAGGGGCGCCAGTTGTCCTAGGTGCGGCATCCATGCCGCCAGGGAGTCATGTAACTACAATCACAGCTCTCGGTCAAATAGGCGATGAGGAATCATCAGCATCATCCAAAAAAGCTAGTGTGTTGGGATCCTAGGGGGAGGTGGACATCTCGGAGAATGGAAACACCGACTCGTCGAACACGACATGACGAGAGACGATGATCCGGTTAGAGTGGAGGTCAAGACATTGATATCCCTTATGATCAGAGGAATACCCAAAGAAAACACACAGGGAGGAGCAAGGTGATAGCTTATGTGGATCTGTGGAGGACAGGTTCAGATAACATGCACAGCCAAAAACACAAAGGTGAGTGTAAGATGGTTGTGTGCCGTGGAGAGTGAAAAAAGGGTGTATGGCCGTCTGGTTTTAGTTGGATGATGATTGAGGAGGTAGGTGGCAGTGTGGAGGGTGTCAGCCCAATAAACTGGAGGAAGACTTGCCTGAAACAAAATTGATCGCATAATGTTGTTGATTGTGCGAAGAATGCGAGGGCAGATGTATGTGAGGGAGGACGGAGTGAGTGGCGCGGTGCATATGCATGCGCGGGAGGAAGGAGTAAGCGGTGGAGAGGAAATCACGGGAGAGATGAAGTCTGCGGACACGAGCGAAGGTAAGTGGAATCAATAAATTTTCGGGTCTGGATCTCTTTATCAGTGCCGGCTTATCTAATACACCGGCAGTGATACAGCACAGACAGACATCACTGTCGGGTTTTTATACCAGCCGGCAGTGATGTGCCTCAACACTGCTAGTGCCTGTGCTCCCTGGCGCAAGTCTTGTGTGTCAGAGAGTGGCACCGGCAGTGAAGACTCATCACTGCCGGTTTTGCCATTTCCGGCAGCGATGAGATGGGCAGTGATAGAACAATCTCTAGTAGTGAGAGATTAAATTCTTAATAATGCTAGGTGACACTAAAACATTAGATAGAATAAGAGAACGTCGTTCCGTAGGAAAAGAATATGACCCAATAGATATAACGGGAAACAAAGCTCTGTTACCCACAATGATAGACGAAGGACTAGATGACGACGGAGAATGAAAGCTAGAAAATATACCAGCGTTGTTGACCATATGAGCTCTGACACCGGAGTCAGCATACCATTCTCCGGACGAAGGAGGTGTCAGCGTCATGGTGTTGAAGTTGCTGATGAGGGCGGATGGTTCCCAGGACATGCCTTGCATGGGTGTCAGGGATGCTGCTGCAGCTGGTGTGGTGGCGGCGGTCCTCCGTAGTCGAACCCTGGAGGGGGCCCGAGGGTGTACGGCTGCTGTATGTACTGCTGCTGTGCGGTGAAGGTGGCTGACGGAGGACGGAACGAAGAAGTTGGCCAATTCATGGCCGATCCGTGGATCACGCGGACGAAGAAGTTGCCGTGGCCGGGCGATGATGTCGCGACGTAGACGCGGTCACAGCACGATCGGATCGGGAAGCAGATGATCGGGTGTAGACGACGTACGTGGCCGGCGATCGGATCGGGAAGCACCGATCGAGAAGTACTTGACGTACGTGATCACCCATCGTACGCGAGCCGCCTGGAGCACGATCTCTTGCCTGGAGCACGATCACCCGTTGTACGTGGCCAGGCGATCGGACCGGGAAGCCAGCGAGGAGGCCTCTGCGACGGCGGGGTAGTAGCGCGTCGTGCAGGCGCCAGGAGCGCACGCGTCCGCGAGGGTATGACCGGCGATCCGAAGGACCGGCGGCGGCATGGCGCTTGCGAGGAGCAGCGGCTGCCCTAATTGCGGAAGCGAAGGTACAGGATGGTACCTACTCGTAATACCACGATAGAAAGTGATTAGGGGAATTCTAAGATGTATTACCATGAATGGTCAGCGTACATATACATAGGCACCGTGGACAGGCCCATTTGCCATATTACATTCCAACGTGAGGTACATGACAACCGTTACTGCTACTGTTTGTTTATTTTATTTTAAAAGTCATTAATAACTATTAATCAAATTACAATTAAATAAATAAATTTATAAATAAGGTACATGATAACCGTTACTAATACTGCTTAGATCACGAGGATATGAAACTAATGGAACCACTCGAATCAAACTTGAAACATTAAACGGTGGAGATAACAATATTGGTTGTAATTCTGTAAATATGGTCATCTTCTACCTTTGTTCACCTTGCTCCTCAGTCCTCACGAACGTGCCCATGGCTACGGGGCCTGCTGGCCGGGCCATGGCATGGCGTGCCAAGCAGCGGTGGAGCGGGGACCCAAGCGGTGCCGGGCTAGGTCCGCAGCAGGGCGCCGGCGGCCGGCGGCACGCAAGCACGCCAGCACCTGCAAAGAGTCGTGCGGTGGCGGCAGCCCTGCTGAGGGGCGTGGCGCGCAGCCAGGGGGTCGGCGTGAGTGCATAGCCAGGTTCCAGTTCGTGCATATTATATATGAATTATTACTGCTATCTGGAGTCCAATGTATAGTAAGAAGGAAATCTGATGCCGTATTGGAAAATTTAAGGGACAGAGCATTGATGCTACGTGATGCAAGTACATAGACAAGGTTCAAATATATTTAATATAAGGAAGCCACAAGACGGAAAATTTAAAGGACAGAGCATTGTTGCTACGTGAGCTCTTGGCCTATACGTTTTCTGTTTGGTGGACAGACTGCTAACACGGTTATATATGTAATCAAGCTATACAATCCACAAAAGACGAGCTGCCCTACAAATATAACGGTGACGTCCAATTGAGCTATTCCAACTATACAATCCTCAAAATCAATCTATTCCAACCCTATTATACTCTATTCTCGAACCCTACGTTGTTCATCCCTCGATACGATGACCAAAGATAACGTCTTAGGCTTGCCAAACGCTCTAGGGAAACCCAGCGATGGTCTTGCCCTGACGAGGTCTCTTTAGGGCGACAGCTTCGACGGCCTCTTTGCTAGTTTGGTCGGAAGTTAGCCATTCTTTGTCACGCAAGCATATTGGTTATCCTTTGGCGATTTGCTCATAAACCTGCCCGCTCTTCACCGTGAAAGTGTGTTGGTTATCTACTACGTTCTTCGGCCCATGGCACTGCCACCCACTGTTGCTCCACTCATTACTCGAAGTCCTCTCCTAGTCCGATCCCTTAGCCACTACGGGCCTCTCCGTCCATCACTCATTCAATCCAAGACAAACTAGACCACCACTGAGGAACCGAGATCCATGCCGTGCATTGCCACTGTAAAATACGGAGTACAAGACACTACCAAATCAACTATAGCAACTTTAAGGCCAGCTGTTAATGAAACAAGTAAAAAACAATTATAGCGACTCATGGTAATCACCGACTATAAAATACGGACGAGAGGAATCCATTGGAGAAGAGTTGGTGATATGCTCTGGAGTGAAGGATTAGAAGATATAATTTAGATAGGCTGGACCGCTGGAGTCTGCAGTGCTCGAGGATCAGGCGTTGTGTTTGTTTATGTGGTTTATTTCTATTCATTTATTTATTTACACACATATGCTAGACGGATGGGTTTTCGTCTGCCAACTTTCGCTGTTGAGCTGACGTAAGCACTAAGACAAGCATGACTTTAGCATCGTCGTCCGACCATTTGGAAAAAGTATTAAAAACTAACAGATCGACACCTGTATCATAACAATCTCATTGTTAATATATTTAATGGGTTTCTCTTTGATCTTTTCTCCAATCTTGTTCTGGCATGCGAGGAAGTGAAGAGCATCGCATGTATGCAGATGCTGGGCGAGCATAAATCAAAACATGCATACATATTAATTATACATCCTAGTCCCCAACACAATCATACATCATAAAGAGATGAGAATAATCTTTCTACTCTCATTAAACTTTTATCATCTCTCTTTATTTATATATATGGACTACAAAACTTGCTGCATCGTATGTTCTTCGTCTGCCTGTTTGAATCTGCTTCCCATCTGATACTACCTCCATTTCTTTCCTGTCTGGATCTTGACCCTGCCGGGTCATCCGAAACCTAGCTAGCTCCTTGGATTGAAACGAACCGAAACAAGCAGAAGATGTCCGACGACCAGAAGATGTTCGAGCGGTGCCTGCTGGCGCTGTACCTCTTCAGCCCGATCACTGTGTTGGCGCTCCGCTTCGTGACCGCGCCCTACGGCAGGTTCTCCCGCCCAGGCTGCGGCCCCGTGCTCCCGGCGCCGCTCGCGTGGTTCCTCATGGAGGGCCCCGGCCTGTGGCTCCCGCCGCTCCTCCTCCGCTCGCCGCTGCCCGCGCTGCTCTCCTCCGGCACTGGCAGTCTCCTCCCGGTAGGGCTCTACGCGTTGCACTACGCCCACCGCACGCTGGTATACCCGCTCCGCCTACGCCGCGCGGCCCCCGTGCCTCTTTTCATCGCCGCCTTTGCCTTCGGATTCAATCTCCTCAACGCCTACCTACAGACCCACTCCGTCAGGCTCCACATGGGCGGCCGCCCGATGCCCGTTGCCCGGTGTCTCGCCGGGCTTGCCCTCTTCGCGTGGGGCATGCGGACCAACATTGCGGCCGACAAGGAGCTCCTGCGGCTCAAGGCGGAGGCCGCCGGCGCCGGGTACAAGATCCCGAAGGGCGGGTGGTTTGACCTGGTCACCTGCCCCAACTACTTCGGCGAGGCGGTGGAGTGGCTGGGCTTTGCAGTTGTGGCGTGGACGCCGGCGGCGTGGGCCTTCTTCCTCTACACCTGCGCCAACCTGGGGCCGAGGGCTAGGGATCACCGTCACTGGTATCTGCACAAGTTCGGCGACGAGTACCCGGCGTCGCGCAAGGCTTTCATCCCCTACATCTACTAGCATGTTGGAATGGTGGAAATAAACCATGTGTGTGTGCGGGCACTGCATGTAGGTGCTTGTAGGCTATTTTTAGCCGTCAATATTGAGACCCGAACCTGCGGATCGTTCAGCGTGAGTCGTGTGGCAGTCGTGTGGTGCATGCGATAGGTAGTTGCCAGTGCATCCTATACGCGCACGCATGAGTTACCGTGAGTAGGTTGTTGCTCAGCAGGGTATCGTTGGGCTACAAATAGCCGTCTGTATGCGCTGTGTGAATTGAGCCGTGAGAAAAAGAGAAAGTGTCGGTGTTGTGTCGCTGCTACGGGCGTTCATCGCCCCAGCAGGCGTGAATCGCCTGACCAGTCTCCTCTTGTGTTCCAAGTGTACCGAATTGTATTATCATTAATAAAAGTCAAGATACATGCGTTCGTCACCGAAATTTTCTTGTTTATTGTTTCTGTTATTACGTTCATTCGTCGATCCTTAGTTCCAAAACATAGTATATTAGGTGTTGTAGCATGTACATGTACTCTAATAAAATAAATCAAATATGTACAATGGAAATATGAATTTATCGAAAGAAAGATTTTCGGCGAGCACAAAAATTCATAATGGCGTCTAGGAAATTGCATCTTTTGGAAATTTTGGCAAATGTCTTGAGCAAATGTCGTGGACCATGCCTCTGATGATGAGAAAGCTGGCCTACATGCAATAGTGACAGTTGAAAAACCCTATCTTTCGTATCGCCATGGATGGTGTCTCTACCCTATGTACGACTGAGGTCAGGTGGAAGAGCCGCCATTAACAGACTATCCATTGATTGTGTCTTCTTTGGTGACAATTAATTGTTTCGAATGGTGAGTATCTTACGTGCCCCTATGTGCGTGCCTCCTCATCTCATCACCAACCATGACAACAAGATGTCAACACAAGGCCTATGACAAATCATTGCATTCTGTAAGTGCCCACGCGCCTTGCACAACGCAATGTGTTAAAAGATTTGGGTATTGTTGAGAAACTCAGTGAGAGCGCGATTGAATCCTACACAGACACTTGCACTTGAGTAAGTTGCACTTGATGGCCATTCTTTTTGGGTCATGGTGGCAGAGGTCTCCAGCTTACACTATAAGTTAGTTGCACTTTGTAACACCCTAAATTTTTCAAGAATTCAAAATAGTCAATTTGATTAATTTAGCATTTTGGTGGGCATTTAACCTAGGCAAAATAATTATTTTTATAAAATTAAAATCAAACTTAGGTCAAGAAGCATGTTTGTGCATTCATGTTGGTGCATAATTTATTTTGTGATGTGTGGCTTTGACTAGATTTCAAAATGGATTCAAAATGGCTTGAAAATCTATTTGAAAAAGATTCAAATAATAGAAAAACCAAATCTTTTCCCTCCTCCTGTCCCTCCTTACCTTTCGGCCCGAACGGCCCGACGGCCTGCCACCGCCCGCGGCCTGCTTCTCCTCCCCGCGCTCGGCCTGACTCGCCTCCCCGGCCCAGCCGCAGCCGCACACGCGCCTCTTCTTCTCGGGCCGCCTGGCCGAGGCCCAGCAAGTCACGCACTAGGCACGCGTGCGTCGCCTCCCTCTCTGTCGCTAACAAGGGGGGCCCGCATCACCTTCTCCTTCCTCCGACCCAGAGCCGGACGCGGAGGCCGCCTCCACGCACGTCCGCACGTTCGCTCGCCCTTGCCTTCGGGCTATTTAAGCTTTGAATCTGCGACCCCAACTACCTACCAAAACCCTAGCGCCTGCTCTCGCCCCGTCTTTGAGAAACAGCAGCCGCCGCCAAGCCCTAGTGCCGCCGTCGGAGAAATTCGCCGCGGTCGTCGGTCTTTGTTCTTCGTAAGCTAGCACACAAGCTCCGTCTCGATCTCTTGAACCTTCATGTGCCTTAAATTGGGGTCAATTGGACTTAACCCAAGCCTCCATCGGTTGCAGGTCACCACCGTCTGCCGTCATCCGCAATTGGCCTGCCTCCGTTCACCCCGAGTTTCATCTTTGCCGCAGGTGAGGTTGCCTTGAGCCCCTGCATCGTTTGGAAACCACCCCGAGTGGTGTAGTGGCCTGAAGTGCTCGGTCTGTGTACGTCGATGAGCTCGCTGCCACCGTCGCCGGTCACTGGCCATCTCCAACCCGCTCAGGTTCTCATCTTCATGCTGGATGGGGTCGCACAAAGCTCCTGTGTCGATTGGTTCAAGTCTCGAGTCAAACCGAGGTCTGTAGGTTCAGTTTTGTGTTTTCCGGTGAGGTTCTCACCGCCGGCCATGTCCTCCGCCGTGTCGGCCGTCTTCCCCAGTGAGGTCATCGCTCCAGTTTGATCCGAGCTGTCCATCTCAGATCCAACGGGTCTGATTCGCCCGTAGCCCTTCGTGTGGCACTTTTGCAGAAAACACCCTGGATTTCTGTCTATTCTTTTAAGCTTATTTTCTTCTTAGCAGATTCTAAATAGGCTTTGTCCACTGGAAGGCGTATTTTTCCCTTTAACGGATCCCAGAATATGTTTTATCCTCTGGAAAACGTATTTTTTCTTTTCAGTTTCAGAATACGTTTTTGTCTATTTACAGTTTTGCCATTATCTTCAAACTCTTATAACTTCTCTGTTTTAACTCCGATTGGATCCGTTCAAATTCCGTTAGATTCATAATTTCGTAATCTACGCAGTGGTGCCACTGTTGATACATTTGTAGACTTTATATTTTTAGTCCATATTTAATGTATTTATTTGTATATAGGAAATCTTTGAAAATTCATATCTTCGCCGTTATAACTTCGTTTTCAGTGAACTTGACGTCTGTGTGATCGTGGCAGCGTGTAGAATAGTTTTATAAACTTTTTATTATGTTTTAATGAGATTGGTATACTGTTTCTAAAATAACTCTTTGTTCGCTTCATGTATGTATGCTCGACTGGTTTGTCTGGTGTTGATTGTCAATGTCGAGTTCAGACGGTGAGGGTTTTGCTGAGCAATACTACTTTGAGGATCAGCAGGACCAGCAAGACTTTGTGAATCAAGGCAAGTATAGCATGGATCCTCCTTGTTGCCTATACACTCTAAATAATATTACATTTGCATGTGTCCACTTGATGACCTTAGAGATTATAACTAGCTGTTGTTATCTTGATTCCTTGACACCCTTGGGTTGCATTGGGTAGTAGTGATGCTAGTGCTCTACCGGTCAGGATCATATAACATGATGTGTGTTTATACTACCAACGATAACAATGACTCTTAACAAGTATGAGATCTTGTCTGTAAGTGATTTATCACAGATATTCTATACAACTGCGAGGGCTATATGGCTCTGGCTTTAGTTGTCTAGGGGACCTTTTCTAGCTTGTTAGTGGTTCCCATTTTGGCGCAAGAGGGGTATGTCTGGGTTGGGTATAGTTGGACCCCTATCTATATGAGTATAGGCTGCAGTTGTATGCCATCTAGAAGGGGATACTACATTCATAGGGTACAGAAACCTTAGCGGCTCTAACTTGTTAGACGAACTCTTAGGTGGCTTTATATGTTTTACGGTGGTTTGAGAGTAATTAACCCACTCAACTATAAAACATGACTCACAGTGAAAGTGTACACCACTGCGCAGAGTTTAAATCAATATATTGTTCGTGCCTTACGGTTAGGGCGGCCTTGATACATTTACATTAAGGATAATGGTTCTTAAATTGTTAAGAAGTTTATTTTTATTTTCGTTGTTGCTACACATTTATTAAGATTATTCCGATCTTGAGTATATGGGAATTTTCACTACCTTAATGCTATGCCTCAATACGAATAACTTATAAAAGCTAAATACAGTCAAACAGTGTCAGCTTACTTGAGCCTCATGAACCCATGTTATGCTTGTTGAGTACGGTTGTATACTTACGCTTGCTTTAGTTTTAATTTTTAGAAAATCCCGAATGGGTAATAGATGAAGGTTAGAATGAGAGCTATCGTGATGAGTACTAGGCTTGGTGTTCACCAGTTGGCATGTCCCTGTGTGGAGCTTCCATAATAAAGTTATTTTAGTTATCTATTTGTTTTGTGCAAAACTCTGTAATAAGTGTTGGTTCGCTATGTAATAAACAGGGTGATGATACTCTCTGTAATTTGTCATCTTATATGTGCGACTGTTCTTAGGGCGCATATAAGGCTATTTATATATTCTATTTTTATCCTTAAAAACGGAGTGTGACACACTTGAGTAAGTTTTTCATTAACTTTTTTTGACAAAAAGTAAGTTGTTTAACTTTGTTGGGGGTGTCTCACTGTCTTGTTTGCTCTTGTTGCAAGCAGATTGCCGTCTTGAGAGAGTTTTTTCCGTTGTAAACTGTTGAAGCGTCATTGAGTGCCCTATTTGGGCCTTTTCTTTATTAATATAATCCGCGGGTCTTCTTTCTAATTCGTTTTAAAAAAAGCACATGGCGTGTGCAATGACAGGACAAGCATGTGTATCATCGGAAGACAGGAAACCATAATTTGCCCAACCTATCGTTCCATTTCACGTGCTAGTGTTTTATTTTCTATCATAGCAATTACTAGCAGATTTTCAGCATTGTCTCAGATTTTGCTTGTAATTTAGGAGTCAGTTGCCGCAACCAATGTATGTAGCATATAGACATGAATTTATCTTCTCCATGAATCGAACCATATTACTACATTGCAAAAACACATTTTTCATCAGATCATGCAAATGACTTAAGTTAGTAGCCATTTTTGGGGCAGCGTGCCACCCGTGTCGGAATGTGAGCTATAAAGCTTTTCGGTCACACAATCAGTTTATTATTTAAGCGTGCATTTGACCGCCTAGCAGTGTCTTATGTTCATGTTGTACCCCATTGTTTTTATACTTTTACGCACCAAATTCACCCAGGATAGTTACAAGATTTTAAGCTAATTGCATATTTAAAATTTATTTACAAAGTCATGAAAAGTAAAAATATCAATACGGACGGAAAATATAGAAATCAGTTCCTCACAGAAAAAAGTAATTAATAAGTTTATGATAACTAGATATGTATATACTATAAAGTATTGCATATAAAATAAATAACAGAAAATATATAATGCAATATAAATGATTTTTTATTAGTTAGATAGATGTATCAAACAATATATCTCTTAAAGTTCTAATCCATTTGAAAACACGGATCGATGAACTAGTGCATATATTTACTATAAACAAGTTAGAGAAGAATCGACCAGGTTTGGAGAAGAGGTTGAGTAATTGCCTACCAAAAGACAAAAATAAAAAAAAAAGAAGCCTCACAACAAAATAACTGTGTATACATATTAAACCGTCATATTCTTCATGTATATAAGTTGGCACGGAAGCAGACAGCGGCGCGAGTCTGTCCGCAGAGCTCCATCAGGCATGCTGAGGATTATTGGATTCGCGCAGGTATCACGCTGAGGAATATTCGATTCGCGCAGGTACGCTAATCAGCTAACGCCACGCACTACAGGTTCGCTCTCTTTGCCAACTGCAATGCGCACTCGTCAAAGACAGAATTGTAGTCGGCAAAGGCTTTGCCGACTGTAATTCGACGTGGCAGTCGGCAAAAGGATGTCGGCATAGAAACCGACGGCGAAGGCGGCTTTGCCGAGTGCCACGTGGCATGCAGTCGGCAAAGCCTTTGCTGAGTGCCGCGTCAGCACTCGGCAAAGCCACGTGGCGCCGTCAGCCTAACGGCTGGCTTTGCCGAGTGCTGACTGGCGGCACTCGGCAAAGAAAAAATTATTTTTTTTGAAAATTTCTTTGCCGAGTGCCAGCAGGGCACTCGGTAAAGAAATTTTTTTTAACGAAAATTCTTTGCCGAGTGCTGACACTCGGCAAAGCCATGACCCCTTTGCCGAGTGCCACGCTGGCACTCGGCAAAACTGGGGATTTTGTGGCCAGATTCCCTAGCTTTGCCGAGTGTCAGCACTCGGCGAAGCTGGGAAAATTTTTTTTCCTTTTTTTTCTGTTTTCTTTCATCCAAACATTGCAAAATCATAATTTATATCACAATTTCACCAGGACCACAAGTAGCACCATTTATATCACAATTTCATCACATTTATCACCACCGTCACCATATATATCACAATAACACATATATCTCACAATAGCATCTCTTATCACCACCACAAGTCCATTACAACCATGAAGTTCAACGCAACGAGTCGAACACCACAAGTCGAGGTCCATCACATGAAGTTCAACACAACAAGTATAGGTCCATCACGAAGAGAAGAAATACATGACAGAGACTTCGACGATACTCAAGTCCAGGAGCATAACACAAGCGACAAGTACCTAGCTCGTCGCGCCGTCCCCGGAGCCGTCAGGTCGTCCGTCCCCAGAGCCCCCAGGGTTTTCCCACGGAACCCACCCTGGATCACGCGGCGCCGACCAGTACGGCCGCCCTCCACCCACCGGCCACGAGTAAGGTGTAGGAGGACCACTCAGAGGTGGATACGGTGGAGAAGGGCCACCCGGAGGTGGATACAACATTATCTGAGGGCCGGCACCTCTAGGAGACGGGTTCGAACCCGCCGACTGTACCTGACAAGTTAAAGGCCAAGTGATGTCGTTAGTATCTGCAGGATGGACACACAAGCTAAAGCAAGAGTCAATGTACTCACCAGGGTCCCAGCAGGAGCGACAGGAGCAGGCACAGGAAAAGACGGTGGAGGAGGCAGTGGAGCGAATAATTCAGGCGGTGGAGGCGGCCCGGGGATCTATAGGGATTGGAAGTAGCCGGCAAAGCCCTGCATTTGACTATTGTAGTGTTGCTGCATGGCTGTCAGGTGCTGCTGGTAAGCCATCTGTTGTGCCTGCATCTGCGCCTGCATCTGCGCCATCTGCTCCTGCACCTGGGCCTGCAATATTACATCTGCAGTGTTGATTGTAAGTATAGGTGTGAAACGAGTGAACGACGAACGAAACCACACTTACCTGGAACTGCGACATGCTCGGCTACCGAGACGCTATGGGGATGTCGGTGGAGCACGTGGGCCTGGATCGAACCTGGCTCAGCGTGGGAGCATCAGACGAGTCGACGGCGCTGTGGGCCATGTAGTACCGGTCGTGCTGCTTCCCTGGTCCCAACCTCTGTAGGAGGTCTGTGTCCAGGGGCTCGGCGATGGGGTCGAACGTCTCCGCGTAGCGCTGGCGAGCCGCGGCGATGTACTCGGTCGCCTTCTCGTAGGTAGTGGGGTTGCTGTACGCCTCGGGCCCATCCTCCGGGTTGTAGACGTTGTCTGGCGCTGTCGCCTTGCCCTTGTGGGAGAGGTGGTACCCGGTGAACTGGTTGATTTCCTGCCCACCGTGCGCCTGCGTCTGCATTGAAAACAGAAACATGGTTACAAGTAATGACAATTGAGGGCTACAAAAAAGACATGAACGGACGCATACCCATCTTCTCATGTACGTTGGGAGGGGCTGGCTCCCTTGGTGGTGTGGCACCCCTCGCATCTGCAGGCGACGGCCCCGACGGTCGTTGCGCCTCGCATACGCCTCGTCCGTTTGCCACATGCGCCCAATCTCCTCCCAGCAGTCCCTGTGGTTGTCGCACCACCCCGGACAGAACTGCATGACATCAAGTATTTGACATGCGAGAAGAGTAGTGTAATGTTTCACTGAAGGAGTCTGAACGAATGTTTTCCTACTTAATTACATGCACGTATTGAGCGAAGGTGAGGTCGGTCTCCCTCGAGTTCATGATCTGGCGGATTTTTGGCTTCTTGATGGACTCTGCATGCACGTCGACGTAGTAGTCGCGGATGGCCTGTATGCACGCCTCATGGTATAGGTCCTTGAGACGATCTTTGCAGACCGCCTCCTGCACTCGCGCCGCCTGGTCCGCTTTACCCTCCTCGCACGTGAAGAAGTCCTGCACACAGACACATCATGTAGCATTGCATTGTTTCAAGAAGTCTGACGAATGCGTACTATTTAGCAATGCGGTGTGATGAAAGACTCACCCAAAACTCCCTCTTTATCTTTCCCGCGAGGGTCTCGCCACCCACGTTGACGAGGTAGAAGTGAGCCCACCTCGTGGGCACCTTCAACTCGCCGTCCACATTGACAAGGCCAGGGTAGTACTCCTTAATCAGGAGGCCCTAGATGCCATTGATATGGCGTGATTCACCTTCTCTGCTCACAAACGCCCAGGTATTGCACGAGTCATTAAGAACAATTGTTAGTCTGCA
Organism: Bothriochloa decipiens; assembly: GCA_023333625.1. NCBI lineage: Eukaryota > Viridiplantae > Streptophyta > Magnoliopsida > Poales > Poaceae > Bothriochloa > Bothriochloa decipiens. The sequence goes on from CM041630.1 coordinate 21,699,550, forward strand.
GTTCGATTTTCAACATGTCATATGAACAAGTAGTGAAATCAATAATGGTTACTTACGTCTGGCCCATGGGTGCAATCACCGGGCGTCTGTTGAATTGCGGCCGCACCCTAGGAAGCTGTGTGGGCCCGCGCGAGTACACCTTGGCCACGCCTGACGAAGTCGAAGCCGTCTGGCCTGGTATAGGCACGGCGTCGTCGTCGTCGTCCTCGTCACCCGTCGTCGTCCCCCCATGCGAGGACAAGAACGGCAGCCTCCTCGTCGCCTGGCGATGTCCGCTGCGGGGTTGCGACCCCCTACTGGATGACCCTCCCACCAACACCTCCTCCTCCTCCTCGTCGTCGTCGTTGGCGGTCTCCTACGGGGGGACCTGGTACGCCGAGCGTACGGCTCGATGCGGCCTCTGCCACCGTCCGCCTGGTATTTTCCCGAGTGCCTGCAATGACAAAGAACAAAAGAGTTAGCATAAATAAATGACAAGTACTTGTAAAGGACCATAATAATAACAATATAGTATTACATGGCCTCGTAATTATCTCCGCGAACGGGAATATGGCGGGCGTGGAGTCGTCATCACTATCACTATCGTCGTCATCACTATCAATATTGTCGAGCTCTCTTAAGTCATCACTGTCATCATCATCCTCATCACCTCCATAGTCATCATCATGTTCATCCTCCTGGACAACTCCATCGCGCTGCATCTGCCATCGCTCAAGCATTCTTAAGTCCTTGGCATCCTGCACCTCCTCACCCTCGTCCTCATCGATTTCATTGTCTACTTCCATGCCCATGAGCGAACCAATGTCTATCTCCAAAGTACCTTCTAGCCCCTCAGGTTGATAGAACTCATCTTGGTTTGGGTCAAAGTCATAATCATCGTCGTTTGGGAGAGGCGGTTTGCCGCGCGGCGACACTAAATGCACAAGGCTCCTACCCGCAAGCTTCTCGTCTTTTTGGCACGCCCATGGGAGGTAATAAACTTGCGTGGCATCTCGGTTGGCCACAATGTAGACATTGTCTCCTTTATAGCTGGAGTCCTGTCGAATCTCGACTTGCCCTATCATAAGGTCTTGCCTCGTGACAACGGGATTGAACCAATGGCATTTGAATACCACTGGCTTGAAAGTCTCGGCACCTTTAAAGTTGAGCTCGTATATCTCTTCGACTATGCCGTAGTAGTCCTTCTGATCCGTGCCGGCCGTACGAACTCCGCTGCACATGGTTTTTAGGTTGGGTCGACTCTCGTCGTGCCTTCTCATGCGAAAGCGATAGCCATTAACATCATAAACGATGAATGACTTCACCCTACGGGAGAAGCCACGGCCCACCTGTTTCAATTCATCACTCATTTCTGTATCCGTTTGGGCCTGCAAGTGTGAGGACAGGTAGATCGTTACATTACTCGCTCCGGGGAGCAAAGTGGAATCACAAAGTCGGAAAGAGGTTAGTTTGTTGGTACCTTTGTACAGAACTAGGAGATGAAATCAGGCACACCGTGTCTAAGAAGATTGTCTTCTTCTTGCTCGGTAGGAGCCCTATTGCCTGTGCAGTATTGACTAATAAATTCCCTGAAAGAAGCAAGAGACTAGAGGGTCGGATCATGGTAGGTGGAGGATAGTGACGGCGTAGGTAACAACCTCATTGAGAACTTACTTCTGATAAGGAATCACTTCATCAAGGTTGAGCAACAATGTGAACATGATAGTGTGCCACTCCTGATGGGTCAACTGCTTGTTGGTACCTGCGCTTCCACTTCCGAGATCCCCTTGGAAAAGGCTAAGGGTCGATGAGTTCTCGTCGGCGTTGTAACGAGGGGTTGGATTGTGCACGATGGGAAGATTCTCAGTATAGTACGCCTATGTGAAGGTCGACACCTCCTCCAGAACGGAGGCCTCTCCCATGGATGCCTCAATCTTGGCTTTATTTCTACACTTTTTCCAAAGAAGCTTTAGACACCTCTCGATTGGATAGCACCAACGGGCCTGCACGGGACCCCCCAACCGTGCCTCGCGCGGTAGGTGCAAAATCAGATGCTACATCGACAGGAAGAAGCCGGGTGGAAATATCATCTCCAACTTGCAGAGCAACAGAGGTGCAGCCTTCTCCAGTTCAACACAAACATCCCAAGACAACTCCTTGGCACAAAGCTGGCAGAAGAAAAAGCTCAACTCTGCCAGGACGTGCCACACTGGCTCTAGGAGGTATCCCCGGGTCATCGCAGGAAGGATCTGCTCAATCCATATGTGGAAGTCATGACTCTTCATCCCTAAGACTTTCATAGTCTGCAAGTTCACGCCCCTGCTCAGATTCGCCACATACCCATCAGGGAACTTTAACGTCTTGATCCACTGCAGTACTTCCTTCCTATCGGCCATTTTCAGGATGTAATCGGCCGGGCCCCTTTTCCATTTCTTGCCGGGCGCAGGGGTCTTCATCACCAGGTTTGGTCTATCACAAATCATCTCCAAGTCCAGTCTAGCCTTGACATTGTCCTTCAACTTTTTACCAACGTCCATGAGTGTTGCCCAGAGTGCCTCGGCCACATTCTTTTCTGTGTGCATTACATCGATGTTGTGTGGAAGAAGAAGGTCCTTGAAGTAGGGGAGCCTAGTCAAGCCTGATATATGAGTCCACATGTGGTCCCGAGCATATCCCTTAAAACCACATGTTTCCTCAACTTTGAGAGCCTATATGTCAGCAAGGACGGCGGCAGGGCTCTTAACCTGCGAAATGGGGCCGGTGACTTGAACACCTTTCGTGAAGTGCTTTACATCAAGCCTGAATTCATGGTTCTCAGGCAGGAATTGGTGATGTTTGTCGAAAGAAGAATACTTCCCACCCTTGGCCAGCCAGGTGAACATCACATCTGCCTTGCATGTCGGGCAAGGGAACTTCCCGTGAACACACCACCCGCTGAATAAGCCATACGCCAAGAAGTCATGCATTGAATACTGGTACCACACATGCATTCTGAAGTTCCTTTTTGTAGCTCGGTCTTACGTAAGTACGCCCTCTTCCCAAGCAAGTTGCAATTCATCCCACACCGGCTGCATGATCACACCCATATTGTCGCTCGGGTGTCTAGGTATTATCAGTGTCAAGATCACGTTCCTAGGTTCAAACATGACTCCGAGGGGGGAGATTGAGGGGGATCACAAACACGGGCCAACAATTGTACGGGGCCACCATCATTCCAAATGGGTTGAACCCATCTGTTGCCAGCGCTACGTGTACATTCCGAGCCTCCATTGCCATGACAGGATTCATGTTATCGAAGTGCTTCCATGCATCACCATCCGCGGGGTGTACCATCTTGTCAGGATGGTATCTTTTGCCATTCTTGTGCCACGTCATTTGTTTCGTGGACCATTCTGTCATGTATAGTCGTTGAAGCCTCGGTAGGAAAGGAAGGTGCCGTACGACCATCTCGGGGACCTTAGACTATTTCATGTTGCCATCAGAGCCTTGTACCAACATGAACCCAGAGGCTTTGCACTTTGGACAAATTTTTGCTTTCTCGAGGTCTCCCCTGAACAAGATGCACCCCTTCGGACAAGCTTGGATCCCCTCATACGGCATCTTAAGTGCACTAAGGAGCTTCTGTGTAGCATAGGTGTTCTTCGGCAGGACATGATCTGCCGGAAGTAGTGTGCCAACAATGCTCAACACGAGATCGAAGCTGTCTCGACTAATGCCCAGTTGCAACTTCAACCCTATTAGGCGTGAGACGGCATCCAGTTGCGTAACCCTTGTCTTCTCGTGAAGGGGCTTCTGTGCCGCCTCCATCATGTCATAGAACGCCTTCACGGTTTCCTCCGGACCTTCCTCCACATCCATTTCTTCGCTGAACCGTGCTTCGTGGAAGTCTGCCATCATGTCTGCCATCCCAGCATCGGCATCATACTCTCGAGGATGGGTCCCACCACCTCGTCCCTAATACGATGGTGTTCACCATGGTGGCGCCAACGGGTATAGTTTGAAACGAATCCGTTCTTGAACAGATCTTCCCCACCGCAACCTTTACTTTCCTTTTCTTGTTCTTGAACTGGCTGCAGGGACACGGCATCCGAATCTACCCTTTTGCAGCTGGGCCAAATGCTTGCTCCAGAAACTCATTCGTCCCCCTAATCCATTCATTGCTCTTACTTGCGAAGCCCGAGTACATCCACTCACGGTCACCCATGCTCTGTCATGCGGCAATGTTAACATGTGATAAACCCAGCAAGTGCATCTACAACGCGCTCCTACCATCTAATAGGTGAAGGATAGGTCCTAATCTCACCCGAGGATGCGCAGATGAGGTTAGCTTCCATAATCCGCTCCCGTCCGAGATGGAATTTCGGCAGCACCTCCCCGCTGTTCCCCCGATACACGTCCCGGCGGGAAGAGTGTGTATCCGGAGAACAACGGGGAGGTCCTGCCGAAACTCCGACTTGGACGGGAGCGAAACATGGAAGCTAACCTCGTCTACGCATCCTCGGGCTGTCCAAATAACATGGATAATCCGAAACAGATACGGTTATACATATGCAAAGAACGCATACTTCCAATCGTATCCGTTTCGGACGGGAGACGCCTAACTAGGTAACGCAACCTACGCCTACATGTGATAGAAAGAGAGGTCATACCGCAGGTGCTGATGAAGACAGGATAGCGGGGCAGTGCCCAGTCATGCTCCTCCGGCTAGCCTCCAACGGGAGCCCTCCTAAAAAGAAAAAAAATTAGTGAGAATGAAAAATTTCGGCAGCACCTCCCCTGTACGGGGAGGTTACCAAACCTGCAAGAAAAGATGGCACGATGGCCGACAACCACAGATACATGTCAGGCATGATGGCTGACAACTACACGGCACGATGGCCGACAACTACACGGGGAGGTCTCGATAACCTGCAAAAAGAGTGGCACGAAGGCCGACATCCACAAACAACGGCACGAAGGCCGACAATCACAACGGTACGCAGGCCGATGACTAGAGCGGCACGAAGGCCGACAAGCAGAGAAGGGTGATATACCTAGTCACGACACGTGCGTTGACGGGGATGCAACACAGAGAAGATGGCGGGGTGAAGGTCGGCGAACCTCTTCCCTCCTCCTCCTCCTCCCCTCCCTTCTTCTCCTCCCCTTCCTCTTCCCCTTCTCCTCCTCTTCCCTCCTCCTCCTCCTCTCCTCCCTTCTTCTCCTCCCCTTCCTCTTCTCCTTCTCCCTCTCCTTCCTCCTCTTCGTCTTTTCCTCCTCCCTCCTTCTCCCTTCCCTTCTTCCTTCCCTTCCCTTCCCTCCTTCTTCCCTTCCCTTTGCTGTCCGACACAGAGAAGATGGCGGGCGGCCGGCGGTGGGGTGGCGGGGGGGCCGGCCGGCATTCCCGCGCGTGGGGGCCTGCGGTGGCGCCGGGGAGGGGGGGCGACGGCGGGGGTCGGGCCGGCCGG
>CM041630.1:21705372-21794249 GCA_023333625.1 Bothriochloa decipiens
TGGTGCTTATACTGTAGAAATGTATGGTGCATTAAATTTGATGATGCTTATTTGGTATAAAAAGATAGGGTTATTATTTTGCTAAATGTATTTACTCAAAACATAAAGTATGTAGCATGTGATTTACTGCTTCTAGCCCTCTACCATGTAATTATACTTATTTTAGTTTTATCAAAATTTGGTATAGTATTTTTTGAGAATTTATTATGTAATTTGATGCACGAAATATGAGAGTATTATTTCAACATTGATAGAGTTCAGTTTATCCAATATATGTTTTTCCATTTAGAAAAATTAATAAGATACAAACTTGTAATTTCCTTTTTGGCACGAGGTTTCCTAAGCCCACCTGAATTTGACTATTTGCTATAGAACTCTTTGAAGGATTATCCTTTCAGAGTGAGGCGTGTCAGTGTATTTGTTATTAGTGTTAATCTCAACCTAGTGATTTTGGACTTATGTCTAGTCGTGATAAAACTAAAAGACAAGTCTTGGACACAGTGCCATTACAGAAATACTCTACGTTGAATTGGGTCCATGGCTAGTTGTTGTGGTCGATTGAAGTGCTGGAGACGTGGCTTCATGGGATGCAAGATAATCCTGATGCAAGACTTAAAAGCAAGATGGCCAGCTGGAGGATGCGAGAGTTCTCTGGAGTCTGGAATGCTTTCTCTCCTTCGGTAGCTGACGGCGTGGCCGTTTCAGGTGCTGCCGTGCTGGAAATGTGGCCTAATGTATTGCTGGAAACGTGGCCATTTCAGGTGCTTTCTCTCCTTCGTGATGGCGTTGTTGCTATTTGGACACGTGGCTGTATATTTTGCAAGATACAATGGTACTGCTTTGGTCATGTAAAGATAAAGATAAAGATATGTTCTTCATTACGCTGTGAGACAAGTGTCACCACTCTGTCCATGTCAATTTTTTTTCTTTTGATCACTGTTGAACACGCTGGCGCTGCTGCGGTGTGCACTTATGTTTTTATATATAATAACGTAGTTACCGGTTTCCTTTTATGTTTGCATACAGATACTCTCTTCATCTCAAATTATATGTTATTTTAAGAACATCGAAGAGTCAAAGCATCTCAAGTTTGACCAAAATTTATAAGATAAAATAATAATATTTATAAGGTCACCAAAGCATCATTAGATTTTTTATTAACTATACTTTCATAACATACTTAGTTAATGTCATAATTTTTTATAATTCTTTATATAATTTTAGTCAAACTTGAAATATTTTGACCCTCCAAGATTCATGCAATGACTTACATTTTAAACTGAGATACAGAGATAAGTGATGATGGTCATCATGACTCGATGAGGCGTGGATCTTGTGGGGGCCCGGGCGGCTATGTCAACCAAGGATGGGCACACGACGACGAAGGCGACGTGAGGCCGCCGTGGCCCCTAGGTGGCAAGGTCACCCGGGTCCCGAAAAGGAGTATTGCTTGATTAATGAAAAATGTGACCTATATCTGTAAGCTTAGAAATACAGGTGGCTTGAACTAGAAAAGGATAAAACGATAGCATTCACATTACACGTAGATATCATGAAAACTTTCTAAACTTGTGAAATGAGCAAGCTAAAAACTAAATTATGTGATTAGCAAAATAAATCCATATATATATATATAGCGTAGTGTATGGGACAAACTAAAGAATTCTGTTTATAGGAGCGATGGTTCTTGAAAGCGTGCCTCTAAACAGGCATAGATTGGATGGAACTCTTTTGGAACCAAAGTTCACTATGCCAAAATTGAATAACCGCAGCGCTGCCCAAAAGACCTTTGTAGCGGACGTTTTTTCGGCCCGCTGCAGTAAATCGCCATGATTTACCATAGCAGGCACTTTTTATTTACCGTGATGGCCATCATTGCCCACTGCGATAAATCGATTTACCGCAGCGGGAATCTTATAAGGCCCGCCACGCAAAATAATGGCCCAACTACAAGCCCAAATAGCCCCACTGTGGCCCGAAATCTGCCTCAGCATATATATACGGGCACTAGGGTTTCATTTCATTCTTCAGCGCCGCACGGCCTCCACACAGCGTCGCACACGCAAACTCTCACGAAACACACACGGCTCCCCTTCTCCTCCAGTCTTCTCCAGTCTTCTCCTACCTCTCCACCACACATGCAGCCCCTCCTCCACACGCGCGCATGCGTAGCTCCCTCTCTATCCACACACACACCCCTCCCTCCGCTCAATCTCTTCCGAGCGCATGCATGGCTCCCTCTACACAATCTCTTCCAAGCGCATGCATGGCTCCGTCTCATCCCTATCCTCCTCCGGAAGCAGGGCCTGTGGTGGGGTGTAGCGAGGCGGCGTGCCCCTAGCCACAGCGGGGTGTGGAGGCCCGAGGCTGATGCGGTGGATGCAGTAAAGGCGGCGGCGGATGCGGTGGATGCGGTGCAGTCCCAGTGGTGGATGCAGTCGGTGGATAGAGTGGAGGCCTGGATCCGGTGGCTGCGGGCTCGGATCTGGTAGCTGCCGCCTTCACCTTGCAGATCCGGCGGCTGGAGAGGCGGATCCCGTCGCTCTCTCTTCGGATCCGGTGGTGGAAGCTCCGGCAGCGGAGGTATGCCTTACTCATCTCTCTCTCCCTCACTCTACACATCCCTTCCTCGTCCTCTCTCCTCTGCTCACCCTCTCTTCATGATGATGACAGAGGCGCAGGGTCGGCGGTGCGCGTGGGGAGCGAGGCCGACGGCGGCCTTCACTTCCCTCCCCGACGACGGAGGCCGGCGGATCTGGTGGGAGGCGGCCTCACCATCCCACCCCAACGATGGCGGGCGGCGGATCTAGGTCCAACGACGGCGACGGCGAGGAGGGGCTATGGCGAGGAGCGGCTAGGGAGGCAGATCTGGTGGCTGGCATGGTGGCGAGCTGGAGCTGTGGTGGCCCAGATCCAAGCCCATATGGGCTTTTTTCTTTTTTTGTTTTTCCAAAATTTTCTCGGGCCGTGGCATCCTAAGGGCCCGCTGCGGTTTATACATGTTTTTGCCCACCGTGGAAGTTCACAACTGACGTAGTGGTTAAAGCGGTCTTGCAATCTAGATTGGTGGGAACAGGCACGGAGGAGATAGAATTGAGGAGCGAAAAAGCACGGTGATGGATCGAGCTAGAGCGCAACGTAGCTATTTCAAGGGGTCTCGCCACCGCCACTGACGAAGGCAGCTCACCGGCATGAGAGGAAGGGCCATGGGCACCGGCGCTGAGGAGCTCATCGTGTCCACTGGCAACATTAGGAACAGGCAGGGACCAATGCCGCTGGCTCGGGGAGAGCCTGCGTCACGACCCTGATGCAGCGCTGATTTCGCTGTCACAATACAAACTTGAAGGCAACAATGATGGTTGGGTTTCTTCAGCTACTACAAATGCAAAGGCAACTACGATGATTCAGTTCCTTCCGCATGTGCTTGCATTCTGGTCGATTAATTAGAAATCAATTGTTGGTTTGCAAAGCATGCCGTGCAGTTATGGGCTTATGGCTAATCAGTTACTACAGGAGATGATGAGATATTAAAAAATCAAAGGGCAAAGGATGCGAGGAAATGGAAGTTCCATGGATTGTACGGTGACTGAAGAGATGATCTCAGTGGCCCTGTGTCGCTCAGGAGTGACGTGGCTTCATGAAATTATATGAAAATAAGCTAGTGCGGTTTAGCTTTATAGGCGTTTATTTTCTTCAATCCGTCAGCTAACCTATATGGACTAAAAAAACAAAAGCAGGGTCATATGCGCCATTATTCTTTATACTGCTAAAAAGACTCAAATAAATCGTCCACACGGCGTGCAAAAACCGTCGCTCGCTCTTTGCCCGCCCGGCGTTTCACCTCGATGCCCCCGCATGAAACTCTCCCGGCACTCCCTGGCCCTCCGCACGATCCATAGGTAACCAGTGCTCCCCGGACCTCCTCCCGCACATCCAAAAGGAAACCGGCGCTCTTATTGGCTCACATCGGCAGCGGCGCTCCCTAGCTCTCCCGCAAAAAGAAATTGGCTCCCCCCTTGCTCCCCCGTCGCCGTAGCACATTCGTTGCACCGCCTCTGCCCATCGTCGAGGACAACGGGAGCCCCATCCACGAAATCAGTGCGTCTCTCTATTGGTTAGCATGGCAACCGGACGCGAAGGCACCCCCGATTGCCGAGATGCAATCGGTGGTGCAAGCACGCATGACAAAAGACGACAGGCGTAAAGTGGAACTCAACATAGGAAATTAGATGTCCTCCTCCCTTTATCATTGATATGGGGTGCTATTTATACACAATCGTAGACTTTTAAATGGCCATTTTGCGCCTACACCTGCTAATTATCCTCAGAATATCCCGGCCGTCAAGGGCACACCCATCATCTACAGGCGCGATGCCTCCTGCCCCCAACAACTGACCAGCCGGGCCCCGCTGTCGTCACCTCTTGTCTCCTGTTGGGCACACCTTAGCCGGAAAAACAGCATTGTACCTACAACCGAAAGCATCAGTTGTACCTGCAACAGATATTGAAACCCACCTGAATACACCGATCGGTTGACCGGCTTCGTAACATGGCATTCGCCCGAGTGGTGGGCAGCTGCTGGTCTCGCGTCCGTCCTACTCCGCAGCTGGACGAAACCGAATGGCAGCTGAATGCCTTCACCGAATAGGTTCCGAAACAAGGGGGTGGCGACATCTTTGCCACCCCCCAATAGTAGCCCCTTGGCGTTGCCTAATTCAGGTCTCGCTGATTTGGCAACTACCGAACCATTCATTTTGGAATCGCCACGCCGTCTTCGTGTGATGGTCGGGATTCGGCGACACCCCTTGGCTTGTTATGATAGCCTTTGGCTTTCCGGCGGCTATAGCTCTCGCTGGAGGCATCTTTCCGTCGTGTCGGTTCGCGAGCTTGCTATTTTGATTTAATTATTTCGTCGATTAAGAAAGGACCAAATGGGTCTCCTTAGGTATGCCGTCCTGAATGGGGACCGAATCCTTGACATTTACTACCGCTTGGCGCCTATCACTTCCTTTGGGATTCGTGCCCGGTCGCGTCCCTTGGAATTCCAAAACTCGTGGCTTGCGCGGGAGGCAATTCCCGCAATTGCCCCTGTTGCGTGGGAAACAACCGCCCGACGTCTCCTTGGTTTCCGAGCCTTGCGACCACTCGCCACCGCCCACTGGAACCGGGTATAAAAGGGGCCGCTGGCCCTGCCGCTCATTTTCCTGCGCAGAAGCCTCCGCTTCCATCCGCAATGCGCGACCCTGCATTTGGAGCTCTCTTGTATTCGGCCCCCATTCGTCCGGGCTTAACCGGTGAGTCCTCATCACCTTTCACTTTCTACCTAGGCCCCTCTGATAGCTGTCTTATTCGGTATTACTGCGGCGGCTTTTTGCTTCCTTATTTTCTGTTTTCATTTTCTACTTTTCTAGCTCGGCGATTCGGTTTTCTCCCGTGTATTCGGTGCATGGTATGTCGGGAAGTCGTACCGACTCCAGCTCAACAAGTGGTGGGTCCACGTCGGGCTCTGGATCAGGATCAGCATCGTTGTCTGATTCGGGGTCATCCTCCCCTTCAGTGAGGAACAACCAAGCCCCTAAGCCGATTGACCAAGGAGATTCATTCCTCGAGATAATGGATGAACCCAGCTACTCAAATGTGGCCGAGCCAGCCGGCAGCGGAACATTACACGTAGCGGCCTCCAGCAGTCTGGGAGCTGCCAATGTGGCCACCGAAGAGATCAGCGAAAACATCATTTTTGATTATGCCGGCGGCGAAAAAGGGGACACGGTGGACGGGGAGTACAAGCAAGAATCCAAAACGGATGATGCTCAGTCTCAGCCGAAATGAGGGAAGAAACCTTTTCGTCCTGTCACAAGCATTTTGTTGTTACTCAGATAAAATTGAAAGATAAATACAGTAGACCACATGTTGGTATAGACATTCGGCATGTCACTGAACATAACTGTATTCTTATATAAGTTATTAGCAGCTTTGAATGATCTATATAAGTTATATAGTGTGATTAACTTATACAGTAGGTATTTCTCTTGTCACAATGGGACCCCACGGCCATTAGAAAGGTAATAATATCTGCACTATACTATCAGCTTTGATGTTAGAACCTAACAGACAAGTATGGTTGATGGGTACAGGGTACGTACCACAGAACCTGAACACCTCTTCTAGGTAGTACTTGGTTTTCAAGATCTTAAAAGCTTGCTCCTGCAGCAAAAGAATCAATCAATTGATGCTATGTACTTTCCTTGACAACTTTTGCAAAAGAACAAAAGAACCAAAAGATCTGATTTATAATAGAGTTTTGCAATCTAGCTTTGTGTATACTGATATAATTTGAGCAATGACCTCTCTATCCAGGTTCAGTTGTTTATATATCAGGTTATTCAAATTGGGGACATGAGATTGAGGCTATGAGCATAAAAAAAGTTGGGGACATGTAGGGTATTACCATGTCATATTGGGAACTAAATAATATCTTTGAAACAGGACAAATTTAATGGGAAATAGAAAATTAGGATTGCAATAACCAGCTAGCAAGAGGCAACGACCTCTTCCTTGCAGTCAAGTACTCCTATGATTTATGATGACCAAAAATCCGTGCACGGATCAAAAATGAGATGGGGCAAGGAAAGGAGACTAAGGAAGGGGCAAAGATCGTGTGAGTCGCCCAGCCACACAGAGCAGACAAGGCTGCAAGCACACATTTTCCTGGAGCATATTTGCGACAGGCCACCATGTTGTCCTGCACACATGTTTGCAAGCAGACAGGCCACCAAGTACTGCTCAGCATCATTTTCTAGTTCATTCAGTTTAAGTTAGTTCATTCAGTTTAAGTCATAAATAAGCTGATAACATGTTAGAGATAGGATGATATTGAGACCAGCAATTGATTTGCTAATTCTCGGAGCTAAATATTACTTTCAAAAGAAAAGGACGGAGAAAACAAATGTCTGTCATCATGCCACTAACTTTTGATTAAACCATTCTGGTATGCTCTGCTTGCTAGATTTACTAAAATACTCTTCCTTAGTTAGAGAAAGACTATGAACTAACTTCAAGAGCAAGAACTACCTAATATTCCAGGATGCTGATGGGCTCCAAGACATTGCATTATCCAAACATTTAGGCAAAGGATAACTAAGGTCATACTGCAAAACACATCAACCATATCCCATACTACACACCAAATCGATTACACTAATCTACTCACAGCATCAACAAGACTACTAAGGCCTAAGTATCTAAAAAATAGCTTGCTTGTCACACAGCCATAACTAGGTTCAAATGTTGTAAAAATCAAAAAATTCAAAGGAAATCGAAGAGCATCCAGGAGGAACAAACCTTGCAGAAATGGATGGAGTCAAAGGATTCCAGTACCATGGTAGATCTGGGATGTTGCAGTCTCTAGACCCAGAATATGGGTGTCTGCAGGCCACAACGAGACCTATTCATGTGTCAGCTACTTGAAAAAAATTGGGGACGGTGGTGAGCGAAGGAACCTTGGGCGGATGGCGAGGGATGCTGGCCGCAGTGGAGCCTGGGAGTGGAGGCGACGGCGGAGGTGCTAGTGTCGTATCTCATTTTATATGACTAAAATAAGATATATATAAAAGCCTTACATACGTTTTAGGATGTCGCACACATAAGTTGATAAATTATAAATAGTACCAAGTCAGAGTTTATTACATAGCGCGCGAATAGTAAGACATTATCTTTAGCAAAAATAAGACATAACTAAAATATCTCCAGATGATAGCTGCATCACAGGGACAAGTCAACTGGTTGACACAAGCTAGTAGTCGTGTCGATAACTCTCACTCCAATCTTAATCTGTTGTCCATCTAGGATTTTCCAAGTAAAGAAACAAAACAAGTGTAAGAATATACGTACTTAGCAAGCATAGAAGGGGTTTATGAAGCTCAATAAAGGTTTGACATAATTTAACTGCAATTAGCTTTTTAGTGTAGGTCATATTTTAGCAATTAGCATCAAGGTAGTAAAAATTCCTATAACCACATCATCAGGTAGACATGACTATGATTATGATAAAAACAATATTAACATATAACACAATTTAAGTTGATGATCCATTCTATAAAAATTCCTTGGCCCTCAGCCGCGCCGTCTCCAACGCAACCTCAATGGTGAGTTCAACATGGTGGGGGATCAGATTGTCCACGAGACTCCCACGGCCAACATCACTGTGGCCATGGATCGGCTTAACAACCTTCCCCCGAACACACCCGGGGTCGAAACAATCCGTGAATTTTTGATCGCCGCCAAGGCGCAGGTGGTCCAGCTTCGCTCTGCCGGTTCGTTGACCACGTCGCATCAGTCGCGACGATCCCGGTGCAGTCGTCATCGCCAACCCGCAGAAAGTGGTGCCGACAACGAGTCCAACCAAGGAGGACCTCTGCCCGAGCAGCCCCGGCAGGCCAACGCTGATGATACCTCACGAGAGGCGCCGTGTGATGATCAGCGCCAATGCGTTAATCGCCAGCGTGCCAACAGGCAAGAGGTCAAACGCCGCACCGAGCGCAACCAAGAAGTCAAGCAACACCAAGATCACGATCTCCATGGCCACCTTGACGAGCGTTATCGTGCTCGGCGTCACATGAGCGGACCAACCCCGTTCTCAAAGGAACTTAAGGCCGTCCTTTGGCCAAAGAAGAGGACATCAAAATGTACGATGGGCAAGATGATCCTGAGCACTGGATTATACTATATGAAGTGGCAGTCCGAGTAGTGGGCGGCGACTAGTTCGTCATGGCAAATTACCTCCCGGTAGTCTTGAGCAACGTCGCTACCTCCTAGTTGCTCCGTCAGCGCGCCAGTAGCATCCACAGTTGGCCCTAGCTTAGGAAGATGTTCATCGACAACTTGAAGCCCACCTGTGTGTAGCTAAACACCAAATACACTTTGGCACAAGTACGGCATCGTCCAAGGGAGTCGCTGCGATAGTACATTTGGCGATTCTCCGATGCATGGAATCATGTGATCGACGTCACTCCGGTAGAAGGGATTGACCTCTTCGTTGCCGGCCTAGACAACTGAGAACCATGGAGTTGCTCCTCTCCACCGCCCACAGATTTGCTCATCTTGACGACGGACTAAACGAGGGGGCTCCCTTCCCCCTAGCCGCATCTACCGTCGCGACGACGACCACGACCGCGATGGCAACCAAGACCGCCTGCCAGATCGGCGAGACGACCGCTGCAACCGTTGTAATAATCACGACCCTGACCACCGCGACAACTATCGTTCTTTCAAGCATCATGGTCAGGACGCTTACAACGGTGGTCGGCATAACCGAAACGACTCCTCTGTCAACGCGGTGAAGGGCCAGAAGAGGGTAAACGACGATGAGCTCGACAACGTGCTTAGTCAGGATTGCCCTTGTCATCCTGGCAAGGGCCACATGCTGGGCGAATGCAGGGTCCAGAAAGAGGTGCTAGATAAGGTGGCTAGCAAGAAATCACACCCAGCTCCCAAAGCCAAGGCCAAAAACCCCATTCAGCAAGAAGATGCCAACAAAGAAGAAGCTCAAGATGCGAACCCACGGCACGCCTATAGGGATCCCGTGAAAAATGTGACTGCCATCATCTTCGGTGGCAAGGTCAGACTGGAGAATGCCCATGACAAGAAGCTACTGACGCGAGCCATTGTGGCTATCCAGGAGATTGATGACTTCGTTGCGGACGTCAAGGTGCCTGCCGGGTCCGAGAAGCCCATATCATTCAGCCGTAACGATATGTGGGCCAAACTCACCGACATCGGTCATTTCCCGGTGGTCCTTGATCCGGTGATTGACGGCGTCCGGTTTGAGAAAGTGCTCATTGACGGTGGCAGCGCCTTGAACATTCTATTCTATCTGGCCTTCAAAGAGCTAGGGTTGAAGCAAGAAAACCTCAAGCCGTACGAATCTCTGTTATGGGGCATCATGCCGGGCAAACCCTCGTACCCCCTCGGGTAGGTCACTTTACCCATCCAGCTTGGGACAAAGTAGCACTTCCGCATCGACCACATCACTTTCATCATGGCCGACTTCGAGGGCATCTACCTTGCCATCCTTGGCCGACTAGGGATCACCAAGTTCATGGCAGTTCCTTATTATGTGTACCTCATGCTGAAGCTCCCAACCGAGTAGGGTGTCCTATCCCTGCGCGGTAATGTCTTCACAGCGCGTGTGTGGGAGTCACATGCCTTTGCAGCCATGGAGTTCGAGGAGTTGAAGCACGCCATGGAGCACACCAGCCTGGGTGTCGAGGAAGCACCTCCTGTGGAGCTTGAGGTTCCGATTGGGTCTGCTCGACGACCTTCCAACAAGGTCAAGCCGCACAAGCTGATCCAGCTCGACCCAAACGACCCCTCAAAGACCACCAAGATCAGAGCTACTCTTTGCCCCAAATAGGAAGACACGCTTGTCCAATTCCTTTGAGAGCACATCAGCGTGTTCGCGTGAAAGCCGCTGACATGCCAGGTGTCCCGAGGGAAAAGGCCGAGCACTACCTTGACGTCTCAAAGACCGCTAAATCAATCAAGCAGAAGATGCGACGGTTCGCTCATGACTGCAAGGAAGTCATTAGGGTAGAAGTAGCTAAGCTTCTTACAGCTGGCTTTATCAAAGAGGTGTATCACTCGGAGTGGTTAGCCAATCCGGTTCTTGTACTTAAAAAGGATAATGAATGGAGAATGTGCGTTGATTACATTGATCTCAACAAACACTACCCTAAATAGGCTTTCAATCTCCCTCTAATCGATGAGGTTGTAGACTCTACTGCAGGTTGCGAGTTGCTCTCTTTTCTAGATTGCTACTCGGGCTATCATCAAATAGCCCTCAAAAAGGAGGACCAGGAGAAGACTGTCTTCATCACCCCCTACGGTGCTTTCTGCTATACGACCATATCGTTTGGCCTCAAGAACACCGGAGCTACCTACCAGCGGGCCATCCAGGCCTGTCTCGAGCACGAGATCACCGATGACCTTGTCGAGACGTATGTAGATGACGTGGTGGTGAAGACCAGGGAGTCCCACACAGTGGTGGCTGATCTCCAATGGACCTTCACGGCCCTCAACAACTTTCAGTGGAAATTGAACACCAACAAGTGCATCTTTGGCGTTCCTTCCAGGATCCTGCTTGGCAACGTCGTCAGCCAGGACGGCATACGCCCAAATCCCGAGAAGGTTCAAATCGTGCTGGACCTGCAACCACAGAGAAGCGTCAAAGATATTCAGAAACTTACCGGCTGCATGGCGGCCTTGAGCCGCTACATCTCTCCCTTGGGCGAAAAAGGACTTCCCTTCTTCAAACTCCTCAAGGCTAAAGAGAAATTTGAGTGGACGGAAGAGGCCGACAAGGCCTTCAAACAGCTCAAGGAGTACCTTGTAACTCCCCCAGTACTCACGGTCCTGCGAGAGGGCGAGGAGCTTCTCCTCTATATTGCTGCCACAACCAACGTGGTCAGTACCGTGATGGCGGTCGAGCACGAGGAACCCGAGCACGTCTATGGTTGGACCCCTCTTCACTCATGTGGACGCGGCTTGGTGGGCCGTTCTAGTCCCTAGTGCGCACGTGGGCTGGGATATTTTAGTTCCCCCCATGTGCATGATTGCATATTCAATCCCGGTTGTTGCGCACGTGTTCGGTAATCTAGGGATTTAATCTCAGATTTGCTTTAAATTATATACTCCCTTCAGGATTTGTCTCGGATTTCTTTTCCTCAAATCTGGGGACTGATTTTGAAAATTTTTCACCCGGTAGTGCTTGCGAACCACGGGCTCCTGGTGTCCTTGGCCCAGTCGAGCCCGCAGCTTGTTCCGACCATGTAACAACCTGGGTTTTTGGAGAAGCCAAAAATACGAACTTTCAAAAAAATTTCTTGCAATTGTGTGAAGCATGTAGTTGCTAGGTTAAACTTAACCCATCTGGGAATAATTTATAAATAAATTGTTGCATACATATAGTATTGTTTGTAAGAGTTTGCCGGAATTATTATTTGTGTTAGGGTTTCATGCTGGAGAGCACAACTCCATAGCAACTCCGCTTCGTTTCCTCGTGAATCTATCTCGAATCTCCTCTGAACTCTTTCCTTGTCCTTCTTGTACTTTTCCTCCGTCCCCGCGAGTGCCTTCCACCTTTGGAGCACATGTTCGCCGGGAGGAAAAGACCCTTACCTATTCTTCTCTCTTATCCCTATACGCTGATCTCTCTCGATCTCCCTTGATCATCTCTAAATTTTCCGAGTCCAATGACCCTTCCTTGATCCTCAATGTCGCCGACCCTACCAACCGGCCTAACTCGCCCCTGCGCCCGCAATGCTGTCGACCCAAGACGACGGTTACATTGTGAAGCCGCAACCTCGGCGCATCTCCTAAAAATTTTGGAGCTTAATAGAAGCACCTATCTTCTTATTTCCTTGGCCAACAACACTAGCGTGCATACTCGATGTGTACACTAATCAAGTAGCAGCATGTATCATGACCATTTATGTTCCTTAATCACGTGAGCTCCTGCTACCTTTGAAGTCAGCGTGCAAGCCACCATGGCCCCTCTATACGTGTATGTGTGTATATACACATATACTAATGCCCAATTCGTATGAACTAGCAGACCTCCGATCGAAGTTTGGGTGGCCTTGATCTCCCTGCTTCCCAAAATCGGAGCATGCAATTTACGAGCAAGCAGAAGCCACTAGTAGTGTACGTCGCCATGCCTCCTTATGTATATACGTGCATATAATATACGTATTTAGCCAATCACAGAGAGACAGAAGCCCAGCTCCTCCATCGGCCTCTACAGCACCAGCAGGCCCAAATGAAAGCAACGGCCCAAGCTCCTCTTCCCTGCTCATGCCGTGAACCACACGAACCGGAAGGAAGCCGCCGCCGCCCTCACGCGCTTCGCTCGTGCCTGCTTCGCGTAGGATTCACGCGATGCATGCCCCTGCACGGAAGCTGCCCCACTCGTCAGCCACGGGAGCAAAGAGGAATCCAAGGACTCGGTGACGCCGTTCTTCATCCGTCGGACTGCGCCGTCTTCCTCCTCTCTCCGTACGACCGAGCCCCGCTGCTTTCCGTCACTCCCGCCGTTTCGTGTCGCGACGCCAGCTGAATCCGGCGCACCCGTCACCCCCAGAAACCCTAGACGCGAACGCATCCTGTCCCTTGAAGCCTCCCTGCCCCATCTACAGTCGTCCATGGCCACCATGTCTGAGCTTCGGCTATAAAAGCCCAAGCCGGAGCCATGCCCTCGCCAACTCCCAGCAGCCGCCGCCATCTCTTTCCCTTCCCTGCTTCTCCACTGCGCCACCAGCAGTAGCCGTGCGTAGCAACCGGCCCCTGCTGCTCCCCTTCGTCGAGGCCACCCTCGCCACGCACCGACGCCGACCGTGGACTTGTCCACGACGCCGAGGGCAGACGGAGGCCACGCTGTCGAGCTCGCCCTGCACGCCACCATGACGCAACCAGGACTTCACCGCCACGGAGAGCCAAGCAGGAACGCAGCCTCGGCACTGCAACGTCGTCCTCCGCGTGCACCTCCACTTCCTCGCCGGAGCCGCGTTCCCCACCGAACCGCGAGCACGACGACGAGCAGTACCGCGACCCGGACGCCGTGACCATCCCCTACCTTCGCCTACGACGAGCCATGAACCAAACCTGTTTCCTCCTCACCGACCAACTCCATCGAGCCGAGGATGAACGCGGACGTCCTCGACTCCTTCAGGCACCGCACGACCCCGTCATGGTCACGGACCTCGGTGAGCACTGGACCCCAAGCCCCCTCGCCTTTGTTCAAGCCTCGTGGCCTTCCTGTCCCGGCCATCGACGCCGGCCTTGTTTCCGCACTAGACAACGGGTGTCACTGCCGCAGGTCGTCTGTGCCCCTCACGCATGGCCCTGTTTGCACACACGCACGCACAAGTCCAAAGGATTGGCTTTTGATAGCAAGCAGGAACGCACAGCCACGAGCCTTGCCTGGCTGCCTGCTATTCTTAGCACACTGGCATGCATGGTGAGCACCAGCACGCCACCGACGAGGCCTCGCTACAGCTCCACGCACACTGGCATCCACCGTGAGAGCACGCTGCCACCACTGCATCCTCTTGCCATGGCCATGCCATCCATGTCCACGGCCTAGAGCTTCGCCGCGTTCTCGCCGCTCCGTTCATCTTATCGTTTCATTAACTCAACCATCGCGAGCACCGTAGTCTAAAACGTGCCTAGCGCACCTTATTAGGGCTGGCATGGACCACAGTGAGTGTGAGCGCGCTTTGCTCGCCGCTTGGTCTCCCCGGACTACGGCCGCCAGTGCGCCGCTGTGGCCTTCGCGGCCGCGCGCACCCCGCCGTCCCCGTTTAGCCACGGTAGCTAGGATTTGGAGCTCTGAGCTGCTGCAATCGAGAAGAGAAGGTGAAGATCGCGCCGCAGGAGGAGCTCTACCGGTGCTATGGCGTCGCCATCGTCACCCGCCACCGTCATGTCGTCGCCGTTGTGGACAACCGTGCTCCAAGTCCCCGAGGCCGTCCTCATCGCTGTAGTCAACATGGCCTTGTCCGAGCCCCTTGCCTAGCCTTGTCCTCGCCACGACCATCTGCGCACGGAGCCACGCGGCTATGTTGACACACGTTGCCGCGCATGGACCCTGGCATACAGCTATTCACGGCCACCGCATGACCAAGCGCTGTCATGGACACTGCACACACGAGCATCACCTTGGCCTAGCACAGCCCAAGGCTTCGACCTTGGACCTTCGTGGCCGCTTGCCATTTTGGCACAAATTGTCGCACCACGCATGGCCACACACCACAGCCTTGCCATGGCTTTGAACCCGTCCAGCCACCAGCACGTGCCCTGTATGCTCTCAACCACGCACGGCATAGAAGTGGCCTGCCGGCCTAGCCTCCACCCTGCCACACACGCGCACGTACAAGACTTTTTGCCTAGCCATCTCACAGCACGGCAGCAAGCTGGCCTCATGCCTTGCCACTGCCTTGCCTTGACCCTTGGCAGTCGGCACACGCACAAGCTCTGCTGAACTTTCCATCGAGCACCTGGCCGGCGTAGCTAGCGCTGCTTCCTTGCTTGTTGTCCGACTTGGGCCAGCTCCGGCCAAATGGCCCAACTCGATTCCCTATCCTTCCTTGTTGTTGGACCAGCACCAGCGCAAGTGAAACCCAACTTGACCATGTCCTTTTCTTTATCTAGTAATTGTCAGAGTACCTATTTAACTTCTAAATTTCATATTATTTTCATTGTAGCTCCAAAAATTATGAAACCAGTTTCATAATTTTTCTAAAATCAAGCTCTACATCTTAGGCTAATGCATTTGTGCATTAGCCCACTTTCCTTTTACCATTATCATTCGTACCCTCATTTATCTATCTCTCTGCTTCTTGCAGGGCCTTTCTACCTCTTTTTTCGCTATGAAAATGTGCTACTCCTTTAGTCGTGTCATGTTGGTTTAGTTCTTTGTTTGAGATGTTGGTTCTTATTGTTGTGCTGATGGGACTTCGATAGTTGTCACTGATGTGCTATGATCATTACCCCCTGTCCTCGTCCCTAGGACGTGGTCACTACGGACTTGAGGCCGATGTCAATATCAGTCAGGATCCTAACCGCACGCTTCAAGCTGACGGGACCTAATCTAGTGGAATATGATTAGGGGATAACTCTCGTAGACCAACGATTGCCAACTCGTTTAGGTTAAGCTCGTGGTCGCGAGTCGCCTCGCCATGACCATTGAGTTCTAACTTCTTTTGTGCTCGTGTTTATCCTAGCATACTCGTATGTTCGTACCACTATGACTATAGCGTTCCTCTGGATCTGACGGTGACAACCGCACCGCTACGAGCTGTAGGAGTAGCTTTGTGCCGTTACCTTGCACGGTCATGGTACCCTACGAATGAGTTTGGATCATGAGGTCATGTCTCTTTCTCCCAACCTTCGTTTGCTCCATGACGACTTGGTTGGAAGAGTGCGGATCTCATTCTTCTCTTTTGGTTCTCTTGTGCGATGCTCCTTGGCAATGCCTCGTCTTCTCCAGGGCGTGGGTATTGGGAGAAGCCGACCGCTTGCTATTTTCCTTTTCTCTTAGCTCGTCGTCCCAGTTCTCGTCATTGTCATGACGCTCGGATCAGGAGAGCGTGAGCCGTGGTGTTCACTTAGGATGAGTTAACGTCTAAGCCATTAACTCGAAGCCATACATATGTCGACACAGTCGACTCAGGACATATGAGCTAGGCTATGACTTTATGCTTAGTAAAAAACCACTCTTGTCCTTTGGCCTAAGGATCAGATATCCGCCGAGAGGGCTAGTCGTGCTTTGATTGTTTCTCTTGCTATGGGTGTCGCTTCACGAGATAGTTGCATTGAGGAGGACGATGACCTGATCGGGACCCATTGGAGGAAGAGGACGTGATTGACAATTGACAGAGAGGACTCGCTGATCGACTACACCAACCTGTACCACTACTACCTCGACAGCACAGGTGTCATGGCAGCACCCTTTACTTAGAGAATCCTATTAGACATTGCAAATGAGTAGAATGGCTTAGCGCTTTATGTTTATTCCTTTGCTAGTATATTGATGCATGCTTTTGCCTGAGCCATATCTACCTTGCTTGGAACTACTTTACCCTGATTACCCTGCCTCGCGCTCGCACTATATTTTTTCCTACCTACATGCTTGCATATTACTTCACTATATTTTACTCTGCTTTTTATTATGTCTGGGATGTGATGCGAGTGGAGAACCCTGGGTGGGTTTGGCTTGGTTTGCCGAACTTGGTGATCGTATGGGTGTCTCTGGGTAATATAACATGG
The DNA here is from genome assembly GCA_023333625.1 of Bothriochloa decipiens. Classification (NCBI taxonomy): domain Eukaryota; kingdom Viridiplantae; phylum Streptophyta; class Magnoliopsida; order Poales; family Poaceae; genus Bothriochloa; species Bothriochloa decipiens. The sequence continues at coordinate 21,722,194 of CM041630.1, forward strand.
GCGGGTTGTCTGGTGAGAGTTGAGTTGACTGGACAGGATCTACGATGAGCTTTTGGAGCGAGTCTTGCCGAGGGGGTGCAACCTGGGCACCCTTGTGTTCTGAGTACTTGTGGCAGGCACATTGTGACTTGAGGAGATTCCAGGGTCGAGAGCCTTCGTGGAGCGAAGCCCTGGGTAGGAGGTGCTGTTGTAGCACGGGCTATTGTAGCACGGGCTGTTGTAGCCCCTTTTTAGGAGATATCGTATCTGGTCTCCCCTAGGACCTGTTGTCTCTTGAGAACCAGAACCATGGACCCCTTTGTACACACCACTTGCCCCAGATGAGCAGGGGATGGATGATTTCAGCTACCTAGGGCGGTGTCACTACTACTAGGCGTATGTAGTGTAGGAAGATACGGGTAGAGCTCACACCCTTCTGAGACGTTCATGTATCCTCCTCCAAGCATTGGCCCCTCTGAGCGTAGGTTCATGACTTCATAGTTTCAGCCACTCCAGACTCGACTTGGGGTGTTCCAGGGCTGAGAGGTAGGGTGGCATCATCATAGTTAGATGGTCATTTTGAAATCAGCCGTGTTCGTGAGCGCCAATGATGGTTATCTTGTGGATGGTCGGCATTAGCTGGTTATGGGTGTACACACTCTGCAGAGTTGATTCGAATCTATATATAGTCCGTAGCCTCGGTATGGCTATTCCGTGACCCACGCTTCTCTTGAGTAGTGAGAGGAGTCCTTTCTACCTCCCCTGAGTGATGTGGTTGTTGTTGTTACCCTACGACATGTTGGCCGTTTAGGCAAGGATGAGAGGGAGTTGTCCTTTTCCGCCCACGTGTGAGCGTGGTTTGCTGAGTGAGATGAGAGATTGTTGGTTGGTGGTACAAGTGCGGGATGGGAATGATTAAAACATGATGATATATATATATATATTATTTTGTTACTTGCTGTTTCGCATGCTCTAGGATGCAAACCACAGCCAAATAATAGGATCGCCAGATCCCCTTATTTTCTCTTTTCCACCAAAGCTCATCGGTGCTGACCATGACCTGTACATATCTGGCGGTGTGAAGACTACCTGACTATCTAAGGAGTCAAGATTAGAAGGATTAGGAGGTCTTGTGCCTATACTCAAGTTTGGTTCAGAAGGAGAAGTCTATGCCGTGCATAGCCTACTCTGATGGATGACGTGAAGGATTCTTCACCAACTCGCCTCCGTTATTCTCTTAGATATGATTCTGCTAGATTAACCATGTAATAGGTGTGATCTCATGAGTTGTAACTCCCATGTAAACTTGTAATCTTATGATGTATGACTATGGTATCGGCTAATATATGATAATGTGATGGGGTGATCTCTTGGTACTATCACATTATTGTAATTTTGTGGATTTTTCCTTCGTGGAAAACCGAGGATGTTTTAGATCATAGCTGGGGACTGCAAAGCAGGTGGAACACGTCTAGTCCTTTGATGCTGGTTTCGATTAAGTTAGTGCTATTTTGGAATTTTTTCCTAAAAAAGCTCAATACAACATATCTTATCTTCTATCGAGCTTGGGGACTACGTGGGCCCACGTCACCTCGCGGTGTCTTAGGCCTATTTTTTTGTCCTTAAGTTCTAGAAAGGGTATTTAGCATTGACTACACTTAGCTAGTATTTAGCATTGACTACACTTAGCTGGTATTTTTATTTTGATTTTTTCTTGAAAAAGCTCAATACAGCATATTTTATTTTCTATCGAGCTTGGGGACTACATGGCCCCACGTCACCTCGCGGTGAATTGGGCCTATCCTCTATCTCTAGTTCGATGCTCCTACCTCTACGGACTGTTCATGTTAGCATTCCAGTGATACTTCGTGTCATGTGTTAATGTGGGCCCACGTCTTAGGACGTGGAAATATTTTTCTTTTCTTGGAACACCATGCATCTTTCGACAGATCACCTTTCTTGACAGAAGCTATGGTCGGGAGCAGACTTACGAACTGCTCAGGGTGAAGCTTTGCTGGATAGCACTATGTGGTCAGCATCCTCGCTGGTCAGCACTACGTGGTCAGCATCCTCGCTGGTCGGCACTACATGGTCAGCGCCTTTGCTTGTCGGAACTACGTGGTCAGCGCCCTTGCTGGACAGCACTACGTGGTTAGCATCCATGTTGTCAGCACTACATGGTCGGCATCTTCGCTGGTCTGCATCTACACAGCTCGGCATAGGTTAAGACGACGGCTCCCTCAAGATACATGGTGCTCGGAAACTAGCTGTGGGGGTATAGACCCCATATAGCCTCGCAGCCAGACTTTGGGCTGCTCGGTCTAGACGGCCCAGACCAGAAGACGAAGGCTGGTCCATCGTCATCCTGATCGGTGGGCTAGATGACAAGACATAGCCATTGGTCTCCTAACGCCCAGGTCGGTGGGCCGCACGGGTACTGAAGGCTGCTTGGCATGGAAGGAGTCTTAGTCGGTTAGATCTGTTCGTATACTCCAAGGATACGGTGCAATGTAACCGACCATAGGAAAACCCTAGATATGTAACCTTGTCCCCCAGCTATATAAGGCGGACAAGGACCCTCCTAGAACGCATATAACCTTCCTAGATCAGAACTCATCTCATTGTACTCTGGTACTCATCAATACAGCAGCAGAGACGCAGGACGTAGGGTGTTATGCTTCCGAGCGGCCTGAATCTGGATAAACCCTGGTTGTCCTGGTTGTTTGTCTTGCGTCTCACATCTAGATCGTAGATGTTAGTGCGCCCTCACCACAATCTACTACCTCAGGGTATCCTGTGGTAGACTGCTGAGGAGGTTTCATCGACAATCGTCCTCTCTATCTTTTGAAATCTATGGACGCAATCGGCGACGGCCCCTCGGCCTCGTTTTAGAACCAAATAGGCTTAGTTTGTAGAACGCCATCCCTCAAACTTTTAAAATCAAGGGGAACATTCGGTGATAGCCCCTCAGCCTTGTTTTAGAACCCAATAGGCTCAGTTTGAAAAACGCCATCCCCAAATTTTAAAGTCAAGGGGCACGTTCAGCGATAGCCCCTCGGCCTCGTTTTAGAACCAAATAGGCTTAGTTTAAAAAACGCCGTCCCCCCAAATTTTAAAGTTGAGGGGCACATTCGGCGATAGCCCCTCGGCCTTGTTTTAGATCGGAATAGGATTAATTTTTAGGCTGAAAACTATACTCTTACTGGAAACCGAAAGTATTGCTTACTTTTGTTTTTCAACCGCCATTTACATGTTTCCCGGAGCACACAAGCTCGTTTTGCCCTAGCTGGTTACATTTTTTCCCACAAAATGGTTGGCCGAAACGCCTAAAAGTCGAAGTGGAGCCACATGGTGACCTGGTGCTTCAGGCGCTGTATGCACATATTGCGCAGCTGATTGCGAAGGAGCTATGAAATGCTAAGGCGGATGTGGCCCTTGAGTCATTTGTTGCTGAAAAGCCATGGCCGGTGGTGCGAACACACGTGATTGGTCTGCGAGTAAGCCTTGGGGAATGCCGAGCCAAATCTTGGACCCCACTTTTTCCCTCACTCATACGGGTGCCTGCTGCCAGAGTAGCGATTGCTGCCCGTAGCGCTGAAGGCACCCGTGGTATGCTGGCACCATCTTCTATAACTGTGCTTCCCGAATACTTGGAGGCTTCTCTCAGTGGTGCACAGTGTGTGCTCACTTCGCTCGCTGCTCCCGAATGGTCATCCCAAGCGCCACGCGAGTGAACGTCAGCCAATGTAGATGATGCCCTGTGTGTGCTTGCTGCACACAGCGCGCCCAAATGGCCTCTCCTGATGCCTCCTATTTCTATTATGCCAAGCGCTATTGCTAGAATCATGCTGTGGCTGTTTGCTGAGGCAAAATATGCCTTTGGTGCCGCGATTCTGCGTCCTTATATATTGGGTTAAGGCGGTATGAGTCCTTAACTTCGTGTACGGTGTATATCGCCTGTTCTTAATTGTTTTGATATGGTAGGTATGACATTATTTTTGCTTGGTACTTTAGATAGTACATGGCTTTAAGTGTTGTGTACTGTGTATGTTAATTGCGGATCTGATCTATGATACCGGATTATGGCTCGTAATTGCAGATATGCGACTGTGCTGATAGCCTCTGGGCCTTTTGCTTTTAGTCCCACTTTTTTGGGACGTTTGCCTTGTTTATTCGGTCTGATCCCTTTCGGATGCGGATGCTGTAGCCTCTGGGCTTGCAGCCTAGTCCGTTTCGGACTTTTATTTCATAAGCCATCAGGCTTGAGGTTGCTTGCAACCTTTACCAAAAATGCAATTGGCTGTCGAATATGCAAGGACATCCTGAATGGGACCCTAGCTTTCGACCATAAACGATAGGTGTAAGGGAAAATGGAAAGTAAATTAAAGATCATCGGTTACATAAGAGTGCCTCATTAAAAAACCTCACACTGCTGCCAGGCTTCCCCTGTGAGAAAAAAGAGTGCACCTCTTTGGTTCAAAATTAAATACGAAAAAATTACAACCCTCTCGGGGGAAATTCGATCCAAGGGTAAAATCACCGCAAGTTGTCGGCGTTCCAGTATAGGTGGTTTCTGCTCCCTCCTCGTTGGTGAGTTTGAAGACTCCTGGCTTGATTACCTTTTGACACGACGAATGGACCATACCACTGTGGCTGCAGCTTGCCTTGCTTGTTTGAGTGGCGAATTAGCACCATATCGCTGAGATTGATGTTCTTGCGGAGGACTGACTTGTCCCTCCAGGCTCTTGTTTCTTGATGGTACCGGTCTAGGCTCTCCGCTGGTTGACATTTGTGCAGCTCCGCTGTCTCTATGTCAACATATCGCTGGATGGGAGTTGTTGCAGCTATTTCAGTTTTGAATGAGCCAAACCTGAGTTCCTCTGGTGTTATGGCTTCCTCGCCCAACAGCAGGCAGAACGGTGTGAAACCTGTCGACCTTGTGTTAGAGATATTGTGCCCCCATACCGCCTTTGTCATTTCGCTTGCCCATTTTTCCTTCTTGAGGCCTTCTAAGAGCTTGGACGCTTCTTGGAAGATTTCACCATTGGCTCTTTCGACTTCCCCGTTAAATTCTGGATGATAGACCAAGGCGAACGCCAATTTGATACCTAATTCAGCACATAATTGATTGAACTGGGTTGAATCAGATTGTTTCTTGTTATCCACTATGATGTATGATGGGATGCTGAAACGGCACAAAATTCTTTGCTAGACGAAACTGATCAGGTTACCCAAAGTGATCTTGGCAAGGGCTTTGCACTTCTACCCACTTGGTGAAGTATTCTAGTGCCACTGCCGCATACTTCAAGTTTCCTGGTGCCTGAGGTAGCGGGCCAACAATGTCAACCCCCCATCTTTGCAATGGCCATGTCAGCATGACCGATGATGTTGGATTCACCGGGGCGTGGTGCTTCTTGACGAACATCTGGCAAGCCCTACTAGTCTTGACGATTCGCTTGGCATCTTTGGCTGCATGAGGCCAGTAGAAACCTTATCGCATCGCCCTGTGTGCTATTTCATGAGGTCCCCTATGGATACCACACATTCCCGAATGTATCTCATTTAGCAGTTGTTTGCCTTGCTCTCTGCCAATACACTTGAGCAGTGGTGCCACCACTCCTTGTTTGTAGAATTCATCATGGATAATGAGTATGGCTTGGTTCTAGACTGCATTCGCTACAAATCGTGCTTGTCTTCTGGCTCGTACGGGCCATTGAGGAAAGCTATAATCGGCGCTTGCCAGTCTTCGCTGGCGATGATGTGCACCAGTAAAGGCTTGTCCTCTTTGTCTTTGATGGCTTTGATGGAAAGGGATTGGAAAAACACATTGAATGGCAATGGGGAACACTGCGCTACTTCCTTGGCCTGCTCATCTGCCTCTGCATTTTTTCTCTGGGTATGTGCTTTAGGGTGAAGCCATCGAAATGCTTTCCATTCGGTGGACTGTGGCTAGGTATTTTGCCAATTCAGGTTCTCTTTCCAAATATTCTTTCTCGATATGTCCTACAATGACTTGGGAATCGGACTTGATGATACACTAGACACTGAGGGCGTGGAGCTTTCGCAGCCTGAGCAACACAGCTTCATATTTGGCCATGTTGTTTGTTCTGAGGAACAACAGCTTGGCTGCGTATCTGACTTTTGGTCCAGATGGTGGGGTGAGGATAGCTGCAATTCCGGCGGCTTGACTTGCAATGTTGTGTCATCTGCCTCTAGAGTCCAATCGGCGATGAAGTCAGCGATGACTTGTGACTTGATGGTAGACCTGTGCTGGAAAACGATTCTATGCTTGTTCAATTTGATGGCCCACTTACCTATTCTGCCAACTGCTTCTGTGTTGTGGAATAGTGACTCAAGCGGTTGGGCGGACAGAACCTTGGTGTCATGTTCCTGGAAATAATGCTTGAGCTTTCAGGAGGCCATGACTACTGCATACACTACCTTCTCTAACTCTGAATAATTCAGTTTTTCTCTGGCTAAGGCTTCTCAAACGAAGTAGATTGGAAACTGCACCATCTTTCCTTGATGCTCCTTTTCTTCGATCAGCACTGCGCTAACGGTTACATGGGATGCCACCAGGTATAACAACAATTTGACGCCTAGAGATGGCTTGGATAAGGTTGTCAGCCTGGCAAGGTAACTCTTTAGATTTTTGAAGGCTGCCTGCTGCTCCGACCCTCATTCGAATTGATTTGCTATTTTAAGGACCCAAAAGAATGGAAGGCCATTTTTGGCCAACCTTGAGACAAAATGACTTAATGCCTCCACTCTACCAGTTTACTTTTACACTTGCTTCCTGTTTGTGGGAGGTACTGTGTTGATGATTGCTTCTATCTTTTCTGGATTTGCCCTTTCGCACATCGAAAATGCACTTGTCAGGGTTAAGCTTCAACCCGCTGCGCCAAAGGTTGGCGAAGTTTTCTTTCAAGTCCTCAATGTGGATTCATTTAGCATCACTTTTGATGATGATATCATCGTTGTATGCCACTAGGTTCTTCTTGGACTTCTGGTCTTTGAATACCTCATCCGTGATTCTAGAAAAAGTTGGCCCCACATTTCAGAGTCCTTCCGACATACGCTTGTAATAGTACGTGCCTATCGGTGTAATGAAACTTGTTTTTTCTTCGTCCTCTGGGTTTAGCCAAATTTGGTGATAGCCAAAAAAATAGTCTAACAAACTCATCATTTCACAACCTGCCACGATATCGACTAATTTGTCGATTCTTGGAAGTGGGTAGGGGCCTTTTGGGAAATGCTTGTTCAGATTGGTGAAATCAACACACATTCTCCATTTTCCGCTCTTCTTCCTGACCACAGACACATTCGCTAGCCATTTTGGGTACTGGACTAGCCGAATGACTTCTGCATCCAGAAGTCTTTGTACTTCAGCTCCCGCTACCTCTGCCCTTTCGTCAGACATCTTCCTCAGTTTTTGCTTCTTGGGCTTGGCCCTTTTTGACACGTTCAGATTATGCTGCGCCAGCTGCCTGCTGACCCCCTGCAGGTCCCTAGTGGACCAAGCGAATACATCCTCATTCTTTTCTAGGAATCACAAGAGTTCTTTGATTTTAGCTTCTATTAAGCTTGATCCCAGGTGCAGACATCTGTCTGGTCTGTCATTACAGAGAGGAACTTTGATAGCGGCTTCTGTTGTGGCCGCCCTAGGTTCTTTCGACTTTTTGATATCGATGTCATCATTTGACTCGCTGTCTGAATCTGCGTCTTTGCTTTCTTTCTCATCCTTAGTGACCTCATTGACCGTGCTGTACCCCGGTATCGGTTTGCCCTCGATCCGCCGGGCAGCTTGCTGATCGCCATGTATGGAGATGATACCGAAAGGCGCAGGTATCTTCATGCATAGGTAACTTTGACGAATGACTGCATCGAATTTGCTGATGATGCCTCGGCCAAAAATAGCCATATACGGGTAGTCGATATCGACAACGTCGAATAAAATTTCCTTGCTGCGCACCTTGCTGCCTTCACTGAGCGAGACTATGAATTTCTTCTTCCCTAGAGCATCAATTTTGTTGCCACCGAATCTGAATAACGCGTTCCCTACAGGTTCTAGTATTCGTCAGTCCAGCTGCATCAAGTTGAAAGCCTTGGTGAGAAGGATATCGGCAGAGCTGCCATTGTCCAACAACACATTGTGCAAAGTGTATCCGGCCACGTGAGTTGTTACGACAAATGCATCCGAATGCGGGTAATCCCTGACTTGAAAGTTACTTTTGTCGAATGATATTGGGACCATCGACCAGGCGGGTCTGTTCAGTGGCACTCTTGGCGACACAGTAAGCACCGCCCTTTCGTAGTCCTTCCTGGCCCTTTTGGTTTCGTGCTCGAGATTAGATCTGCCAGTGATCGTGAAAATGTTTCCCTTTGACGGTAGGATGGGATTGACGACCTGAACATCTTGAGGTTGCTCTTGCTTCAGCTGCAGTTGTTGAGCCTGTGAAGCCTGCTAGTGCTGGTCGACCGCTGCTGGTGACGCACCGAATAGGTGTGCGCTTGATTCTGGCTGAAGTGCTGGTAGTAATTTGCTGGTGGCAACTGCCATGTATATGGTTTCTGGTAGTATTGTATCGCTTCTGCAGACTGGGGTGTTTGGTACTAAAGCTGATGGTAAACCGGAGCCTGGTTTGAAGTTATGCTTTGACTGGTGTTGTGAAACACATGCTTGCTGGACTGAGTGGTGCTTGCTGCTTCATCCTTCTCTTTCTGCTCTTTCACCGTCTGGCCATATCGACATTCACGCGAAACATGTCTAGCGTTTTTGCCACATACGAAACAATAAGGAACTCTTTGGCCCCTTCCGCGCCCTCTGCCTCGACCTCTACGCGGTGGTCATCCGCCTCTGGTGTTTTGGGTGGGAGCTCACGCTTGACTTTCCATCGCGAAATCGGGAGTTGACTGGGCCGAATCATCTTGTACATAGTTGACAAAAGTGTGCGGTGCTTTGAATTTCGGCCCTGCCGATTGCGCCTGCCTGGGGGTGTTTTGCTTGAGGCTGCTCCTTGCTGCCTTTCAGCGTTCTTTGTCCTCCTCGGATCTGGCAAATTTGTGCATCTCGGTGACCGTTGTGGGTGAGTCACGAGACAGTTGCTCTCCGCACGGTCCCATCTTGAGCCCCTCTATCGCTACTGCGATAAACACCTCATTGGCGATATTTGGGGTTTACACTCTGAGCTGAATGAGCCTATCCAGATACATGGACAAGGGCTCGTCATCCGGCTGGTAGAGCTTGAGTAAATCCCTTGTGCCTTTCTTCTTCGTCTAAAAACCTTGGAAGGTGTTCACCAATTCAGTTTTGATCTGGTCCCACGATCTGATTGACAGAGGCCGAAGTGACATGTACCATTCGTGGGCGACATCGTCCGCTGCCATGATGAACGATTTTGCTAGGGTGCTGGCGTCACCTCCTACCGAATGCCTGCCACATAGCTTGCAATGAACCTTCTGGGGTTTAACTTTCCGTCGAATTAAGGCAACATGGGCTTAAGTTTGCAATTCTACTGACAGTGGTGACAAAGTATCGATTGCCATGAGATCAATAACCTGGTGGGGCACTATCGGTTGACGATGCTGTTTTGGCTGGTGCTGCACCCTAGGTGCCGCCTGCATTGCTTCTAGGTCCCTTTGTAGCCTGAGCTTGGTAGCCTCAGCCTGCCGAATTGCCTATTGTGCTGCGGCTACCCGGTTTCTCGCTGTGATTTGATTGGCCATGCACTGTCTTTCTTGCTCGAGAAACTAGATATCGGCTTGATATTCGTCGAGCCTATTGAGTAGCGCTGCATGCAGCATGAGTGTTTCATCCCGGACCTCATGCAAATCGTCAGCCTCATGCACTTCTTCCTCTACCTCGACCTCTCTATGTGGTTGTGTGCCGTTAACTGGTTGGATAATTGGCTAATGCTGCTGTGAGGACGGGGGCGGTGGATGCGGAATCACCGCCTAGGTTTCGGCTGCGGTCGCGGCGTTCCCAACCGGATCCTCCGACGTGCCAACAGCATCCACTTGATGAGCGTTGCTCTTGGATGTCGCCGTTGCATTGAGAATATCTACCACTGTGCGCGTCTTCGGCATTGGATGCACGTGCGCAACCATGGTGGACGCCAATGTTGGTTAGCATGGCAACCGAACATGAAGGCACCCCCGATTGCCGAGATGCAATCGGTGGTGCAAGCATGCATGATGAAACACGACAGGTGTAAAGTGGAACTCAACATAGGAAATTATGGCAAAAGATGTCCTCCTCCCTTTATCATTGATAGTGAGGTGTTGTTTATACACAACCGTAGAATTTTACATGGCCATTTTGCCTCTACAGCTGCTAACTGTCCTCAGAATATACCGACCCTCAAGGGCACACCCGTCATCTACAGGCGCGATGCCTCCTGCCTCCCAACATCCGATCGGCCAGGCCCCGCTGTCGTCACCTCTTGTCTCCGGTCGGGCGCACCTTAGCCGGCTGCAACAGCTACCGAAACCCACGCGAATACACCGATAGGTTGACCGGCTTCGTAACATGGCATTCGCCTGGGTGGTGGGCGGCTGCTAGTCTCGCGTCCGTCCTACTCTGCTGCTAGACGAAACCGAATGGCTTCGCCGAATAGATTGCGAAACAAGGGGGTTGGCGACATCTTTGCCATCCCCCAACACTCTCCGCCGCCGCCCGCGGCCGTCGCCTCTCCTCGCATCGTCGACCTCGCCATTCGCCGTTTGCCGGATCAAGGCTGCCTGCAACGACAATGACAACGACTCCGCTCCGCTCATCCTCATCGTTTGTGGCCGCCGTCCTTCCCATCTCCAGACCACGGTGCCGGTCCGAGCCTAGTGTCAACATCGCTTCGCCCTGCCTCAACCACCGCTGCCGCCCATCCTGAAGTCCAGCGCCACCACCAGTCTCGCCGCCAATGCCCTTCGTGGGTTTCTCGATCGATGCCGCCATTAGCTGCTCAGAGGAGGAGAAGGTGCCGCAGTCTCCATCGCACGCTAGGTGCTCAACCCTTCGTCGGTGACGAGCAACCAACAGGGAACAGGCACGCAGACCCTTCTCTACGCAAGCTGGACTTCTGGTGCTGGACTAATATGTAAAAAGCCTTCGTTGCCGCCTCTAAACTTCCCGGTGCTCCAGCTTGCTAGACTTCATGCGCGACCCCATCCAAGAGGTCGTCACAACAGCTGGTGGCGTCGCCGTCCAAGGATTGAAGCACAGGTGACATAGTCAATTGTCTGTTTAATTTTTTTCATTTGATTGGTGAGATTTGGATGGCTGACAGTGTGTTACCGGAAGGAATGATCCTGGGTTCTCTACACCTCCAAGCTGTATGATAAAATGCCAGTAAGGTGAATTTGTATAAGAAATAATATGTCGTGTCTTTCTATTCTAGCTAATAATAATAATAATGAATGACAATTAGTACATCTTGTTGTTCTGTATGTTTAATTTAAATTGTAGAGATCTAAGTTTGAGATTGTCTATTAGCCATCCACTATCATGCTGCAACAAAAGATATGGGTACCTGCAGGTCTGCGCACAAGAAGCTTAATGAAAATATCTATTTGGAGCAATAATGTAAACACTAATAAAGCAAAATTGGTGCTTAAACTTTTGTGTCCCTACATATGCTTATCAGCCAAATTTTGTGGTTAACTTTTATTTCGAAAATTACCAAGAGTTCTGCAAACATCCAATTCATAGAAGAGGCAGGCTAGGCAGTTAACAGGTTTGATCACATATTCATTAACCTGTCTTCCATTTGCTCTGATTAGTAATTGTATCGATAAGCCCATCGAAATTTTGTGGTTAAAAGTTGTTTCAAAGGTAGACGGCTTATACACCTTCGAGTTGACCTGTATTGATCAATTGGATGTAATATCTTCTTATTTGGCAGTAGCTATTTTTTAATAGCAAAGCTATGAATCAAGGTTATCTTCCAAATCATTTCAAAATTAAAGAGATGTTTCTGAATCGGTGGTTGCATATTGTGATGTCATTTTTGCTTGGATTTTGACAATTGAAATTACTTACTGTGAGCATTGGCTTTTCCTTGGTGCTGCAAATCAATTAAGGTTTTGTTGTATTCTAATACATCTCCATTTTCTGGAGCATGATGCAACCCATACATTACATTGTTCAGTGATAATAACGAGGCATGTCTGTCTTTATCTTTGTTTGTCTGTTTAGCAAGATAATCTTTTGTGTCAGATGTCTCGTGTGGCAGACCTGCTGGTAGCAATCTACCATTATTGAGCTTCTTGTTCCCAGTTCAATCAAACTGGTAATTGGATACATCCTTGTTTATGCTTTTGGGAGCAACAAGAATGGCTGCCAGCCGCAAGGGACTGGCAGTCAGGGGCTGCAATAGCCAGCCGCCTACCGTAATAGGTGTGTTGGCCAATCCAACCATTGAGTCACTGATAGCAATAGTATCTCTCATGTCTAGCTAGGTGATAAACCTTTTCCAGATTTGAGCATTCGAATTCTGATTAGCGTTCGCATCTAGAAATAGAGATAATCAGTGATAAATTGTTATTTGTCAACTTCTGTGATCATATCTTAAAATCTTTGCAACATTTATCCCACGTCAAGTTAAAAAGAAATATTGTGTTGTCTGAAGGAACTGTTGTCAAGGTGTTGTGTGCAGGACAATGTTTGCTTCCTTTTCCTTTGAGTTACATCCATCAGTATTTCTCTGAGAAGATTAAGAAGAAACAACGCAAAGGCATTATGGCATGGCACTTGAAGCAGTATTTTTTTTAGTGCAACATTGGGGGGATCAAACTGATCCCACCTGCATTTCATTCCACAGTTTCTCGGCAAGCCGAGCGGTGGAAGGGCACTGGAGCCAATCCTCATACAAGTAGATTAAAGAGGTATGGTGGGGAGAGGAGAAGAGTTACAACACCACTTGAACTGAAACAATCACAACACGACACATACACGAGGATAACCTAGACTTAAGCTGAAAGACGCCAACCGTCGTCAATTTGCGCTCCCGCCTAACAACGTGCTCACCGATTTCACCGGGCCTTTATGCTCTGCACTCCTTGTAGCTACGCCGCTCCGCTGCTGCCCTCCACCTGAGGAGCAAAACTGTGGAATGGGAACGAATAGTGGAATGGTGACTAAGAGCAGTGACGAGCATGCGTGCTTCGGATCACCGAATGAATAGGGGAATGCCACCTCCTGCGCATTTGGCGCTTAGTCACCGAATGAATAGGGGAATGCCACCTCCTGCGCATTCGTGCTTCGGATTTATGGCACCACCTAGAAGAGTGTCGACAGAGCAATGGCGCTTGAGAAAGACGCTCGTCGAAGCGACGACAATAGCTAGCAGCCAATGTAGACTTATCCAAGGGGAAAAGAAAGAGCAGAAAGGGGAATGGAGAGGATAGAGAGAGCTCAAATGGCACTAGGGACAAGGATGACTATAGGTAACGACACCTTCAACAAGGGAGTGACATCCACAGACGCCACCGTCGTAGGCCAGGTGCTCACCCAAGATGCACACTACCCAGTCGAGCTTATAATCTTCAACGACACCTCCAAGGAGGGCATGACGCTAAGTGCGCCATTGTCGCCACAACGGAAAAAAGCCGGTTTGAGGCTTTTGCCCAGATTCCACCAGTTGTGCGGCCAAAACAGAAAACCTTAGACAACGCCTCCAAGGAGGTAGGTGACATAGAAGGTGCCATCTGCTGCCGGCCAGCAAGAAGCTAGGCAGGGTTTTCACCCAAATTACGTTGGGAGCGCATCCCCGCCGCCGGCAAGCCCGCAGCCAAACTGCGCAACACGCACCGTTGCTGGGTCCCTGCAGCGAACACGAAGAAGAAGCAGGCAGGTTGCCCCACAGCCGGCATGCCTGCGGCCAAATTATGTGTTCCACTCCACTGCTCAGGAGCAGGATGAGCAGGAGGAGCCGCTGGCGCATGGGGCTGGCCCGTTGCGCACTTTTGGAGGGCGCACGTCGCCTTGCCTCAGACAGGGCCGCCGGTAGCCGTCGAGACCTGCCCGCGAGTCCACCGGCCACCAAACTAGTCCGAGGTGGGGCAAACCGGCCACTGTGCTAGAATGCCCCTAGGTGCCTGATCTAGGGCCCGAACTGCCCGGACGAGGCGCGTCGGGGCAGGACAACGCCCGCCCGCCGTGCGGGCTACCAGGTTGGACGGCAGCAAGGTCTAGCCCCCCAGGCTGGATGGGGGGCGGTGTAGACGGCCGCCCTTGCCAGGAACAGGGGACCTCCCGATCGGACCAGATGAGGCACGACTCCCCATCCCGACAGACGGCCACTGCGACGCGCCATCAACTCCCATGCATCAGATCCGGGGGCAGGTTCACCGGATCCGGGCTCGGAGGCACGGGTTCCGGCGTTCCTGCATGGCATCGACCACCCCTGCCACCATGTTGGGGAGGGGGTTCGGTTGCTACGGATGGCTTTGTCGGGCTTCCACGGCGGGCCGCCGCCACAACTAGCAGGTGCAGCGGCGGCATGGCCGGGGGTGACGAGGGGCGGCGAGCTAGCGGTGGCGGAGGGCGAGTCCGCTTTGACAAGACTTTCAGTATGATGAATAACGAAGAAGTAGTATTTCTCTGAGAAGATTAAGGTGAATATTCTGATAAGGTTGGAGTTGGCCTTGCGCTCTTCTTTTGCTACTAGGATATGCATAAAATTGGCGTGACAATGGATACTTACACAGTTAAATTGGGTTTGAAAGTAGATTGCTTTCATGTTTCTCTTAAAGTGGGTTTGTCAGCAAATTGTTTTCCTGTTTCCGAACAGATCAAGTCTATTTGGTGGGTAGGATAAACTCAGTGCACTGGAAAGCTTATTCCTATAGTGTGCAGGCATGGCACAACTTTGTCTACATTTACTGCTTGAAGCTATCACTCAAATGGTAGTCGAGATGAAACTGTGACTGTTTTTCTAATCAATGGGGTTCTAGGCCCCGGATGGCTTTTGCGTGTACGACACCGCGGGAGGGCTGGCATTCGACTCCTCGCACCTGGGGAACTTCTGTCTCGCGAGCTGCAGCTTAGGAAAGTGCAAGGCACGCCGCTCCTTTTTTTTTTTTTTTTGAGAGGTGGGGTTTTTTTTAGGGGTGGGGTTTTTTTTTTTTAGGGATGGGCACGCCGCTCATGTGACGTGCCGTGATAGTGCCACGCCAAAAGGCCGTGCCAAGGGCCCGCGGGCCGCATGGCCATATATACTCCTGTCCATCATGGCCACAGGTGAGCAGTGCTTGCTGCTTGGAGGAGCAAAAGTTCCAATAAGAAGTGAGCACAAATGACTGGATCTCTTTGGACATGAGAAAAATGTTATATCCTTGCTTGGCAACATGGCTGTATTTGACTATTTGTATCAGAGACATTTTTTTGTTTTCAAATACACAATTTTTAGTTCGCTATAAATGGGAGGGTTGATTTAGATTTAGATATGATGATTTGAGATTCAGCTTGTTTCTCCGAGCAGTGACCATGGAGGCTACATGTTGCCCTTTGATTGTTTGGCTTGCGCGCGTTATCAAACATTGCTATGAAAAATTTCTTACCTTCCATTGCAACGCACAGGCATGAACTGAATATATCGAAAGAAAATTTAAGTAAAGGTTATAACACCCGTTACAGCGCACAGGCATTTACCTACTGCTTCGTATATTCATGGCATCATCTGACCTGAGGAATAAATATAACGCAAACAACATGCGCGGTATTATATAAATTTTTTATCACCAACCTCTGAAAAAATTGAAACGGATTTCTGGGTGTTTGACCTATTGCTCCTCTGCCGTGAGCGAGCACGAACATGCCCAACCGATCGACGACCCTGCCTGCACTGAGGCACGGCATGAATACAATAACACACACGCTCAGGTCGTGGAGATCGGGATCACATTTCAGGACCTGTGCCTTCTTCTGATCGCCTCCATGGGATTCGATCGCCAGCATGGATAATATATAAATACAATTCAATATAAATCACTATGTAAAAAACAGCCATCTCTACCAGCGCCGCCTACATACGCCATACGTACGGGTGTCTGTAACAAGTCACTGACTAGGGTCCCGGTTCGGCGGGTTAAACAGACGTTTGTACTAAGCCTTACTACAGACGCGTCTGGGACCGAGCGTCTGTTACTACTAAAAAAAATCTTTTGAGTGACGTTTCTATTTTTTAATTGTGGCAGACTTATGAAACCACCACGATTAATAGATCCCCCATGAGCGGCTAAAGGTCCAATAACCGCCATAGTTTAACTGTGGCGGTTTTCTTAAAACCGAAAGCCGCCATGGTTAATGCCCATTAACCACGGCAGTTTCGTTAAGGAAACAACCACAATTAATATATTTACTATGATATTTGTTGTAACATAATCGTCACGGTTATTTAGGCCTAGCTTGATTTCCATCTCAGCCCAAAACTCGATCGCAGTATAGAAGCGCTACTCCAACCCTAGCCCATCCACACTCAACTTCTCTCCCACTGCCCAACCCCCCG
The DNA here is from genome assembly GCA_023333625.1 of Bothriochloa decipiens. Taxonomy (NCBI): domain Eukaryota; kingdom Viridiplantae; phylum Streptophyta; class Magnoliopsida; order Poales; family Poaceae; genus Bothriochloa; species Bothriochloa decipiens. The sequence goes on from CM041630.1 coordinate 21,738,675, forward strand.
CCCCATCGCTCCTTCCTTCACGTGTCGCAAGTCATGCGCGACCGCCCGACTCCTCTCACTCGATTGCCGGCCTCTCTCTCTCGCTCTTCTCTCTCTCACACACTGACTGGCGAACAAGTAGGAGCTGTGTCCCTAGCGGCCAGGAGTTGACAGAGGCAGCGACGCCTGACCACGACCACAGCGACCACTCTTCCGCGCGCGCAGCGCGTGGGGCGCAATCCCTCCCCTCCCATACCGGTGGCGAGACTGGATCCTGTCGTGTGCGTCTGGATCTCTCTCACCTTGGCGGCGGTGTGCTGGGAGGCCAGATCCGGCTTCTCTGGTGGCATGACGGCCTAGAGAAAGCAGTGCGCTAGCCTCAACTCTCCGGCATCCTCCACCACATCGAGGCCACGACGTCCTCCAGTTGGCAGCGGTGCATCCAATGTAGGTGCCGCCCCGCCCCCCCCCGCGGCAGCGGAACAGCATGGGTGGTGCCCTCCCGGCAGCGAACACAGTGTAGGTGGAACCATCCCGGTGGCGGATCTAGGTAGGGAGGCATGGATACGGCGGCAGAGAGCAGCACGACGGCGCACTGGGGCGCCCAGGATCTGGGCTTTCGCATTTTTGCTTTTTTATTCTATCTACCCTCGTAGTTTTTTTAAACCACTACGTTTAATGACATAATCAACCCTGACCTTGATTCAGTGGTGGTTGAGAAAACGGCCACAATAAATCAAAGAAACGTTAAAATTTATGTAGTAGTGTAGTAGAACTTCGGATGAGTCTATAGCATCAGGTGCCAATTCATAGACACGCTGACTAAATCCTCGTCACCCGGCCAGTGAAGGTCACGGTCTGACGGACCCAAAAGAAAAAAATTATAACGTGATCAACACCCACTTCCACTTTCACCGTCTGTTTGTTCAACGACATGGTAATGCTCATCAGTGGCCAAGCCACGTTTGGGCCATAGTGGGATTTCTAAAGATGAGCAATAACTTGGTGCACACACAATTCATTGGTGCATATGCGCAACACGGTCAATAGGCATACGTTGATTTAGAGCTCATCAACCACACGGTCGTACCTGCATACCATGGCCTCTTTGTAAACCTTCCCAGGCCTGCAGAAGTGGCCCTTCTCAGGCGCACAATGCCAGTCATCAGAGCAAACACAGAGCCCTTCGATGGCGCAGCCCTTCCTGACGATGCTGGGGCTGCCATTGATGCCAAGCACCTGGTCGCTCCAGTCGTTGGAGAAGATCCCATCCGGGTCGTACCTGTCCTTGACCCTCAAGAACTCCGCGGCCCTAGGGTACCTGGCGATGGCACCGTCGAAGGCGAAGTTCCGGTTCTTGCCCCAGTGGGGGACGGCGCCGTACTTGCGCAGCGCCATCTGCTCCAGCTCGTCCACCACGTCGGCGTGCCGCCGCAGCGCGCCCTCCGTGTGGCTCCGGTAGTAGACGACGTCGAAGTCCAGCGAGTCCTCGGCCTTGCCCAGGAACGCCGACGAGGCCCTGACGTAGCGCATCAGCACGCCTAGCTTGCCCTCCAGCCCGCAGAAGGCGCGCGGGTACAGGTCGCGGAGCCTCTGCACGTCGGCGACGAACGCCGGCGCCCTGGAGAGCGCCAAGCTGAAGCCGGAGTTGTAGAATAGCCCGCCTTGCAGGCGAGGCTCCCACGTGCAGCCTGATCCACCGGCGGCTGTGTCGAGGCACGACCCGGAGGCCTGGATGCGGTGCTGGAAACCCACCACGGGGTACCCCGTGAAGGAGGCGCCGTCGTTGGTGAAGCCGTAGGCCTCCCGCTGCACTTTCCGCGTCGGCAGTCGTGACACCAGGCACCGTGCGGTGTCGGCGCCGTCGGTCTCCTCCAGCCACGCGTCGAGGAGTCTGGCGGCGATGACTGCAGGCTTGGCGCGGGGGCGGAAGAAGTCGTTGGCGCCGTGTCCTGGAGTGGAGAGATCGACGCGGTCGTCCTGGCGGTACACGACCTTTCGCTGGTAGGGCAGCCATGTCATGTCCCCGAACTCGTGGAGGTGGCCCCAAACGGACACATGCTCCTCCATGTCCGAGTCGTCACGCGTCACGAATGTCACGGACCGCTTGAATAGCGGCTCTAACGCAAGGGTCACCTACAGATGATAAGGAACAACTGGCAGCTCAAAATAAGTTGCAGTCCACTAAAAATGAGTGGTAGGTTTGACCAAATATAAATGGCAACTGCTATGGTACTACTCTTTATAAAAATTTGCACACATCTTAAAGCAGTCAATTTATTGAATTATTATTTTTATTATTTTGCGAGTGGGTCCCGCGTGGGCTCAGCCCTTACTAAGTCCAGCCCGAGCCCAGCCCTGATCGAGGGAAAGTCACGTGATTGCTCCGACGGGACGGGCAGCCTCAGCTCCGGCACCAGCACCGGCATCGGCACAAGCTCCGCTCCACAAGGTCAGGTGGGAGAGCTCCGGCCCGGCGCACGGGGGTCGCATCGAGCCGGACCGGGATCCGCAAGGCCGTCCACGAGTGCGCTGGGTTGCTCCAGGCAGGCAGCTATGTGTCACGGTGAGTGCGGGCGGCGAGATGAAGCGGCAGCCGTGAAGCAAGGAGGTGAACCAGGGCAGTGACTTGCTGACATAGTGCCGATGCACTCAACAGACGAGTTCAGTTATACTTATAAAAGTGCTATGTTCGCACACTTTATTATCTCGATTTCATGTGTAGATGACCCAATCCGTTCAAATAAAAGTTGTTTACGAATCAGTGCTCTACCAAAAAGGTTTAAGAAGAAACATTAAATTCTCTACGGTTTTAAAGATTAGGGGGGCCTATAGTTTCGTCAACATGGTACAAAATTCAAAACGGAGTTCAGGTTTGACGTTTCATGACGTCAAGCGCCTACCGTCTGGTGGCACGGCAGGGCACCGGCGGCGCCTTCCCCGACCAGTGGCCCTGCTCCTGACGGATTTGTCTTCCTCACCGGCGACGACGGCGGCACCGAACTTCCTTGCCTGCTGCCACCACAATGAAATGGTATCTGGGGTGGAGGGGGAAGGAGGCGCCACAGCTGACTTGGTTCGTCGACCGCCGCTGCTCGGGAATGCCCGCCACAAGGGACTGGAGGAGGGAGCGCCCTAGCTTCTGCAGGGATCGGAGAAGGAAGCTGACTCCGTGAGGCAAACGGCCGGTGGGTCTAAGAAACAGACAGAGACCTGCAGGTGACTTTCCCTCTATTAGGGGCCAGGGCTGGCCTCAGGCTGGACTTGGATGGGCTGGGCCCTGCGGGACTAAGTTGAAAAATAATAAATATTAATAATTTAAAAAATTGACTGCTTTGTGTGCAGTTTTTAAAAAGAGGTGTACCGAAGCAATTCCCAATATATATAACATAATATTGATATTTATAATATATTAGTAGTATCATTAGATACAAGCCATGTCATCAAGCTAAAGCTCACTAGCCTATTTCTCTGAAATTTTATGAAGTCATGTCATCAAGCGCGTCGCACATCGCACTAACCAAGTCACAATCCCATCCAACAGCAGGTATCTGAACAGGCACCATCGTGTTCCAAACAGCACTTCATATCTAAAGTTCCGAACAGGCAGCAGGTTGTTCATCTTCCATCCACTAGCAAACGAGGGAACCCATCGCTTTGCTCGCCATTACTCTTCTTTAATGTCCTGCTCCATTGTGCTAGGAATGTCATTCGATTAGTCAGCCTCACACGCTTTATAAATGCAGTCGCGTTATTCCCTTCCGATGCCCACGATTACTTCGACTACCTCATCTCCATGCCCAAGTTTTCATACCACCAGACACCAGGCTACTAGTCCAATCCACCTTGATGGTCATCCCCTGATAGGTCACGCTGCAACGAGATCATCCAAGGTCGCCACTATCCTCCTAATGCTGTTGGCTATAATCGTACATGTAGGATATAGATGCTGGTCCTCTACAGTCTAGTGCAAGTTCACATATGTTAATCCTTGCTTTACCATCCAGATTATTCTTTGTCAGCAGTAAGTGGTTCAATTCACTAATAGTTCAATCTACTGTTTTAACAATCGATTGCAGCATTTAAGGCCATCATCGTAAAGTAGAACCACGTATATTACTTTATTCAACCTTCTGATTAACATGTTCTAAGAAAATTTTCACTTTATATTTGCATGATTAATTTATCTGTCATTTATAAGATATGACTTTTTGAAATCCCACGGCAACGCACGAGGTATCACGTGATATACTTTCATAATAAACTTATTTGAAGATATGCACTACCGTGCCCATGGCATACGGAAAAGACACGAAAACTCTCGGCAAATTCTTTACCAAGTGTTGTAATGGGCAAAGGCCACATGGAAACCAATGGCAAAAAGAGTTTGCCAAGAGTTGCTCATCGAGCACTCGGTATACAATTTTTAGAAAAAAATAAAAAAGCACCCTACATAGCCAGCACTGCCACCACCACCACGTTGTCCCCGAAGATGGTGCAAGGGAGGCCGTTGTCACTAGAGCTACCACTAGGGAGGACGTCCTCGCTGAAACCACCACGGGTGATACCATCCTCGATGGAGCCGCCGTGAGTGAGGCCGTCATCGCTGGAGCCACTGTGGGGGAGGCCTTCCTCACCGAATCTACTGCTGGTGAGGCCATCGTTGCGGGAGCCACCGCGGGGGGAGGCCATCTAGCAGGAGACACTACTGGTGAGGCCATCGTTGCCGGAGCTGCCACGGGGGAGGCCATCATCGCCGGATCTGCCGCAGTGGAGGCCGTCCTGCTTGCCAGCTATGGAGAGGAAGATAGATGAGGTGTGTCACCTGCATCATGGAGAAAGAGAAGCAGAGAGAGGGAGCGCCGTGGGCGAGGAGGGAGGGCTGCCAACAGCACAGAAAGAAGGGTTGCTAGCCACCGATGCCACGAATGAGGAGGGAGTGAATGGCCTTCCAAACCCTAGTGCTTCTTGTATCGTGTAGGCCTTGTAGGCCTGTTCTACCTCCTGGGCTCCAAGTTTGCCAAGTGCCCGAGGAATGGGACTCGGTGAATTCACATCTTTGCCAAATGCCAGACAAGGGGCACTGGGTGAATCATTTTCTAACTTTATTGTTTCTTTTTTGTTCATTTTTTTATAACATGCTGTTCTACACTTTGAAAATATATTGTCAAGTTCACTCAAAAATACGTGTTCGATTTTTGTACTCATACTATTCATTATTTATGCAATTATAACTCAAAATCAATTTTCAACTCTTATAAAGCAAAACTCCACTATCTAAGTTTTCTTGACATGCAAAGCGCTCACCCTAGCAGTCCACTACCTACGCCACTGTCTACTTATCTTGTTGTGCAAAATGTCCACCTTAGCACCGCAGAATCAACTCCGCCATCTATTTCTTTTTACATGCAAAGCGTCCACCTCAGCACTCCACGAACAACCACTACTACAGAAATGAACTTCCGTGGCGTTGCCAAAATGCCCTCTGTGACGGGCATTTTTTTTGCCCACTGCAGTAAATCCCACAATTTATCGCAGCGGGTAGTTTTTATTTACCGTGGCGGGTACTTTTGCCCACTGCAGTAAATCGATTTACCATAGTGGGTATCCTAAAATGTCCACCACGAAAAATACTCATTTACCATATGAAACTTTTAAGATGCCCGCTGCGGTAAATTGATTTACCGTAGCGTGCAGCCTAAAAGGCCCGTCACGAAAAAGGGCGAGGCCCAAATAGCGCAGAACCGGCCCAATAACTACCATCATATATATATGAGGACTTAGGGTTTCCATCAGACATTAACTCCCTCTCCTTTCCCCACTCAATAGAGCGACAGTCGCCCCCTTCGCGCGGCACGCGTCTTCCTCCCACTCTCTTCCTCCATGCCACCATTGCCCGGCTGACACTCCCTTTCTCTTAGCACCGAAGCCCAGCGGCGACCCCTCTCCAACCCCAATACCGACGGCGACCCGACCATGCTGGCGAGGTGCCGTGCCCGGAGGTGGCGCGCCGCACTTGACATTCTCTCTCCCGCGTTAGAGTCATGCACCCGGCCTTCTCTCTCCCACGCCCGGCCTTCTCTCCCATGTCAGAGTCTTCCATGGCAGGGCGGCCCCCGTCCGCGGTGGCGATGTCCAGGGCGACCGGATCCGATGGAGACCGGATGAATCAGGTACACTCTAGGTCTTGTCCTCATCTCCCTCTCTCTTCCCCTCTGCTCTCAATCTTTCCTAACCCTACCTCCCTCACAGATCCACGAATGAAGTGGTGCACTCCAGCAGCGAGCGCGGGGGCGCCCTCCAGTGTGGTGGCGCATCCTCGGCGGGCTCCATTGCAAGGGAGGAATCCCGGTGGGTAGATCCGGCGAGCACGGTCTGTTGGCCCTGGATCTAGTGTGTCGCGGTGCGGGCACGGCGTTGCAGCGGCGGATGGGGTCGATGCCGAGCCTGGATGGGCTCGTGTTGGGCGCCCTCGTCGTCCACAGCCACGGATCCAGCTCCTTCCGGCGGCGTGTGGGCAGCAGCTCCTCCTGCCGGTGATAGGGTTTCGATGGCGGAGGCAGAATCGAGGCCCAAATCCAAGCCCATCTGGGCTTTTTCCTTTTTTTTGGTTTTGTTCAGAACTATTTACCGCAGCGGGCATTGTTAGGTGCCCGCTATGGTAAATTCATTAACCACAGCGGGAACTGGAGTCCCCTTATATATGTGGCGGAGGCACTTGTATCCGTGGCGGAGGCACTTGCCGGCTGCGGAAAATAGTTTTTGCCCGCTATGGAAGTTTTTTTGGTAGTAGTGAACCCCATTATCTATTTCTCTTAATATGCTAACAATTTTATGTTCTTTGCCTATACAAAAAGTTTCTCCATTTGATGTCATTTATAAATCTTATATGTCTCTCTCGTAGCTTCGACTACAAAAGAATTACGTAAGAGTTGTAAACAAATTTACTTTTATTTTATCATATGAAGAGATGACAAAAACAAACATTGTACATCTTTTACTTTAAAAACTTTTTTATCTGAATTAATTTACCGCTTAAAATGTGATTTGAAAATTCTCTTTTCCTAATGGAAAAAAACTCTTCTTTGCCAAGTGAGAAAAAAAACACTCGGCAAATAGCTCTTTGCCAAGTGTTATTTGTCATTTGGCAAAGAGCTTCTTTAGCGAGCGCTTTTTTTTTGGCCGAGTGTTTTTCTTTTTAGCACTCGACAAGGAGAGCCTCTTTGCCGAGTGTATGAGAAATAACACTCGGCAAACCAATAGACACTCGGCAAAGAGCTGGATTCTGCAGTGATAATTGCTTCACATATTTTCTATAAAGCAATCAAGAGTTACGTGCATCCTATAGCGACTTCAATTTTGGGATAGACGGAGTGTACACTACTAACACGTCTCTAAAATATTTCAAGGAGCAAAGTACATAATTATTGATAACATTTAGTATAAATATAGTACAATTTAAGAAAGTTTGACTTAGTTCGAAACTAGAATGACCTTTTCTCTAGGACTGACGTACTAGTTCATTATTAGCCAAGTACAACTACCAGCAGCACGGTTGATAGTCACTTAGGCTAATTTCAATGCAAGTTTCATAGAGTTTTGTGGACATTAAATAGATTGATATGTCAATGTGTCATGAAAGTAGAAACAGTTCATGAGGATTAAACTTTTCTGTAACGTTTCCAAAATATAAGTGTACTGTAAACTGAATAGTGACTAAGTCTAGACTTATAGGTGCTATAAAAATATGTACCCCAAAAGTTCCAAAATATAGCAGAGTAACCAAATTTTAATATCGTCAACTAACAATTAATTGTAGCCAAACCGAATATTGACAAACAATTAACACTTAAGCTTTTGTATATACATTATTTTTACATGTTTCCTATGCATCAGACGCCTGAAGTTCAGGCGACGGCTACCCATCCCTGCAGCCTCTCTCTCGACTCAACAAATCAGAACGTCGCCTGATGACAAACGAAGTTTCAGGCATCTGGATTTTAGCAATCCCCTTATTTTGAAGCCTAAACCCTGAAATCCTTTATAATTAGTTTTGAACAGAGTCAATATATACTTTCCCACCTTTGGTGGACTGCGGTTCACTAGTTGATCATGTGTATCGTTTTTATTTTCTTACATTTCAAGTCCTATTTTGCAAGTGAGATAACTTCCTCGGTCTAAAAAAGAATACAATTCTCACATCTGTGAAACACTATATAATTTTGACTAGACTAGGACTATACCGGTGTGTTGCAACGGGAATAAAACTATTTTTAATCACCTTAGTGGGAATAAAACAATTTATGAAAATGCATCTCAGTGTTAGCCGAGTAACCACAATCGAGGTCAATGAACACCCAAGTCACTCCATGCACTCGACGGACCAGCGCACGTCACCACCATGGGAATTTGATGACGACAAGGCCGAGTGTGTAGTATCAGCTTTTATGTTGGTATATAGATTATAGAACCACGACACCAGGTTTGCTCGTTATGTGCATATAAAATTCAAAATAAACCATGTATTCTGAAAGATTTTATACAAAGAATGTTTATTTACTTATGCAATAAATGTGACCTTTTCAGTAATCTTGGTAGTAAATAAAACTTAATAAAATCAAATACCTAAGATCATTCTAAAATTTAGAAGCCGCAATGACCTTGTCCATTTGATTCTATTCAAGAAGTTTGATGTGAAGACACATGTATCCTCATCTTTTCAAATAAATTAATTAATGGACTTTTCTTTTTTTGTTGTGTATAAAATTAATTAATGGACTTTTCCTATTTGATTCTATTCAATAGTCTTTGAAACAAATCATTTAAGTGCCACAAGATATGTCATCGTAGCCCGGTCTTAGCGCATTTGCTTTAGCGGCAATAGTTGTGAAATTGAGGCAAATTGGATTATGAATTTATATGGCAAGAAAGAACATTTAAAAAAATTAATGAGAACAGAACGAGCACACAGATCGTGAATGTGTGGAGTGGCTAGCTACGAGCTGCACGAGCCACAGACACGAGAAAGAAAACTCGAATGGCATGGATCATGAGCTCTCTCATCAACTAAATGAAGCCAGATCTTGTCCATGTTTAGGAACTCCAGTCGCCACCTCACCCCACGCCCTTGCCTATGGCGACATGGAGGAACTACTCGATGGAATTAATGTAGTCATCGGCGAGCAGCTCCGGGCTTCTGCATCGCGCAAGTCCCAGTTGAACCACAGGTTTGCTCTAGTCGTGGGCCACATCCTGGGCCGGTGGGCGCTGTTGTTAAACTTTTAGTTGTCCATAGAGGAGAAGGTTGCAATGTCGGCATGGTCGTAGACTTGGATGCACATGAAGTAGATTGCAATAAGATTTGATTGTTGGGTTTTTTCAGTGGTCTATTCTTCCTGGATTTTGCTTGAAAGAAAAAAATATTGCAGGTCCTTTGGCTGCTGGCTCGTCGTCCGATCAGATTAGAGCAAATGCTGTGGGTGTGCCGTGCGCAAGAGCAGGGATGCTGGTCGCCTAGCCTGCTTTGCATGCTGGCATACGCAAGTGGGAAGCTGTCTTCTGATTTGTATGCAATTTTTCCAAAATAAATAAGGAGTGACAAGGGATGCTTCGTGAAAGGAAATGTGCATGTATTGCTGCTATTTTTAGTTCGTTGCTTTTCTTGTCCCTCGCCTTATGCGTGTATGTATCTGTGCATGGAAAGACTAGAAAGAATGATGTCTAATTTATAGTGGTGATTGATTTGGAAGGAGCCCAATTAGAGGAATTGTGATTGATGCCGGCATCGTTAGGCGGGCTAAGCAACGAGGGTACGCATGCAGATCGCTGGGTGAGGCCTGGAGCGGAAGGTGCTTGCTATAGCCTGTGGACGGAATCATTTAAAATGTTTTAGTTGTAGAGATTATATGAAAAGGTCCCGACAACACTTCGAAGAGAAAATAAGTATAATTATATTAGTTATAAAATATATTATCATAATAAATTGATTACGAGACAAAAATTCTAAAACTATTTATTGAGTCACTGTAAACTTGGTTAAAGTTGAAGAGGCATGGTCTACCACGTTTTCCGTATCTTTTCTGCACGATGGGAGTACTTCGTAAAAATAAAAAACAATATTGAAAATGTTGATTTTTTCGAACAAGGAGGGTACATGAACGGATTATTATAGGTGTTCGTACAGCGTCGACTTGATCCTGCTGATTTTCTATAGTAATAATAATATTGCCAAGTACCTGAGAGATGACACCCAGCACGCCGAGGGAGACCTTGGCCGCATCCAGGTCCGGGTGGTCGACGCCGAGCTCCCTGACGACGGCGAACCCCTGGCTCGCCGGCGCCGGCGTGACGATCGTCATCCCGACCACGTACTCATGCACAGCGCTCCCTCTCCCCCACAGCGAGCTCCCGTGGGCGCCGGTGGCCAGGAGGCCGCCGACGGTGAGTCCGTTCCAGTACGGCGAGTGCGGCAGCGCGAGCCCAGCCTCGGCGGCGACCTCTACGACGTCCCTGAGCACCATGCCGCTTTCTACCGTCATGAGCCGCCTGCCGACGTCGACGCGCACCGTCCGGTTCAGCCACCGGGTGCTTATGACGACGCCGCTGCCGTCCCCGCCGCCGGGGCACGCGAGCTTGGGGAAGCTGTGGGAGTGCCTGGTGACGACCTTCGCCTTCTGCTTCGCTGCGGTGGCTGTGGCCACGGCCGCGACGAGCTCGGCCTCGGTGCGAGGGTAGAACGCGGCTGCTGCGCGGCAGATGGAGCGGTCCGGGAAGGAGCCGTATGAGTTGGTCACCGTGCAGTTGGACGTGCCGCCGCCGTCCGTGCACGCGATCGGATCCCATGGAGGTGTAGTGGTGTGGCTAGCTGGGAGGAGGTAGATGGCGGCCGGAATGATGAGGATGCAAGAAGCGAGGAGGAATAAGACACCACCCATCGTGAAATGTGATCTCGATCTCGATCAGCGACCTGACCTGATCAGCGCGTGTATCTTATATGTATGCCTCAATTACAGGGTCGTCGGGCTGCTTCGTGCACGCTAACGGCAAAGGAGCGACAGGTCAAACATCCAGATATCCGTTTCATTGTTTTTCTTTGTTCAGCTTGCTGATAAATAAATGATTATTATATAATTAAGAATACATTAAGGTCTTTTGATACGCATTACTCAACTTCTTCGCCAGACCCGATCCTTCTCTCACTTGTTTATCGTTATAATATTCACTAATAAATGGGCCCACGCTTTCCAGCAGGCTAAAATTTTAAGAGATACATTGTTAAATTGTATAATTTCTTCTTGTTTATTTTCTACAAAATGGAGTATTCATAGTGTATATCCAGATGTGATAAACTTATTAACCACTTCTTTTTCTTTTTTTGAAACGAGTTATATGTTTCTCAACCATACTCATTTTGTACTTTCCATGACCTTCATGGCAACCTTGCCATTATTTATGGAGGCCTTGCTGCATCACAAATGTTATAACGTCATGAATCATTTTTTTTATTTTTATTGATTGCAATAGGATTTTTTGTTTCGTGTTAATTCTTGTTCTTATAATATCATAAAAATAAGAATTTTAGGTCATATAGTGCGTTCTTAAATACTACGATACCATAAGCAATCATTTGAAACCTACAACACCATGTCACTTACCTGTACTTTCCAAGATGATTGAAATTAATTGTATGGGCAACTATGATTGGAACATATATGCACTGAAAATATATAAATATAGCTAAAGTGACAACATATACAAATTATATGTCATGGTTACTAATATGGTCTTAAGTATCATTAGTATATGAATTGTTAAGATAATATCCTATGTCGTCATTTATCGTTATGTGGTTTTATAATTAGTTTCGGTGCTGATATGGCCAGATGGCGAAAGAGCAGAAAGAGAAGGACGAAGCAGCAAGCATAGCTCAGTCCAGCAAGCACATTTTTCACAACACCAGTCAAGGCCTAACTTCAAACCAGGGTCCGGCTTACCATCAGTTTCAGTACCAAACGCCACAGCCTGCACTAGCGGTACAGTAGTACCAGAACCCATTTACATGGCAGTTGCCGCCAGCCAATTACTATCATCGATTCGGCCAAAATCAAGCGCACACCCATTCCATTGCGTTTTCGTCACCAGCAGTGGTCGAGTAGCACCAGCAGGCGCCACAGGCTCAGCAACCGTAGCCGAAGCAAGAGCAACCTCAAGTTGTCCAGAACATCAATCCCATCCTCCAGTCAAAGGGAAACATTTTCGCGATCACTGGTGGATCCAATCTCGAGCATGAAAGCAAAAGGGTGCTCACTGTTTCACCAAGACTGCCACTGAATAGACCCGCCTGGTCAATGGTCCCGATATCGTTCCAAGAAAGCGGTTTTCAAGTCAGAGATTACCCGCATTCGGATGCATTTGTTGTAACAGCTCATGTAGCTGGTTACACTTTGCACAATGTGTTATTGGACAATGGCAGCTCTGCTGACATCCTTTTCACCAAGGCTTTCGACCTAATGCAGTTTGATCGCTGAACATTAGAACCCGCAGGAAATGCGTTATTCGGATTTGTTGGTAACAAAACCGATGCTCTGGGAAGAAGAAACTTAAAGTCTCATTCAGTGAGGGCAGCAAGGTGCGCAGCCAGGAAATCCTATTAAACATTATCCATATCGGCTACCCATAACGGCCATCCTCGGCCGGGTTTCATCAGCAAATTTGATGCGGTCATTCGGCAAAGTTACCTATGCATGAAGATACCCTCGCCTTTCAGTATCATCTCCATACATGGCGACCAGCAGGCAGCCAGGCGTATAGAGGGCAAACCGATCCCGGGGTACAGCATGGTCAATGAGGTCACAAAGGACAGGGAAGTAAGCAAAGACACACATTCAGACACCATGCGCCGCCTTCAAGTACTCAAAGTGACTTCAGGCAACCCATATACGACTACCATGCACCGCCTTCAAGTACTCGAAGTCACCCGGATATCCGGGGAGGCCGAGTTTGCGAAAAACACGGTCCATCTGATGCTTTACGAATCCCCAAAGACTCAATCTTGGAAAACAAAAACGATGTCGATACCATGTATCGCCATGAATCACAAAACCGTCCTGATTGATAGTGGTCGTATATTCTTCAAACAAATCTAGCGCAAGCTCTACCCGGGGAACCTGGTACGAAGTTTAAATAGTACCATTACAACCAGCATTCAGTGAGATGGCCATAAGTTCTCTAAACAAGACTACACAACAAAGTCTACTGGTCAGCATCTCCCACATTTTGGATAGAGGTTTCGACTATCGAGGGGTTGGCAACAGTGGCCTCATCCTCGGTATTCGGCGGCGGTTAATCCCGGGACAGGGTGGATCTCGCTGGAGTCTAGGCGCCGGCAACAACTTCTTTCTCATTTTGGGCCGCAATGAATGCGGCCACCTTCTCCTTGATTGCGGCTCGCTCCTCAGCAATCTGCGGCCACCGAAAATGATAATAAGTAACAACAAAATGAATCTCAAACAAAGCGCCTAAAAGTACAAGTCTCACCAGGTCAGGGTCGGAAAGCGCCGCTGGATATAGCGTTATGTCCCATCCGTCAGGGTGCCAGAAGCTATCAAAAAGTGGATAGATGTCTGGTGGGCGCTGTCATCCACAGGCCAGTAGGTGTTTCAATGGGTTGCCTCAAGCCCATTGACATGGCCGCACCCAGCGTCCTTTAGGCTGTTGACAAAGACATGAGTAGCTTCAATGCCAGCATACTCATGCCCCGTTCCATGAGGTCGCCAATTGAATCAAGCTGAGCCGAAAGTCATTCTAGCCCTTCAGAGATGGAATTCTCGGTTGAGGGTGGCACGACCGCAACCCCCAGCCCGGTCAGGAACTTCATGAAAGCATCCATCGCTTTTTGCATTGTCGTGCCAGTTTCCATCCAGCAATGCCTTTCCTTCCTTTGGGCCACCTTCAATGAGCTTTCGGCTTCCTTCCACGCTGTCGATTCGGCTTAGAGCTTCTTCTCTCTAGCAACAGGTTTTCTTCAAGTTCTTTTGCCATCTTCTCACCATCCTCAGCTCTTTTCAACAGAAGCGCCCTATCGGCTTGTCTTTGTTTCACAAGAGAGCAAACCAGGAGCGTGCTCTACAAAAACAAAGTTGATTACACAAATTAAATATTTGTCATAGTCAGCGGCGGTAGAAATAGCATAGCAACAAGACGAATGCTTACCGAGATAGAATGATAATCGATTGCATTGAGCAATTCGTCATCTCCTGCTACAAGAAGGTCTCGCTCAGTGATTGGCATAGCAAAAGAGTGGCTACACGCCTCTATACACTTGAGGCCTTCCAGCGGCGGCAAGATCCTGATGTGCCGATAGTCCACATTGGACACCAGCACCACATTCGAATCAACCTCTAAAGCATGAGCAACGTGATAAGCTTTCTCATGTCCAGGACTCCACTCTTTCAGGGAAGAAGAACCCGAATATACCCTTATCTCACCGTAATCCCCTTAGAGACATCTAGGGAGAGAAAGCCATGCCCGAATAGCACGTTCTCAGCCATCTCCTTTGTCATTCGGATGCGATCCGGGCAAAATTGTGACTTACCATCGACACACTTATCAGACAGGACTGGAGGATCTTGTGACTTCTCCCTGCTCCTGCTCGAAGCAGCCCCGACCCTACCTTGTTTAGCAGGGTCCGCCCTTAGCGCCCTATCGGCAATGCGCGCCGCCGGAGCCTTTCGGGAGCCGCCAAACATTATGCCGCTCAGCTCAACATCTGTGGTCGGAACGTTGCGTGGGTCGCTGGGCTTCCTCGTAGCCATGTAGTTTGAATCAGTAGATGAGATAGAGATAACCTAAAATAGACAACAGACATAAAACACAAACATCAGCACAGTGAAACATCAGCACAAACATCAGGCACACCAACAAAAATACGTAGAGACTAAATGTAAAAACGTTAAAAATTCTAACTACCATCTCGGTGTGGATAGCGCCATAATTGCGGCCACCACCGAATACAAGCTTTTTAGTTCTCCTTATCGGCTTAGGCCAAGACATTTTGGCCATCTCGTGGCATGCTTGTACATCTGCAAGCTCCGAAATGGTCGTTGTCCGCCTCACGCGCTTTCGCTTCCGCGACTCGGCCAAAGCGGTGGCATTCACAGCATGGCTTGAGGAGTCGATAGTCTCCTTCCCTCTCTTGCCACGCCTAGCAACTACTGCGTGGTCTGAATAGAACACACCCATTGCATCAAACACTCAATTCAATCGAGAGGTGGTCCCAACGCGCTTTTGGCGCGTGCGGTGCTCCTGCATATTATACAGGCCACACATATCAGTGGCCCTCCTTTCCACTGACACAACGTAAGCTGCGTCATTCAGAAAGTTGGTGGGACAACTCAACTGAAGATCTGGCCCAAGATACTATTTCTTCTACACCATCTCTTCGATAAGATCCCGGTTGCTCTAGCGACCAAAAGTTTGCCAAAAAGTGGCATCAGCCACATCATCCTCCGGATCGTACAAGCCTACTGTCGCCCGCCGTTGTCCAGCTAGCTCAGCATGCTGTGAAACAAGAGCATGGGCTTTTGGTAACCCATTGTCCAGGGCAGTCTACACCTCATCGTTGCTGCATACTCGAATGTAGAACCAGAATTCCCTCCAATCAGACCCTTTATTCCAATAGTACGGCGCAAGTTGTGGCAGGCTCCGATCACGGCTGGAAACAAATTTGTACACACCGTGTTTGACCCTGACCCTTTCACCCGTCGTTGTGGTTTGGACAAATCTGCCATGCAAATGAGATTCATAGAACCGGGAGCAGACAGACACACTAAGCTGACATCCCATCATCTTTAGCGCCATCGCAAATACACCTAGCCAAGACACAACATTCAGCCTCAGATGGCTGATCTGGAGGTTAAACCGATTAAGTACCTCATAGAAGAATGGCTCAACCGGAAAGTGGAGCCCTGCCTCAAAGAAATCCCTATACACGATTGCCTCATAAGCATTCGGTCGTGGAATCCTTTCTTCACCTGGGGCTCGGCACTTTGCTCTGGTGTCAGCAATCATCAGACCAAGCTACTAATAGTCATCCAGCAGCAATTCGAAAACCTTCGAGTGGCCAAGGACGTAGACAAGCCGTAATGGTTTCTTCCCTCGTTTTGGCTGAGATTGAGTGTCAACTGTTTCTGACTTATGTTCACACTCCTCATGCACCGTGGCCTCCTTTTCACCCCTGACATCATCGAACACTTTGTTTTTGCTCACTTCGTCGGCAGTTGTTTTGGTAGCCCCCAAGCTGCTAAAGACCGCTTCGGTCAATGACCTACCGTCAGCAGCACCCACCACATTGGAGCAGCCAGGTTCGTGCATTATCTCAACAATAGTATCAGCCGGCACAGGAGATGGGCTACGTCTCATCGAGGATGAAGAAGAACCCAAATTGAATGACGAATCTGAGGCCGAGCCCGACCCGAATCCACTGCTGGTTGAGCTAGAAGCGGCTTCACCTTTCAACATACGATGAGCTGAATACACGAGAGACCGAATCGCCCTAGTTAAAATGAAAGTAAAAATGAAAGCAGGAAATAAGAAAATAAAAAGCCACCGCAATAAAACAAGTAAGGCGGCCAATACCAAACGCAGGACACAAGGTGAAAGACGTAAAAGAACTAACTCATTACACCAGGGTGAATGGAGGCCAAATGCGCAAGAGCTCTGAATGTAGGGTCACAAACTTCAGAATGCAACATAGACTCGGAAAGAGTAAAATGAGTGGAGGGGGTCTATGGCCTTTTATACTGCACCCATGCCTTTTATACCGCATAGTCGCGTGGCTCGAGAACCGAGGAGGCGCCGGTTGACCATTGCTTTTCGTGCAATCCTATACAGGCACGATGATTCGTTCGCGCGCAATCCATAGTCGGTTTCAATCGCCACCGTCAGCACCACAAAGTGATCGCAGCCAATCGGGAAGGGCATGGATCCTGAGGACATGAACGTTTCAGCGAGTAGGGTAGCTAGCGACAATTCGGCCCCAATTCGGGACGACGTAACGGGTTCGGGAGGAAATTGTTTAGGCTGCTCCACATGGGCGACATAGCGCTGAGGGGTTACTGTTGGGGGATGGCCAAGTCGTGACCACCCCCCATCGGTTCTTCTCGGTTACGCCTTTCAGGTGGAAATCGGCTGGATACCCAGGCGACGGTCCGGGAGCCGAATACCTATTTGTTGACCCGATGGCAGGGCACAGCTGTGAGCTAAGGGAGGACCAGCGCAGGGTCAACAGTAGAACATTCGGTTTCGTTTTGGTTAATCCATTCGGTAGCATTTCGGTAACAGATGTAATCCTCGTTTGTAGATGGATGCAGGTACATGTCCACCCAAATGCATGTCGGAATGAGACTGGAATGAGCGACAAGGTGGCGTCAATAGGCCCTACCCGGTCGGCGGTTAGGGAAGAGAAGGCATTGCAGGATCGGTTGATGGATGTGACCCTGACAGCCGAAACATTCTGGTCATTTGTAGTAGGTAGAAGGGCAAAATGACCATGTAAAAGTCTACGGTTGTGCATAAATAGCACTCCCCAAGCTGTAATGAAAAGAGGAGGATACTTTGGCCCTAAATTCCTAGGTCGAGTTCTGCTTTGTGTTTGTGGGGTTTCGATTCACGCGCTAGCACCGCCGATTGTGTTTCGGCAACTAGGGGTGCCAGCGTATTCGGTTGCCGTGCCAACCAATACAGAAGATGATTCCAACCTTCCCCTTTACCGTCGCCAAAGAGGAGAAGATAAATTGCTATTATCAAACAATTTAGCACGAAGAAACACTAACCCTAAAGACTCGTTTTAATAGAAAAATTTATTAAAAACAATGGATCCCCACTCCCTTCAGCCCGTGACGTGATGTCGGAGGACAAGGAGAGGGACCAACGGTGTTGGACGGTGGGAGAAATGGCGGCGGCGGCTCTAGGGGTGCGGTTCTATTTTGCGAAGAGCATTCTATCTTATCTTGATCTGTAATCTGGACTCTTAGATTTGTTGATTGAGACGTACTACCATCCGTATCCACGTGCACCGCAAGGGTATTAAAAAATTCGGTAACAGACAGTAATTCCTTCTTCGTATGAAAAAGAAAGAGCAAGTCTATGTTACACTTACCATCGTGTATGCCACTTTCCATGGAGTACCCTTTTGTTCACTTAATGTGAAAGCACACCACCACACCACCTGTGTCCACCCCTAGAGTAGAGAAGAATAAGTTAGGTAAAGGCACAAGGGAAAAACATGTTACAATGTCACCAGATAGTCCAGCAAAATTAAACGACTATATTCGGTGGTTGTAATGTTGCCGTCATATTATATTCTTCTATATATGCATGGTGCTGAAATTGTGTTTTCATTCCTGTCGCTGGCATATTCCTGAATTGGCCATGACTGTGTTCTAGAGTTCAATGGCGAGCAAGGGATACCAACTATATATACGGAAGTCGGTAGTGAGCGTCAACCCTCTTCACTCTTGTTGTCAGTTGGTATGGGTAGCTGCAGTCCGAAAGAGGTGTGTGTCGTCGGTGCAGGCATGTCAGAGCTGGTGGCGGCCCACGCGAGCTGCGGCGCGAGGGCCACGCCGTGACGGTGATGGAGCAGAGCGGAGACGTCGGCAGGCAGTGGCTCTACGACCCTCGGACCGATGGCGACAACCCGCTCGGAGCCAAGGCGCCGGTGAAGGTGCACAGCAGCATGTACGCGTCGGCGCGGGTGATGAGCCCACACGAGTGCATGGGCTTCTCCGACTTCCAGTTCGTGCCCAGGCCTGGCGCCGGCCGCGACGGGCGCCGCTACCCTGGCCACCGCGAGGCGTACTGGTACCTCAGGGACTTCTGGACACCATCATGCTCAACACCAAGGTCGTCAGAGGGTGGCCATGGAAGAAGGTGACGTGAAGTGGAAGGTGACATATGTACACGTCGAAGCAGAGGCAGACGTGCAAGTGGTGGAGGTATTCGACGCCGTGGTGGTGGCCAGTGGCCATTACTCGCAGCCAAGACTGCCAAGCATCCAAGGAATGGACGTGTGGCGGCGGCGACAGCCGACAGCTGCACAGCCACTCGTACCGGGAGCCGGAACCCTTCCGCGACGAGGTGGTGGTGGTGGTCGGCTACGGCGAGAGCGGCCTGGACATCGCAACGGAGCTCTGCGGCGTCGCCAAGGAGGTCCAACTGTCGGCGAGGTCCATGGAGGCGGCCACATCACCTCCGCCTCAGGTGTCCAAGATGCTGGCCAGCGACGCCGGCATACGCCTGCACCCGCAGGTGGACCGGCTTTGCGAGGACGGGCGGGCGGCGTTCGCCGACGGCTGCGTCGTTGCCGCCGACACCGTCATCTACTGCACGGGCTACACCTACTCGTCCCCGTTCCTCGACACCAGGGGGCTGGTCACCGTCCGCGACAACCGCGTCGGCCCGCTGTACGAGCACACCTTCCCGCCGGCGCTGGCGCCGTCGCTGTCGTTCGTCGGCATCCCCATGCGCAATACGAAGCTTCCCTCGATACAGCCCGTACATAACCCACGTCTGCAACTCAACTCTGAAGTTTTGGTGGTGCTACAACCATTTGGCCATGTCGCAACTGAACTCCGAGGATGAGAGAGCAAGTGTTTTTTTTTTTTTCTAAAAAAACTGAGCACATTGTTAATTTGTTTGTGGCCTCTTAAAGAGTGTTTTTTTACAGCACTTAAAGGGTGGTTGTGGTTTGCTTGTGAGGTCTCTTTCGGCTTCTTGGCGTTTTCCCTTCAACTGCGGCTTCTGTCCTTTAATAGACTTGTTCCAATACCCACCTACCCACTACTGCGGCTTCTGTCCTAAAATGTTTATGTAGCAGTGACAGATACTTCATTGTGATTTCATTCCGAGAGAAAAAGAAACTAGAAACAGTTTAGTTTTCTTCCAATCATTATTTTTCATTGCTAACTTCCAGCTTTGATGATTGCGTTGCGTGTGACAGAGCTGCAATGGAAGCAAATAAAAATGACGAAGGAGGGAAAAAAAAGGAAAACATAAACATTGATTTAACTTTCCTTTAATAGACTTTTCCGCATGTTTCATACACTTTTATGGTGTTTGAAGTATAATTTTGACTATTGTTTTATTATTAAAAAAATATGGTTATAACACTTTTTCTGGGAGAAGGTTATAATACTAAATAAATGGTCATCGCAACGGAAGTGATTGAGAATGTGGCGGGCAGCGTCGAGGCGACCGCGGGTGTGGTAGAGGACGATGGCGGCCTAAGAGTCGACTTGGGGAGGTAGTTCCATATGCAGCTGTTTTATGAGCGGCGACGGTGGCTGAGAGTTCATAGACCAGATCGGCGGCAATGGTGGCAACTCTATGGGCCGCTGCGGCCTAAGCGCCGGTGAAGATCTGGGCGAGGTGGAGGTGTATCATGTCAACAACGGCAGCCCTAGGAGCGGGCAGGGGCCTAGGAGTCCAAGCGAAAGAAGATACGCTGCGATAGAGGATTTGGGATTAATTTTTTTTCTATTTTTGCCCTAGTTGTAGGATTTCAGAAATCTTAATCACTGCCGGTGGGCAACAGGAATTAGGAGCACTAATACATCACTACCTAGGGCCAAAACTGACTATATTATGATGGCTGTTATGAACCGGTTATGATAGGACCCATTGGCCTTCCTTGTGGCACAAGTAGCAAATCACATTTGCTGGCTCATCAAGCAGGATGATGTTATTTTCATGAGGTTAGACATGATGGTGTTATTTTTATGATGGCTGTTATGAACCATTGATGGTGTTATTTTCATGAGGTTAGACTAATTGCTCTCCTTCTCGCCTATCAACTCAATCAAGTCCTTAGTGAGACAATCCACCTGTTTCATGACGAGCTTCATTTTCCATGGCCACTTGAGCAGTGCATGAATCTACATTCATATTCCAATAGAAGCTAGGTTGCACAATGAGGAGTCCAAATAAATATGGAAGAAGTAGAGGCATCTTTTTTAATTATGTCAAAGAGAAACCGTTTTAGGTGCCATTTTAGGGGTGTGTACATGATTAAGGTTTTCAACTTGGTTACTTAGGGCAACATTAATCTTGTTACGTAATTTCAAATTTGTTTATTATTAGTTCTTATCACTAGATTTTCAGCAAGCCAACTTTCAAAAACTTTATGCAATTAGCAAGTACTTTATATGAGCATTCAGCGTTACCTCTTCCCATGAGACGAACATCTTGATGATAGGTTCTTTTGGGGCACAGCTCCCATGCTTCACATCTTCACTTAATGAATCACTAGTAACTGAGAGCTTGCGTGCCAATGCAAAGATGCATGGCGCCACAAATATAGCTATGTTTATATGAGTACACAATATGTGTTAATTGTGAATATAATCAGATGGTTAAATAAATCTTAATTTTGATTTAAGTGAACATATAAAATAAAATAAATAGCCAGATTAAATTAACTATTTTTAAATAGTATAAAAATAATAAATAAAACAACAAAAAATTCTCCAAATTATTCTATGGAAGACAAATTGAAATATTTTAAATGAGACCTCATAAAACATAAAAAAATCAATTTACACCAATCAATAACTACCAATTAAGAAATAAATTAGTTAGAACTAGATGGGCTGTTTGGAGCCTTAGGAGCAGTCCAAAAGAGGGTGCGAGGCGGGGACGCTTGGAGTCCGCCCACTCGGACGGAAGCCGCGTGCCGGTGGAAGCAACTGCGCGCGTGGGTGATACATATTAACAGGCGCGGTGATACATATTACATAATATATGTGTGCTGTTCATACATCATCACACGTGGTGGTAGTTTAGGCACCATCCAAATATTACTGCCTCATAAGGACGCATTTCAGAAGATTCAACTTAGTACAACACATCGGACATGATAGAAGGCATAGTTGTATGCCCGGATGGAAGATCGAAGGAAACGGCGACAGCTTCGGAGCTCCACTGATGTTGGTAACATTAACAGAGATGCCAGCTCTGGTTCGACTCAAAGCTATCAGCAGGCTCACAGTCTGGGAATGACATGCCTAGATAGATGGTATGTGTGATCCCGGTATAAATGCGAGGTGCTATATAGTTTTAGTCACAGCAGTCTATAGGCTGAAGAGAAACTGACTGATGCAATCCATTATATATACGTGGCACATCGAAGCCTATGATTGACTGCATGTCAAACAGAAGTACTATCAGTAAATCGCTGTGACTCCAAACATAGAAGATTGGTAGCAATTCTTGTTTTATGTTACAGAATAATAAACTCAAGAACACAGGTACCAATGCTGAACTACATAAGCTGGCTTAATATAGGCACTTCTTTCATTAAGTATTCAGATTGAGTGACCAAGCTATTTTGACATCCCATGCTATTCCCAATGACGCAAGACACGGAACTGACCAGACCAGACAGACCAGCAGCCCTAGAGGAAACAGAAATCGCCGTGAAACCTCTCTATCCAATCATCTAGGGTTCAAATGGTATCTGTTAGAACAAGAGAAGCAGGCGTGCATGCGTGGGGTTAGGATATGGACGCAAGGGTGATGAAAATTTAGTCATTTCGCCGGCATTGGTATAAAGTGGACTAAATGGTACAATATTAATGGTATGGGCAGAAAGGCCATAAAAGGAATCAAACACATATTTGGGGTTAAATTGCTAAGTTCATATGTTCCAAGGCCAAGAATGAAAGACTGAGTTTTAACAAAGCCCGCTGGGAGTTTTAGACTTGTTTGGATCCATTTTGATTATAATAGCATCTAAAACAATATAATTGTGATGCACACATGCTATGTCCTGCGTGCACCACCCAAATAGAATGAGAAATGAGCTTGGTGAACCCAGTTTGACTATAGTGAGACTGAATCATCTGAAGGGGCCTTCTTATTAGCTACCTCATACAATTTAGTTCATTGCCCATGTAAAGTTCAAGCTGAAAAAGAATTCCAGCTGTCATCTGAAAGATGGTAGAGGTTGGACAAAATGATCTGAGGTGGTATCCGTTAAGGTGCACTGAAGTTAGATATGCGAAAAAATAACGACACTGTACCACAACCCCTACAGAGCATTTCATATACGAGAATTTGGCAGCGTTAGATGGTCTAATGGAAAGTTCGCTCGTCCTCCGAGCATCATCATGTTCGAGTAGCTCTACTAGCTAAATTGTCCTGCAAATATTTGAAGATCTAGTTGGCTGCTGGGCATGGGTATACAGATGTACTGCCAAAAATTTTGGCGAAAAGTTCTCCTGTTGTGTGCATAATAATACATTCATACATGTAGTTTGACTAGTTTGTGTATTATTTCATTTAAATACTCATAGTAATAACAGAATCCTAGCCACCCTAAACCCTCCATTCCATGATGCATATGGTTTACCTTGTGCGGATGGCACAAATAAACAATTAATATAGCCGAATGGAAACAGTCCGATGCATGCTTGCAATGTTATAGGCAGATTGGTCAAACGATGCTTCACATTGATGAAAAGCCCAGATACCATTCCCCATTGCTTGAATGTGACTAATGCTCTACTGAGCAACAATGTGTGATGTTAGACATTTGAGAGGGTAACTAGTTGATATTTTATAGTGACAGCTTATAGCATCTTATAGTGATAGCTTATAGCATCGACAGTACAAAACTATCTCCTATAATTATAGTTACGATTCATGAAACAAATGCTTCTCTAGTGAATTGGTGAATATAATTCGACACATGCACAATGCATACAGACATCACATCAATACATCAATGCCTTAACAGTCAGTACAAGAAAATATAGAGTATCAACGACATCACATCACATTTTTGTGGTGCATTGTACGCTGCTTGGAAGAGTTCCCCTTCACTAGCTAGTCCCTGTGGACATAGAAAATTTCATCCCTTGGCAAATAATGCGAGCAAGAAGATGAAGCAGCTCTCTGACCTTTGTAAAAGTACTGTCTTCATTTCGAAAGTTGGGATGATGCCCTTCGTATGTTGCGTTAGCTAGAACATGACATGCTTCTGGTTGTCCTCTTTCGCGACGGTTATGACAAGGATCCACGCGCACAGAACCATCACAACAACGGCCTGACCACCAGTCTTATTGTCACCAATAGGAAGCTCCTCCCTTTCTCAGCCACGATGGACACAGCCTCGCTCGTATTTTCTCTTTCTTGAACTGCGACCTCTTTGCCAGGCAACACAAAGGTGCCGTGACTAGCAAATGTACATACTGTTCCCTGCATTGCTTTGAACTCAGCTTCTTTTGTTAATAAAATGAAACAAACACTTTGCAAGAAACATGCATGAACCCTAACAAGGGTTTAATAATTTTGGCTACTGAGTTACACTATATTAATTGTAAACTAAATAACTTCTTTTACTAGCTCAGGTCGTTCCTTGTGTCTCTGATACTAAAATAATTTTGTATACTCTGTGGTTACTGGAGCTATCTCCTACTCATTGTTGTTCCAAGGCCCAACCTTGGAACACTTCCGGCAGAGAGCCAAATCCGATGAAACAAAGGACAATAATGAAATGAACGTAATTGGATGTATTGATAACTCCTTTCCTGGAAATCCAGGATCTGTTTAGAACTCCCTCTGGAGGGATAATAATAGGAGTAGGATTTTATAAGGCCAAAATTCCCTTCTACCTAATGCTTATTCTTAGGATATTCCCAGGCTGGACGGAGCAAACGTTCTTTCCATCATAAAGTGCCACCGGTCGTCTTCCAACCAACCGCCATGGCCCACGCATACCGCACGGTCGCCTCTCAGCTGGCCTCAAGCCGATACCTCCAAACATAGACACTCATATTCCCATAGCATATAAGAAGGCTGATACCGATAGCGGTATCGGTCTCGTTCATCGGCAATAGCAGCTGCCCGACGCCGAAAACAATTTTGGCTTCTGAGGTGGTGGATTACTTAGTTCGACCGGCAAGGCCGTAACCGAAATTGGGCCCAAAATTCCAATAGCTTTATCGGTGTTTCTAGGTCGCCTTCGGCCATCAACCAACCTGTCCGTGGTTGATGGCATTTTGACCGATGGCCAAGCTAGAGCGCCGATAGTCATATCGGCTCTGTTGGACTGCTATGTGTCAAGCCAATCCGTTAAGAAGGGCTGGGGTTGGCAAAGATCCCCTTATCCCCAACACTCATACTGATGAGGAAAACTTTTTTGGAACTTGCTTGTCCATTAGGTTTATTTGTACAAACAAACTTTTGCATCCTGGTGAACCAGCACCACCATTCCGGAAAAACATCATATGTCGCCAACCTTAGTTTACAGCTTGATAGGAATATGCAAGGAAACTGAAAAATAGATGACCTAGCAGTGATGTTGGTGTCCTGTGGCACTAGTTGAAGGACTCTGGTGGGCACATCCCCACAACATTTAAAGCATCATTGAACAATTTCCCAGTTTCTTGTACTCGCAGAACTACAAGAAGATGTGATCACACAGATAAGACCTGCATCACTCTGCCTTTGGCGATATATATATACCAATGCAGGCATGCTTTGAATTGGCATCGTTCACCTTATCTCGCTGTGGTAGACCAAAAGCCAGAGAAAATTCGATCTGCTGTATGGAGCATTCTTCTAAAACCGGCATTGAATTAAAAAGGTGTGACCTAGTTTAGTTCCTGATGCCTTCTAATCATATCAAACAGATCGCACGTATAAACCAAGTGGCCAGCACCATGAACAAGAAGGCACATCATTGCTCGCATACTCTCTACCATTTATTTGTCTCTGCTTTGTGGCATTTGCATATCATATATGTAAAGACCTTACTCATTTGGTGGTCCACTTGAATAAATTGGCATGGACATAGGAATAGATTTATTAGTAATATTACTTTGTACAGGAATCAGGTCACAGGGGAGACTCATTATTAGACATCACTAATGTCCATGCTGCAAAGCTCAGAATGCAAATATGCATGAGATTATTCAACTCAGTCTTATTTTTTCTTACAGTAGAACAGGAATCCATATTGAGCTAAACATGGGGCTTCCGAAATCATGGATTCATGGTTGATTCCTGCTCATATATATAAAATGAAGAATATAATGTTGCCATCGTCATATGTTTCAATATAGAACCACCGAATATCAAGTTTAAATTTTGAGTCTTAATACCTATACGCCAGATAAAAAACTACATTGTTCGGGTCATCATGATTATAATAATACTGAGGCTGACCACACAATGTATACGATATGCGTGCAATTAACCTACAACGATGACTGTGGAAATAAATGTGCTGGAGCTAGCTGCACTGATTCACTATTAGCACGCTTCACTCCACAAAAAAGTTGAACTCCCACGCCTTATCTGTCAGGCTTCTACTGTAGCTTCTTAAAACCTTAACGTGTGCCTGCCATGGTCTGCCAAAGATCGACCATGCGTATCTCGATCCATTGGCAGAGACCATCTAGCAGGACGCGCGAGTTTGCTTCCCAATGCCTCACACTCCAAACCAGGTAGCTAGCATGGCATGGCCTGGCATGTCAGCCAAGATATATGACATGTTCTATCGCTAGCAAATTGCAATTGCATATATACATCTCCTATATGTCTGACATGTCGTGGCATAGATCTTGCATACAAGAGCTTTGCGTTACAACAAATAAACTGCCCGGGAGACAGCAATTTATAAGCCCACTGACATGGCCTGGGTTTGTCTGCTGTCACCGTCACGTGCGCATATTTGTATTCCGAATCATCTTTGCAGAGCTTCATTTAGAGATGTGCTGTAACTTCCCTACGTACAGCAGACTACCTACGAGTGTCGCTGTTAGGAAAATTAATACACTTCATGGCACTAAGTCAAGATATTTTGCGGAGGGCATGCCCACCCCAGTTTATTGCATTTTATAAATGCATTCTTCAGTTGTCAAAATTACCCTTTTTATGTAAAATCTTGTTCTTACAACACTATGCCAGTGTGCTTGGCGAGTCCTTATTTTATAAATCATCAGCAAGAAATATATATTTTGTAGATCATCATCATTCACAGTACTGTCCCGTTAGCTTTTTTCTTCGAAAAGGGAAGCTTTGTTAATTTCAAGGATGTTACATCAAAGTGATACAACATCTTGAAATAATGGCATTCAGAATTCTATGTAAACTGTACTAACTTTTGTTTTTTGATAATTCATTGGCATTGAGAATTCCTGGCTTCTAAGCATATCTAGTCGATGGCTTGACTTCCAATTAGACAAGATAACGCCACTTGTTAGGGCTTTGCTCCTTCCACGGGTCTGGTCCATCGTGTCTTTGTTGCACTTAGATATGAACAACGAGTGAACATGAAGTTTGACACACAAGATTCATCTGGTAGCATTCGATATTAATGATTGGCATGAACGATATGGGTGAAAGGTACGTATGGTTCAATTCCCAATGCTTCCAATGTCATTTTCATCAACGGGCTAGAGTGCCACGTTTAGTGTTGTCAATTTCATCCGCCAGAATAACAACAAATCACTAAATTGTATGCATACAAGAAAAGGTATGGCAAGAGATTAGGCACGCTCTAATCATCGGTGGCCGTGGCAATATATGGCTTGCAGGCTCTTCGTCTATGTAATATGTGGAGGTTCCTACACACAAAGGACAAGAAGTGCCATGGTTCAACTCCCAATGCCTCCAAGTCAAATGGGTCTGTGGCTTTCTGAACCCCAAAGTCTAAAACGTCAGATTCTTTAGTACATTAGGATGCTATATGGGCCCCTGCATTGACTAACCGTTGCATGCCTCTATCGTCTAGCTGGACCCCAGAACGGCTTGACTTGCTATATATATATCAGGTCAATAGATCGAGCCAGCTTGAGAATTGTACACGTACCCAGCCACAGTAGAATTGAATGCAGCAGCTGCCTTCCACCTTGGATTGATGGCTCTGGCGCTTAAAGCTTGCTGGCACCTATAAATGCAAGCTGGCGTTGGAGCAGGGAGACAGGCCATAATCCCGCGTCCAGACATTAATTACAGCCCAATAACACCACGGAACAGAGCGTACGGAGCACGTCCTTGTGTATGTCAGGTCACATGGGCTCAGAGCATGGTAAATGGTTAAGCCGATGGATGGGTGGACTTGACTTGCAGATGTTGGAGGGCCCACAAGGGTTCTCGGGTTTAATTTGTTCATAGCATGCGAGAGCGAAGCCTGCAAGGGGTTCCGTTCGACCTGCTTACGAAGCCGGCCTGCACCTGGAATTCGTCCTGCTTACGAAGCCGACCCACACCTGAATTCTCTGAAAATGCTGCCATAGTTCAATGCATTAGTCAGATATTGCTGAACCATTCGGATATTGCTACAAACCAATTGTGTTTTGTGTATAAGCTATCCATCAACAATGCGACGCACTATGGTTTACTGGACTCCTCACCTCAATTTTGTTTCTTTTGTTTTCCAGGATTTGACAATGCTGTTTCTTACCTCTGGTAGATTGATCCTGTTATAGTGCCTCCTGAAAGCAAATGTTTCCTGTTACTCTGTTGAGACTCGGAGTTGCACAGATGCTATTTCCTGGGCAGATCCTAGTATTGTTGCAGTTGTAATCCAATATTATCACTCGAGAATTGAAGCGTTCCTTGACAACATTTTGCATTCCAGTTTTCAAAGGTCCAAGAGTATGCTATTTCAGGAGTTCAGGAGTATCAAACCTGTTTTCATTTTTCAAAGGTTTTGTAGGTTCAAGAGTTCGTTAAGTCGAACTCTACGGCACCTTGCTTAGTACTAGTACTATCAAGTTTCTGCAATGAATGCTATGAAATATTAAGCTATTTGCCTCTACCAGTTTCGGCACAATGAAATGTCGCTCTTTGTTAATACTTAGTCATTTCAGTAATGAATGTTCCTGCTTCCCATTTTTTGGTTAGGAAAATTACCATTTTCTGTAATGAATGTTCCCATGAAGTGAAGTATTAATCTCAGTTTGAACACATTTCAGTGTTCAGGCTTTGCTCCCCAGTCACAGGGTACACAGCAAATGACTTTCTGTAGTGAATTTTTTGAAGTATTAATACTCAGTCATATGATTTCCTATTGAAATGAGTTCAGGATGGGTGCACAGCAAATGATTTTGCTGTAGATTAAGCACGATGCGTGCATGTTGTAGCGATACCTACATAGGTACTTGGGCTTGTCACGGTTCGATCCCGTGTAGGTGAGTAGCACCGACACATACTTAATTATGTACATACACGGGCAGGTCGCGGTTCAACCCCCGGCAAACCGCGGTTCGGCGGGCCAGGCGTGGGAGCAGATCAGGTTCGATCCATGAACCTCCTTCGCGGCAGGTGGAGCGGAGGGTCGGGGATAGGAGCGCTCCGAGCGCACCCTTGGCAGGCCGACTACTACGTACCATAGCACTTTTTTAAACGCATGACCTCAAACGAAAAAATTATCTAATTATTTAGTTTATTTTATAACTATATGCTTCGAAATGGGTCGAGTTAGAGATGGTGCAATGGAAAGAAAAAGTACTGAACTTCCCTTAATACGTAGTACAATTCATTAATTAAATTATTATTATTAATATCCACCATTAAAAAATACGGTTCATCCCAAGTACTGGCACCGTAATAAAGCTCTTAGTCATTATTAATTTTCTTATTCAAATTGTCATACTGGCGGCCACCACTGCTGCACAAAAGAAATTCGGTGGCGTAGATACTGTTCATTCTGTGACTGTAACAACCCGAAAATCCGAGCTACAAAATTTTTTTTCGACAAAACCTTAAGTGATGAGTGTGACATGTCATCATCTACCCCTTAACCTTGCATTAACCCTATCATGTCATGCAAAGCATTCATGTGTTTATAAATTAATTAAGATCTCATGTCAATGACCTATGTTTCACATGTTATATATTTCAATGTTGCAATAGCTTTGTTTTAATGTTTCAATAGTTCATACATCATGTTGCATTAAAGGGGTGATTTGGATTTTATTTGGTTTATGTGTTGAATAATAAAAATGATAATATAATATTTATTTTGATAAATAAATATTAAGGGAATAATACCCTAAAATTATTTGGTCCATGTATGCTCACTATTTTGTTGCTCATAGTTAGCACATCACAAATATATATGTATATATATAAATGTATTTGAAAATGAAAAAAGAAAAGAAAAAGGAAAAGGAAAAAGAAAAGCCTTCGGGCCAGCCCAACAAGTAGCCCAGCTAGCCCGGCCCGCTCGCGCACCCGCGCTCCCGCTCGACGCGCGTGGCCAGCCCAGCAAGGCGGCCCAGCTGCTCGCCCACGCGCTCGCCCGCTCGCTCGCCCGCACGCCGCACCGGCCCAGCAAGGCGGCCCAGCAAGGAGCCGCCCGCGCCCGCGCCATGCCGTCGCCCCGCAGCTGCTGACGAGTGGGTCCCGACGTGGGACCCACCTGTCATCTTTTTTGAGGGTGAGGTCACCCGACCGACCGCGTGCGCTCGCGTCAGCGCTGTCCCCCGCGTCGCCCGTAAGCAACCAGCTCCAGCCGCTCGATCCCGCCTCGCCCCGCATCAACGCACGTCCGCTTGCCACCTAGCCGACCAGCTCTGGACAAGAAGCCCGCGGCCGCGAACAAGATTCCCCGCGCGCGCGCCCATGTGCCGCCGCCGCGGTGAACTACGCCGCTGTAAAAGGATTCGCCACCCAGCCTCTGCTAGCTTCGTGGACCCGACCGAGCACCCCACCGGTGACCTGGACCCCTCCTTGGCCGCTTCATCAAGCCGGAGCCGTGATCGGCCGTCCGCCGGCCACCTACCTACGCCTCTGCCCTATAAAACAAAGGGACCGGAGCTCCAGGGCTCCCAGTCGCCACCACCACTCCGGTGGAACCTCAATTGCACCCTCGCCCGTCCAATTTGGAGAAGAGATGGGGAAATTGGGGAGGAAGGAGTCGGGGAAGAAGAAGAAGCCACCGCCAGAGTTGGAGAATAGGAGCTCCACCATGCTGCTGCACCAGGGGCAAGAAGGGGAGGCCGTACAGTAAAGCCGGAGCCACAAGAACACCGGAGCCTGGACTTGTACCGCACCTCCTATTTGCGCCAGCGCCGGTGAGCACCGTCGCCTCTCTTCCAACCTCCGCCCTGCTACGGCCATGGCGCTCCGCCTTGGGAGCGCGCAGGCCGAGACCACCACCGGTCTCCCTGGACACACTCGCACACACGCACGAGGCTAGCCAAGCCCCCTTGGACCACGGCATCAATTGGATGCCGGATCGGAGCGCCACCTTGCCAATCACCGCGCGCAGAGCGCCGCCGCGGCTAAGCCACCCTGCCGCCTCACCGTTGCGCCTTGCCTGCCATTGACCTCAGATCCGCGCTCACCTTGATGAGACGGATCCTGTGCACACCCTAGCTCCGCGTTGCCTCGCCGGAGCATCGTTCCTGAGTCGCCTTGCCAGTCGTCGTGCCCGTGCACCACCGCTCTAGAGCACCGCCGTTCACTGTCATTTCCCGCCGACTCCGACCACCGAGGGGATCACGAAGAGGCCGAGGAGCTCCACCATGACGTGCTGCATCGATTGGACATGGAGATAGAGGCCGTGGACCCTCCCTGAGTGCCGTAGCCGTGCACCGAGGACCCGCCGGAGCTCCGCCGTGGGAGTTGCTGCCCGCGCGGACTCCGCCGTGGCTTTTGGTCACCACCGGCGCCTCGGACAGGTTCTGCGTGACTCCAATCACGCATCTACACCACCAATTGGAGCTAGAATGACTCGGTGTGAAGAGTGCACCGAGCGCCGCCGCCGCCGAGCCGTCGTCTGCCGCAGAATGCATCCTTGGGAGTCAAGCCGCCGCCTTGAAGCCCACCGTCGTGATCGCCTTGATGTCCTGAAGCTGATGGTTGAGTTAATGGCGTTGGAGATCCACTGTGGCACCAGAAATCACAGTTTCTCCGCCGTCGGCGAGCCGCGCCGTCAGGTCGTGGAGGACAGAGGAAGGGGATGAGCTGGTGGACCAGGAGATGGACGTGGTCCACGTGAACCGTGTCGCTGACAATGGGACCAGGAGGAGCCGGTGCACCGTAGACCAAATCCCGGACCGCGTGAACCTAGACGTGAACCAGGTGCACCCGGCGTACGTGGACCCAAGTCGCTGACAGTGGACCCCACGGGCGTCGGTTCACCGAGGACTGAACCGAGCCGACCAGAGCCGTGAGCCGTGAGCCGAGCCTGGACCCACCAGCCAGTGATGACATCAGAAGTGACGTCATGTGGGCCCCACCTGTCAGTTGACCGTTGACCGTTGACCGATGATGTCAGCATGATGTCAGCATGACGTGACCCCCGGACCCACCTGTCAGACCACCGTTGACCCGGTCTACGCTGACCCGATCTACGCTGTGTTGACCCTATTTGACCCGCGCGTGACACGTGGCCCAATCAGAAGCTGCCACGTGTCAACACCAGATAAATCGGCCCTTTTCTTTTTCACAAATTGGTTAAATCTTTAAAAATTCATAACTAATTCATATGAGCTTCGAAAAATGCGATCCACATATCCAAATTTTCTATAAATCGAGCCCTATCTATCTAAGCTATGTTTGAGTGCATTTGGATCTTCTATTTTGCATTCATTCTTTGTGCTAATCTATAGGGGTCGGTCCCGTGACCATTAAATCTCGTTACAGGCTCGAGCGAGGACAAGTCTGCCCACAGCGACTACCAGGAGAAGTCTGACAGCTACATCAGTGAAGGTGCCACACCTCATCCAACCTCGTAGATCCCATTACACATGGCAAATATAGTATGGCTAGTGCTTTAATTCCTGTTGCAATAATGTTTTGCCTGTGCTAGGATTGCATGATAGATTATTATTTGATGCGCCCTACCTTGTTGTAAACTTTCACCTGCCTACCCGCTGTTATGACAGCCACTTTCTTATTTGCTAAATTTTATATATATACTTCACTCGCTTATATTTTGATGCGACGTGATGAACCCCGGGAAGGCCTGGAGGGTGCCAGGCTGGAGATGTGTGAGTTGATGGATCAGATGGGCATGTGAGCTGATGACGCTATATTTGGGTTTGGGTGGAGCTTACGGCAGGGAGTAGGGTGAGGGTTGAGTTGATCGAGTGGGATCTACGACGAGCTTTTGGAGCAAGTCTTGCCAGGGAATGGATTTGGACATTCCCACGAGAGGAGCCTGTGGCGGGCTAACTGAGATGTGATGGTGGTCTTTGGGTGTGATCCTCTGAAAGGTGGAGCCCGGGATGAAGGTGCCGTGATAGCACGTTAAAGATAAACCCTGACGAAGATATCCCGGTTTGGTCACACTTAGGAACTGCTGTGCTGGTATCCAGACCTTAGGAATCTCTTGCTTTTCACTCGCTCTCCATGGGGGGAGACGGTCGAACCGCTGGATAGATCGATGCCACTACTGCTAGGCGAGTAGTGATAGGACGGTATATGCATAGGATGGAGCTAACACCCTACTGAGACGATCATGGCACCCCCTTCGGGAGTGGTACATGGCATGTCATCCTCTACGAGAGCGGATACATGCTCTCTTCACAGTTCCAGTGATCCAGAGCTGGATGGTAGAGTGGCATCGTTCTATGGCAGTAGGCGCCCGAAATCTGCCAAGGTGGTGATCAACACCGATGATGGTTATCTAGTGGATTAGTGAAACCTCTGCAGATTGTATGGTTGATCGATCAATACATAAGACAATTCGTTGGCTATGGACCTTTCCTTAGGAGGATGCACCGGACTAGTGAGTGGAGTGTTCTACCTTCCCCTGAGAATGATTTCCGGGCGTGAGCCAGGTTGAGGGCTGCGGGCCGCTGAGGCAAGCCGAGAGGGAGTTGGCTTGTCGACTTGAGTTAGAGATGGTGTTGGAGGAGATGGGATGGTAAGTAAGAGAAGGATGGTGATGGATGTGTGGGATGGGAAAGTGTTTAAAACTTGTTTATTATATTGTTATTTATATACCTGATTAATGCATAG
The DNA here is from genome assembly GCA_023333625.1 of Bothriochloa decipiens. Taxonomy (NCBI): domain Eukaryota; kingdom Viridiplantae; phylum Streptophyta; class Magnoliopsida; order Poales; family Poaceae; genus Bothriochloa; species Bothriochloa decipiens. The sequence continues at coordinate 21,772,635 of CM041630.1, forward strand.
AAAACCCTAGCCTTATAGGTTCCTTTTGATATATCCATTTTGCATCCAACTTCCAAAAGCAATGCATGGGATGAGAGTATGGTCAGTACAAATTGTACTAAAAATTTGGTTTCAGGTTCAAGGAGTGAGTACTCTTCTGGGGAGTACAGCGATTGAGGGTTTCGTGCCTACGCTCAAGTTGGATCGAAGATGATAGCTTCCGCACCTTAAGCTTTTATTGTTATGCAGCATGAACTCTGATTCTGCCAAGTGGCAATGTGATAAGTTATTGTAAACCCTTCTATTTGTACTCTTTTGTTCGATGTATGGATTATGGTATTCAACTGTTATCGGGTAATTTGATTTAAATGGTCATATTACACTTCGGCTCTGTGGATTTTCCTTCGCGGAAATCAAGGTTGTTTCAGTGACGGGCGAATCTTTTGCCCGCCACGGTTATTCGGTGGCGGGCCTCGCCCGGCCGGCCACCGAAGAGCCCGCTGCGGTTAACGATTAACCATAGCGGGCAACATAACTAGCCCGCTGCGGTAAATCGTCATTTACCGCAGCGGACGTGTTAGGATGCCCGCTGCGGTAAATGACGATTTACCGCAGCGGGCTAGTTATGTTGTCCGCTACGGTTAAGTATGGGGCCATAAATAGCCCAACCAGTCCCCCTCTTCTTCTCCACGGGCTTCTCCTGCCAAATTCGAGGGGGGAGAGGCTTTGCCCTAAAAATTATCCAAACCAATGAATTGAGGTTTAGAGGTTTGATTTGGGGGAGGAGGACATCACAACAGGTATACAAAGGCTCTCTTATCCTCTTTTTTCTCTTTTTTCCTTACTTTTTGAGCCCCTCTACTTCTAGATCTAGATCTAGATCTAGATCTATGTAGGAGAGAGAAAGCTTGTCCTTTTGGAGCTCTTTTTTATGAAATCTCTTATTGGATTGTAATTCTTGTGATGTTTGCGGTTCATATATATGATGGATGTATGAGATCGATAGAGTGCTTGATCTCCGGTACCTCGCTGGTGTAAGATAATTTATGGCCGTCGCTAAAGCTCACTCCGAGAGATAAAAGTGCCAGACAATCGTCTGTCCATTTGGTCACCTGAAAGTACGGTATCACCTGTGCCTTATTTCAACTACCATAAAAGTTTCATGCGATATGATATATAGTTTTGTAAAATTAAGTATGATGTCATATATATAGTCAAACAAATTTTTTAAGTGGTACAACGCTGGTTACACTAGCTGCAGGAAAAACATAAATTTTGCTACAGAGTCTACTGGTTCAAGGAAAGAGTTCTAATATAAAGGCTCGAAAGTTCCTTATAGGGTAGCTGAACGAAATATTTTGATGGTGCTGATTAATGACTTCATGTTTTCCTATTATTGCTTGTTAGATATTTAATAGTTTGGCATAAAATTAAGCTAAGCTAAGTTTTTTTTTCTTTTGGGAAACAACTAAAGCTAGAGCTATTTTTCAAATGTTACAGACATATCTCTTATGTATATTTTTTATTGACAAGTATCTCTTATGTATATGAATGGTGTCTATGTGGGAGCACTCATATCCGCTCAAAATGCCACATCTTTTGAAAATACTCCCATTGTGCCATTAAAGGTGTCTTTTTTTTACTTCAAGACTTCTTGTTTCATCATTGGTCTTATTTAATTTTTTCTATTAATATTATTTTTATGACTTATTTTATCGCTAAAGATACTTTAATAATGATATATTTAATTTATTATTTATAAAAAAATTTAAATAAGACGAACGTTCAAACATCTACATCTGAAAGTAAAAAATAACACTGTCAATGAGAAAAGCATAATGTATTTGAGGTTGAAACTTTGCACACACCTAGAAGATAACATAAAGCAGACGTGTTCAACGTATGAAAATATTTGAAATGTTCCAGGTTTGGTAATTCATTGTCTGAGTTAACAAGCTCCTTTGCATTGCAAATGAGACCTGCATGGACTATGTGCAAGATGAATTATGTCGTTAAGATCGAGGGTGTGCCAAAGTGCATGCAGCTAACAAAAAGTTGATTATATTCTTCCCATTTTGCTTGTTTTCCTGGTAGGTATATATCCAATTTAGAAACTACTTATAATTTAATTTTACAGGCGTACAGATTTGTGAAAGTAGTACCATGGCTTCGTTCCCCAAATTAGAGTGCGTAAAGTTGGCGTTCTGGTAGCGTTGCACTGTAACATTTTGTTTGTATTTGATAAAAATTATCTAAATATTGACTAGTTAGGCTCAAAATATTTGTCTTGCAAAGTACAACCAAATTGTACAATTAGTTTTTGATTTCATCTATATTTAGTACTCCATGCATGTGTTAACATTTTAATGTGATGAAAAATCTTTTTTTTACATAATGAATCTGAACCCTAAACTGGGAAACTAAACAAGGCCCATGAATAAAATTGATCCAGCTTTTATGGACATCTTCTGCTCTCTATGCCGACTGTTTTCGAGCGTGTTTTGACAGAAAACCAACCCCGCATCAATGACGCGTTTGGCGGCGTCTGGTTTGGTTTGCGTGCCCTGCCCCAGCATCCCAGCACCACCTGCTGCCCCTTAAAAACTAATTGATGTAACGCAGAGGTTGGTATGACTTTATGATGAATGCTGGATGCTACAGTATAAATCATAATAAGCGAAATTACCGAAAGCCCTATATATGAAGCTCCACATGCATATAAAATTGGACCAAGCTAGCGGAAGGCTGGAGCTAACTCGAAACAAGATCTATTGTCAATCAAAAAACAAAAAACACCAAACAAGGGGAAGGCAGCAGCTAGCTTTGATTGCCAAAGACAATATGGAGCAGCTGGAGCAAGAGGCCATCAACAAGGTAAATTATTTTTCAACTATCAAAACCCCCATCAGTCCATGTTTTCTCATCTATTTATTCAGTTTGCAACTCCTACATGATTTACTGAATGCAATCCTTGCGTTTGTTCATGGACGCTTCATGATGCATGTGCATATATACCCACTCCTGTTATTAGTGCGCTCTTCCAAAATGCCATTCATATTGATACAAAAACGCAGTTTTGTTGTAGCAGAACTGGGGATTTGTGTACTGATATTCTCTATCCCATTATTGCAAAAAGTATAGGCTTTGGCCGTGTCATAAAATTTTTATTATGTGGACAAGTACGACCAATATATTTACAACGTAGCTGTAACATAGCCTACCGGCCATTAGTGTATCATAGTAGCAGTACATGTTTTGTTTTTCGTTCAATATCCGTGTCCGAAACTAACGCATTTATATAAATATAAATATATTGGAGGGAGTATTCAAGCAACCTGTGTTAAAGGAAGGTTGCCTATAAGCTAGCCAAACATTTATATAGTATATATTTCAAGATTCCTGAATCAATATTCATTACAATCATCAAGTCCGACAACAGGATAGTTATCCCTGTAACATTAAAGACATGAATAGTTGATTCGCAAAAAAAAAATGAATAGTTGTTTTCTTTTTCATTGATCTTGAAACATCACTATTAAAATCAAGAAATGTTTCTTGAACATCATGTTTCTTCAAATAGGCCAATATACAATTTTAAAACTGTAAAAAGAAGTGGTAGCTTTCCGAGAACTGCACTATTTGGTATAATTATATGACAAAACAACAAATTCAAGCGCATTGTTTCAATCCACAAAACTGAAATGATAGCTAATAACGTCATAAATCTGTAAACATTGACATTATTAGATTGGATGTCAGGCCCGTGTCTGAAATATGTGGAGCAAAGATGATATCAGCTGACATAAAATGATTAACTAAAATAAATTTTGATGCTCATAAGCAAATAGATTATGGACTGTCAATGATTATGTTGTAAGAAAAATTCCCTGTATACCATCCAAACATATAACACTCCCTTGTGTGCTCGAATATTATAGCTTCCCTTCATTGGCCCTGCTGTTATTGCATTAATTCCATTTTGCATAGGATTCCATTCCTCGTGACTATGATGTGCAGTGACTTGAGCGTTGATGGAGTGTTGTTGTGGATTTGTTTTGTTCTAGGGGAATAGTCCAGGAAAATATGATTTGCGGCTTGATGAGACACTCTCTGCCTTCTTCAGCAAGGGAGTCCCCGCGGCAAACTTCTTCCTGCTGCTCTCTTTCGTCGGGAAGATGCTGTACCACCACGAACTCCTCCCCATTGGGTTGTCGTGCAGCATCGTCTATCTGACGTGCCTCGTCGTGTCATTCTTCATCCACATGTGGATGATCAACCCGCGGTGCTGCATCCTTTCGGTCGAGAGTCGATGCAAGATTGCCTACCTGTCAACAATCCTGCGAATGTCAGCGGCCGCCGCACTACTGCTCTTCCTATTGGATACCGTCCTCATTGTGGTAATGTTGCTTCTCTCCCTCCTGGTCCTTGGCCTAGTCGCCTACTTGTTCTGGCACACGTTCCACAAGAGAGACCGCGACGACACATCTGCTTGGACGCCAATTGGGAGGAACTGGAGAGACACAAGGAAGAAATCGAGCTCCGATTTGGCATGTCTGCCCAGGTGTTGTCCATGGCGTTTGGAGGCCTGTCTGGTGAAGTCCTGGGCAACGTGAAGGGCTCCTCAAACCTGACAGGTGGAGTCACGTCATTGGTTGTGGCACCAGAATGTTTGTTGTTCTACAGCGCTGTCCTTAGCCTGCTCGTGCTTCTCTGCACGGTGCCACCACGAATATGGATCAGGAGCGACAGAGAACGTACGGCCACGGTATACATACCCATCATGGCCTATTCCGCACTGTCGTTCCTCGTCCTGGCCAGTGTCATTGCAGCTCAGGGGATCATGCAAGAGTGTCATGTCGTTTCTGTGTGCTTCGCCTTTGGCTTCGTTGCTCTTATGTTCTACTGCCGTGTGAAGAACCTTTCTTCAGGAACAGTCCTCCCAGTAGCTAACCGGCTTGCAGATGCAGACATCAGGGCAAGAGAGTTGAGGGAAAGTTTCGGTAATTACTCCCAGTATATCGTTCCGGCATACTTCACGTCCGTGTTCGCAACACTCATGGTCTGCCGTTCCATGTACGGCACGGGAAGTGACAGCACGGTGCCACTGAGCTGGTGGTTCCAAGCAGGCTTTGTGCTCTCCGCGGTGTGTAGCATCCTCAGCTACGCGATCCTCGTTGTGCTCCTTGCTGAGATGCGAGACGACACGAGAAGGTGGGAAAAATCTAGGAACATGACTTCTTATGTGACTTATGCAACCACACCAGCTACTATCGTCTTTGCTATCCTTGTCCGGTTTCTGCAACCAGATGAGGTCAAAAGTATCTTCTGAGACTGAGAGCAATCTGCTTCTCTGCTAGCTCAGTACTGTAGGGCATGAACATGGCATTCAATTTCGCTGCTTATCAGGCGCCTCCGATCGCTTGGGCATGAACATACATTTCGATTAACCTTATTATTATTATCAAACAATACACACTGTCAATAGACAGCATATGTTGCTCATTTTGTTCACTTGTGCACTGTCAATATACCATGGCCATTAAAAATCGACATGTTTAAATAATGCATTGGTGTGGCGGCGTTGAAACTTGATTCTCTATTGTGGCCGATGGCCCTTTATCCATCCAGGTCGTCACTTCATGCATATGCAGAAAAAAAAAGCCCAACATCTATTATATTATTTGTTGCTTACATATGAGAGGCTTTAACTCTGTTTGGTGCAACTGGATAAAACAAGTTGTGACTGGTGGATTTTTTTTTTTTTTTTTGCATAGTGTAACTGGTGGATTTGTTAGTATCCAAGTTAATAACTATGTAGGGTCCTATATTAAAAGTTTCAAAGGAGTAATGCTGAAGGGAATGGGAAGCGAAAGGTTACAAAGCAGGAAGATCTGCAGGAAGATCTGCAAAGATCTGCAGGAAGATCTGGTGCGAGGCATCTCCGGATTGTGGCTGCTGCTTGGTGTTGTGATGTAGTAGCTTTTATCTTTCCTAAATACTACTTCCTAAGCGCGCAAGCGAAGGGGCAAGGGAATGCACGCATGTGCCCACCGTACGATCTCGGGATGAAGCGATCCGGCCATTCGAGCCTCTCCACGTCGCACACCTAATCCCAGTGCCACAGCCCCGAACCGCGCACCCCGCAGCACCGTGCCCACACTTGCTCATCTTCTACCTCCCGCTCTCTCCCTCTCTTCCTCTCACCGGTGTCCGGCGACCGGCGTCCTCCTCTTCCTCCCCCACACCCCCACGGCCTCCCCCGCGCTCCACGGCCTACCCAGTCCCCACAACCTCCTTCCCTGCACGGCCATGGCGGATCTGGCCGCGGCACCGCCGGATCCGGCTGCGGCGGCGGCAGAACTGTCGGATCCGGCGATAGTGGTGGCGGATCCGCCACCAGGTAGGCCTCCTCCTCTTCCTGCTCCTCCTCCCCTCTTCTCTCTCTTCTTCCTTCCTCGTCCTAGGGTTCCAGCGAACTTGTCCCCCCTTCTTCTTCAACTCCAGCAGGTATAACTTGCCGGCCGGCCAGGGGGAGGAAGGAAAGACAGGCTACGGGGATGGTTGGAGGGCGGTTTAGGTTACCTTGGCGGCGGGGGCGGCAGTCGGGCCAAGTCTAGGGCGGAGGAGGCTCGGCTGAGATGGAGAAGACGGTGGCGGCGACCTCGCCGGAGTTGGAGAAGAAGGTGCCGCTGAGGGGGAGGGGAAGGAGGTGGCGCCACGGTGGGGCGGTGGCCGGCGGTGGGGGCGTGGGTGCCGGAGTCGTGGAAGAGGGAGCTGTTTTTTTTCTTTTGCTACTGTAGTGTGCAGGCCAGCAGTTGATATCTTACGCGTGCACCCGTTAGCAAAGTCCTTTATCTTTCGTCACCATAACTGATGGTCAAGTGCGTTCTATACTCCTCCTCCGTTATACTCCGCAGGATGGAGGCTTGCAACCCCTCTTAGACCTTTCTTTATCTTTTACTTGCTTTCTGGAAACATCTATTGATACTTGTATTTCCGTTGTTTTAATGAAAATGGAAATGGGGAGTCCCCGAATCTAAAAAATCAATCATATTAAAGAACACGCAGGTAAATAGAAAAAATCAATCTATTGATACTTTGTGTTCCATGATTCTATATTGCTCCGTGGCCTTGTGCTCTTGGCTCTCGGTTCTCGCACAGAGGTAAATAGAAAAAAGAAATTATGATCTAACGCTTGAGCTCAGGTAGTGTGGTGGCTGAGAATTTGGTTTGCAACCCTGGTGGCCAGTTCGAACGTTTTTATCGCTGGTTGCCGGTATTTTTCCCCATCAGACTAATGGTTGGAGTGGGTCGGACAGTGTAGTTGGGCCATGGGCTGAACTTGCTTGTGAACTGGACCGCGAACCACTCACCGGCTGTCAGTGGAATTAGACCAAATTAGAATGGGCCGCAAGAAAAATAGTCCAGACAAAGAAAGAAGAGGCGGAAGTTTTTTTGCCCCTTATCTAGTCTCTCCGTCCCATTATACGAGGCGTGAGAAGCCAATTCCCGGATACCAATATATCCCTCTAACGCTAGTCATCTATTCTTTGCGCCGAACTCAGTCGTGATTCCTTCGGTGACGCTTGCGTACGAGAACCTTAGGGTATGCACAATCTGCAGATGGGGGGCTGTCTGTAAGTTCTCGAACTTTACAACACAGACAACTAAACAAACGATTCATATAATTCACTGATTTGGGTTGTCTCTATAAGTTATTTAATACTTACATGTAGCCATGATCAATCATGGGCATTATTTTTGTAAACCATCGTGTTGCTATTGATACAAATTAGATCAAGCATAAATACGTGAAATATGACTGCAAATTTTTAAGACTCATCAATATAAGTAATATTTATACATATAGAAATAATTGTCTACTCGTCAACAGAGAATAATTGTCAGATTTACTGCAAATGGGCAGAAAGAAAAACAGATTTCTCACTTGTGTACTCGTCAAATGCTAAAGTTCAGATCTACATGGTTACAACATCATCAAGCCAGGAACTGTTTCAAGCACCACGTTCTCACATCTCTTTCTTTTCCAATCTTCTCATTTCTCATGACGTTACTCAGTAATCTATTTCTGCAGAAACGAAGCTATACACACAATTGCGATAAAAACAAATGAACAACCAGGTACTAAGCTACACACATAATTCCAGCACGGATTCTCCTCCCATGCTTGCGTTATCGATCCAAGAGAGCAAAGTGGTTGCACAAAGCCACTAGGAGATTAGGAGAAATCGGGCTGCTTACCAGTGCATCCTCGATTGCTATCAGATGCGGGCGTGGAGGAACCCGCCGCCCCCAACCCATTACCGCGACCCGTGAAGATTGGGACCCGCCGCCATGACTACGTCCTTCCTTGCTCTTCCTATGCAGCGCTGTGTCTTGCTGCCGGCGCCACGCCCTTGCACTCTTCCATCACCGCGCGCTCGAATACATGGTGCTAGGAAGGATTTTGGTGCCATGGATCAGCCACCAGGTGTGGCCCCAGCTGGATCCCAAGCGCGCGTTGCCTAAGACGGCACTCGTACAGCGCGGCCTCTGCCGTGGCGTGAGCCTGGGAGCACGTGCCGCGGCCATCGTCTCGCGAAACAACGACCCCACCCGTCTCCGTGCCTGCGAGGGGCGTATTTGCAAAACATACCGTATACAGACGGCTGGAATCGCCGCGCTGTACGTCCAGTGCGCCTTGCTAATACAGGCAAAGCAGAAAACGTGTACGCGCCGGATAAAACGAGATGGAGGAGTATTAGCTATAGATATGTTTGCTATTCACGGAAAGGCACGAATGCCTAATCTTACAGGGCCAAAGCGAATTCAATCATATAATTATTCAATCATTATTTTTTGTTTGTATAATTTTTGAACCGATAAAATAATTATATTTTTTCTGTGTTTCAACAAAACCGATCGGGTAATACAAATTTTTTAGTTTCTTTTGTCACACGGAAAAATCATATAATTATTTGGTTTTCTCTGTCACTATTTTTAAAACTGGCATGATAGTTACTGATTTTTTCTGTATGTGCCAAAACAAAAGCATAGAAAAAATTCATCACTGTAATGCATGCAATGACGGCCAATTAAAAGCAGAATAAATGGGCCAACAGAGGCTAAAGCAGAGGAAATCGCAGCTAGCCATGTGGGCTCCAACGACGTACCCTAGAGAAGAGAAGGGGGAGGCGCACGCCGCTGCCGTCCACGCCAACCCCGCCGCCATCGTATCCGCAAGATTGCCACATCATCAAGTCAAATTAGAAAAATAGAATTAAATAGAATAGGAATTGATGATCCGCAAAACCTCTTAATTGTTTAGAGTCCAAGTCCACGACACCATAACACAAAGAAGGATTTATCTACTACGATGATCGTCTTTATATTCGAGCAACCTCGCCACTAATTCAGGAAATCATGGGAACAATTGTTATGACAACTCCTAATCTCTTGGCAATTGGACTTCATACAGCAACATCCAACCTACCTATTCAAGCATTCCCATCAACTGTAGTGCTTCTTGAGTTATGGCCAACACATCCACTACCAATTATTATGGTCATCATCTTCTTCGAAGACAATGGACAACAATTCCTTAGCAGGAATAAAGTCGGCATGCCAATGCACCGCGGAAGTGCTCATCCACTAATATCGTCGACATATGCAACAGAAGGGGACACCATGTTCAGGACTATTAGACATCTGGGCGTCGACCTGATAACACAGTCATCAAAAACGGTCTACAGACACTTCAGGGGCATTGTAAATGCTGGACAGGTACTCTCACTCCCACGGCCACGTCGTGTCATGAGAACGGTTCACTTCACATGGTTACGATCATGGTCTGACATAATGGTCGCCATCCACAACTCTGATGAGCTACACAACAACAACATCTATGTCTTGTGTATAGGTTCTTCTTATTAGAGATAGTCTAAGGGAAATACTTCTTTCCGTGATCTGCAACTTTGTATCCATAATACTCACAGCTGGATGCTTTTTTTAACATTCAAAGCTACATGCTGTTGAAATGCCTTCTCAAAAAAAAAAAAAAGAGATGCTGCGTAATCTGCAACATTTGTATCCATACTCAACGCAATTGAAATGCAATCACGTTTATGCCAAAAAGAAAAAAAAAGAAACTGTAAGAACCGAAAGAACCAAGGAGGCCCAGTATCCAAGAGAAAAAACCCAGCCCAATCGACCTAATCAACACTCGACTCCATTCCTCCATCTTGGCCCATCCCTCCCTCACAGCGGGCATGGCCTCCTCCAAACCCTAACGTACATTTGCCCAAAATCCGAGCGACGTGCCGCCCCATTTGCATGGAGCAAAGCGGCAGCCAGATCGCTGCCAAGCTTGCCAAGCCCCCCGAGGGCGGCGAGGACCGCCTCAGCGCACTCGCCGACGAAGTGCTCGTGCTTATCCTCAAGTGCCTTGACACGTGCTCATGCGCCGCTGGCGCAGGCTCTTGCCCCTCCTCACGAATCTCTGCTTCCACCTCCACCCCAACGGCAACCGCATCCGCGAGCTGCTCGACGTCCCCGACGCGCCAGAGCTCCGCCACATCTCGGTCACCACCATAGTTGCTGCCGGCGATTCTGCGACAGCCTGGCTTACCGCCGCCGCGCGCCGCCGGGCCGGTGGGCTTGTCTACAGAGACATGGCTCTGGACGTGAGGAGGGGACACATCGTTCGACTACCCTGCTTCGAGAACGCCACCACGATTGAGTTCAACGGGCTGTGTGGCCTGGTCTTGCCGTCCGTGGGCCTCTTCACCCGGCTCACCGATCTCTCTCTGAGGTTCGTCGTCTTCTGCGGCATTTGTAAACTCGGCGATGTAGTTTCCTCGCCGCGATGCCCATGCTTGCAGAAGCTCAGCATAGTGGGTGCCTCGGGGTTGGGCCATCTCTGCATGCGCTCAGAGTCTCTCCTGCAGATGGAGCTCAGAAGCTTTTCCGTGCGGCGGCTCACAATTGTGACCCCGATTCTCCAGAAGTTAAGTGTGGAAGGTATTTTTACCTCTGGTGGTCTGAGTATACCAGTTGCCAACATCACAGCGCCTAAGATGTTGTCCCTGGTGTGGATGGATTGGTATGATCCAAGATATATTCATCTTTGCAATTTGGGACAACTCCAAGAGCTGCAGACAAATTGTATTAGGGTATATGGAAATGAATTCTGTACAGAAGAGAACGTCCCTTGTCTAAGGCTCTTGCAGCAATTTCAATTCCTTTACAGTCTTCATTTGGAGCTCATCTATGGCAAGGTGAGTGCACATCCTTGTGTTGTGGAGTAGTTGTTCAAGAGGTCCAGCTTAGGATAGGAATTATCCAAGTGTTCAATATTAAAACAAGTGTTCTAGATAACTGATGTGGCATCATGTGGTGCATGAAAATAATGTTCCAATAAGGCTGACATTTCAGAAAATTTGAAACTGTGGTGAAAAAGTATCCTAGTTATTTAACAGGTTCATGAACTCTTAGTGGTGGTGGTTGGTGACAAAATAAAATGGAGAGAGTGGTTAAGACATGAACATTTATAATTTGCACTTGCACATTATGTGTTCTTATTCTCACGTGTTGGAGCTATGAAGTGAAATCACAACTAAATTAAGCATATTAAGAGGTCTTTAGCATATTTAATCATGTTTTGCTTATGCAATACACAGCAGACCTGCGAGCTTATGATGACCTTTCTCTGGAAACATCTTATGTATCCACAGGACATGTATGACTTCCAGTACTTGTTGCGAGACCTAACACTTCCTCAGATTATGTTCTTGCAATTGGGTTTATGCAACGAAGGACATGCTTTTGGCGCCAGCTTATTCCATCTGCTCGGGATGTGTATCGGTCTCAGAAGATTTTTACTTGTGTTATCTAAGAAGAAGAGCTTCATCTTATGGGAGGTAAAGGCGTAGAGCGTCGTTTGTTTACTCGAGTAATTAGGAAGTGACAAAAAGTAGCATAGCTTTCTGTGATTTGGCTAGATCTTCGACTTGAGTTCCGTCATTCTGGCAGTTAGTTTTGACACTGATACTTTGTTCCAAGCGATATAACAATCATCTATGTTCCTCCTAATAATAGCTCATTATTCTGCAGTTAGCATAAAACTACACACTCTTGGTATTTAGTGTTATCCTTTTAATGCTTTCTATCCGTTTGATCTACGAATATGGCAATGGAGGGTTGACTGATAGCAGGTTCAATCTTAGGTGGCACAGTTATTATGTATATAGGATATAATACCATAAACTTGTGGGCATGCATCTGAACATGATATAGTTTAGCCTAGAATGTTTAAGCTATGAATGTTAACCTCTGTTTAGATGAGAAATGTTCCAGGAATTTTAAGCTAAATGTTGGGCAGTGGGCACTTGCATCCTGGTCGGTATGATGCAAAGATCTTGTTTCCTTAAATAAGCCTATGATCAATTATATACCTTCGGTTTGTGGGCTATTTGTTGCACAACACCTTAGAACTTGCCATGTAATAAATATGGTTTCTGCTCTTCTATTCCCCTGCACAGAACTACCATACTGCTGTAATCATTTAGTTTTGAATAAACTACAACTTCTACCATTATGTCATGAAAACTTTATTGCGGATATATATGTTTGCTTTAAGTTTAATCTTTCTGACTTCTTAATGCCATTTGACAGTACAAGTAATGATTTTCATTCTTCATTCGTAGGAAGAGTTTGCATGTCCGTCAGACTGTATTTGTGATCTACCAAGAAACTGGAGGACTGATGAACTTGTGCTGGATCACCTCGAAGATGTACACATTATTGGACTGCAAGGAGCTGAGCACGAGGTTGCTTTTGTGCAGCGACTTCTCAGTTGGGCCACTGTACTGAAAAGCCTCAAGATAACGTTGCAAAACAAGGTGATTGAAGGCAAGATTGAAGAGTTTCGCGAAGCGTTAGCAGGCTTCGCTAGGCGAGAAACATGCATACATTTCAAGACGAGTGACAAGTAAGGGGGTCGGTGCACTCGATCGCCCCAGAAGACCAAAGGGCGCCTTGTTACGACTCAGAAGCACTGGTTGGTTGGTCTACCTTTTGTTGCAAGATATCAGGCAGCGGCTGTAGCCCTTATTAGGTTTCATTTGTGTATGTTACCACTCAGTACTATGCTTTGTCGTATTCCTTAGTAGGTTTCGTTTGTGTATGTTCTAGTACTTTGCTACGCTGTGTATTTGTGTTGTTCTGGTACTATGCCAACGCTGACATTGAAATTCTTGTGTATCGATGTAAAAGCGATGCTGACCATTCACAAGCTGCTTGCTGCATATGCTGCCATAGCCTGCAAACTTATGGAGGAGCTTAGGCTTTTATATATGCTTCACGCCATAGCTTGCCAGTGTTTGGTGGTGCCTTAGCTGCTGAGCTGTGGCGTGCTTCACGCCTAGGGTGCGCTGGCTTGCATTGTCTTCGACTCTTAGTTGGACTGGTCCATGCACTTGCTGATGTTCAGATTTGGGTCATGGATTGGCCATGCTCAGGTCCCACATCCCCTCACTGTCCCTTGCCACCAAAGATTATGACCATGCGTTCAGGTACAAAAGGAGTGGTCAATGTTTGGTTGATTTCATCAATATTCAGATCTCAGAGATTTGTTCATCGTTATAATGTCAGATTATACAGTTATACCTGAACCATGTCTTTTTTGTGTGCTTCCCAAGTTGACAGTGGTTTCCCAGTCCACTAGCCATTGCCATGAATCTGGCGCCTGGGCGTGTGCATCTTTTATTGTTTTGCATGAGAAACCAGAGCAACACGGAAACGCCTAGTGGTGATTTGCAGCTTCAGAGGATTTATACACAGCGTCCACCTGATGCCATTCCCTGGCTCTTCCTTACGTGTCTCAGGGGACCGACCAAACATCGACAAATTTCTAACCATTTCCTGGTTAATAGTTGGAAAGATCAGGTTGTTATCACCTAGGAAGAGAGTTGGACCGAAAGCCCAATATACATATATCATTCCTTTCTTATCTGCGGTAGAGACTGCTAAATTAATCTGAGAGTATTCAAGCGTTACAGAGTTTCTCATTCTCCACAAAATCAATAAATGGAAGTCTAAAAAGTCATTCTCCACAAAATCAATAAATGGAAGTTTAAAAAGATAAGGCGAGGACCATAGGGCCATACGGTAAATACATATGCAAAATTAGATATCTTGTGCTTGGAATAACAGTCCGTTGCCAACTTCATACTTCTGGCGCCAGCAAACAGCCTGTTATTACTCACTCACCACTTACTTCTTCTCTTCTCAAGTTACATGTGTTTCAGGCTTAGCAACCTTTCCTGCACTTCCTTTGCCTTGCTTACAGTGACCGAGTCATAAACCAGTGTCAATTTTTTTAGCGTCACTGCCCAACATAATAGTCGTTTCATAATACTAAGTTCATGATGAGATCCTTCCATGTCAATGATCACTACTTCTTGGAGGTGTTTGAGAACGAGCTCCTCAGTCTTCCAGTTTGTTGGTTGATCACAGATACAACCTGATGAACAGGCTGACTCTCAGCGTGCCTAGAACAAGAAGAGTTGTACTGTCAAGTATTGTGAAATGCAATTATGAAGAAAAAAGTAATACCTAGATATATAATTATTAGTTGCTGGAAGCCAATTAGTAGCAGCAATATGCCAAAATTGTTGTCAACAAAGACAATTATCAAACAAGTAATTTTAAAACTGGAAGCCAATTAGTAGCAGCAATATGCAAAAATTGTTGTCAACAAAGACAATTATCAACCAAGTAATTATAAAATTGCACAAATCTGCAAGGACTATGGAATATCCCATAAAAAATTATTCAATGGACCAAAGGTTATAAATGGAACCATAATACTGAGCACAGTTTCCATATCAGTGCTGTCAACTAGAATCCGTGTACAAGATTAAACTAACTGCACCATTGTTGGGAAACAACTTTGACATACAAACATCCTTTTCAAACTTTAGAGATAAACGTTTTATTATAAACATTTGAGATAATAACATGTGCAGCGAAGATAGCGAACAGCGAAGGTACTTTGCTGCACTTAACTTCAGCTTCGCTTACATATTTTCGAATGTTCCAAGTTGACTGGCGAAGATGACTTCGCTGTACTTTGGACGCCCAGCGAAGATGACGTGGACACTTCGCTGTGGCTATCAAACTTCTCACATATGATTTTGCATGTTTCAGGTTATCAAGCGAAAGACGGCTTCGCTGGGCTCTCGATGACCGGCGAAGCTGACGTGGCGACTCCGCATAAGAAGCCCGTGAGATTCTCAGTCGAACTAAGAAGTCACGATCAAGTCCGAAGTTGCCTTAGAGGGCTAGAAGAAAAAGGGCGAAGTGTGTCTCATCACTTCGCCAACTTGCTTTCTAGCTAAATGTACAGGATGCTCCATAACAAATCTTGTAAGATTCCTGTAACGGCGAAGCCAGGGGGGTCTATAAGTACCCCCTGGAGTGTAAGTTTTGGGACAGAATGAAATATAATTACAACCCGTATGTTATTTCCATCTTACATGTGTACGTGACTTCTCCACCCAACATCTGAAGGAAGCTCCATGGCAAATCTTGTAAGATTCCTGGAACGGTGAAGCCAGGGGGTCTATAAATACCCCCTGAAGTGTAAGTTTTGGGACAGAATGAAATATAATTGCAACCCGGATGTTATTTCCATCTTACATGTGTACGTGACTTCTCCACCCAACATCTGTCGCCGTCTGTTTGTGTGATCGAAGACACCCACGACCACCACGCGGACGCAAAATGGCAAGACCCAGCAGAAAAGCGACTTCGGCTGGAGACAATTCAAATCAAGACAAAGACCCACTTTTAGAAGATGAGACAGAAACAGAAAACAGACACTCACAAGAAGATGAAGAAACTCAGGACGAGAAAAGAAGACTCAAAGAACTCGAAGAACAACTCATCGTCAAGAAAAAACAGCTGGAGGAAGCAAGAAAAAAGACAAAAGAAAACTCTTTAAAATAAAGAATTGCAGAAGCAGAAGCTGAATTAAGAAAGCTCAATGATGAATTAGAAAACGAGAGCGAAGTCATGATTCAAGAACCAAACTCAGCAAGCAAAAACACCAAAAACAAAGAAAACCAAAGTCAAATAGCAACAATTGATACAGAGTCGCCCTTGTCAATCAACATTCTACTAGCGAAGTGGCCAGCAGGTTTCAAATTCAACATCATCCCAACTTACAATGGCATGTCCGACCCAAGATAATTCCTTATGAGTTTTGAAGCAGCAGTTGCATCAAGTGGGGGAAACGCAAACACTTTAGCAAAGTCACTCATCATGGCAGTAAGAGGACCAGCGCAGCAGTGGTACTCTTCGCTAAAATCAAGGTCAATCAAATCTTGGGATCAACTTCGCACAACCCTGCTCTTAGATTTTTAAGGCCTACAAAGAGTTGAGCTTACAAGCGATGATCTTTTCAATATCAAGCAGCAACCAAAAGAACCGTTGAGCCAGTATTATAAAAGATTTGTGTAAGCAAAAGCTCAAATACCAAACATACCAGACGAAGTCATCATCATAGTAGCAATCAAAGGACTGCGGGCAGGCCAACTTTCCTCACACTTCAAAAGGGAAAGACCGACCACAGTTGAAAAATTATACGAAAAAATAAGAAAGTACTGTGAATCCGACGAAGACTACAGAAAAAGAATAGAAGAAGAAAATGGAGAAAGAAATATGTCAAGAGCAAACAACAAGTTCCAACACTCGAGAGTGACAAACACAGAACGAAGACCATTTTAGAGAATAAACCATATCAACAACATAAGCGAAGTCAACAGCTAAGGTCCAAGCTCGAGTAATCAAAGAAATTTCCAAAATAGCAGAAATTTCAAGGAAAATTTTCAACAAAGACCAAACTATAACAACCAAAGCAGAAACTTCAAAAGGAAAATTTTGAGGCCCAAAGAATTGTACTGCATCATACATGGTAAAGGGGCTGGTCACACATCAAAGATGTGCCCAAGAGTAAGGAAAAGCATTGAAGAAGTACAAGAAGAAAATAGAGCAACTTCGCAGCTAAAGGTTGTCAATCATCTAGCTCCACAAAGAACAAGTTACTTGCCAATAACCTACCTTCAGCACATGTTGCCACCACCTCCGCCAATCTATAATTGCCAGCCGCTAGCAGCATGCCCACAAAATCAATGGGACCCAAGTCAGCAGTAAAGTTTCCACCCTAAAAGTTTAGTAGTAAATACCAACCACCAAACTCAATACAACAACACGCCCGAAGTATCAACAAGCAATGGGAACACAGTCATCCCAAGCAAAGGAAGAATTATGACAATCTTCGGAGGAAACAGCATGGAGCTCGATACAAGAAATGAAAGAAGAAATTATTTCAGAAGATTAAACTCCATAGCAGTCGAAGGTCCATTCAAGAAAACAAGATGGTCCCACATGCCAATCACATTCTCAAAATAAGATCTCAAACTCAAAGATTACTCCCATATGGACGCAATGTTCATAGAAGCAAACATCGAAGGTTGGGCAGTAACAAAAATTATAATAGATGGTGGTAGCTCAGTAGATATCATATTTACAAGAACTTTAGATGCAATGAAAATTGACAGAAAAACTTTAGGAAGAGCCGAGCACCCATTAGTTGGCTTCGGCGAAAAGAAGATCTATTGGCAGAATTGTCTTGCCAGTTTCATTCGGAACAGTGAATAATGTGAGAACAGAGTAAATAGCATTCGATATCGTCAAAATGCATAGTCAATACAATGCAATCTTTGGAAGGGGAAGTTTAAATGCATTCGAAGCCATAGTAAGTTACCCATATTTATGCATAAAGATGCCAGCAGTCAATGGCATCATAACCATCTTCGGCGATCAAACAGAGGCAAGAAACATAGAACGAGATGCAAGCCCAGCCTTCAAAAATATCCACTTGATACAAGAAGAAGAAGATGATGAGCCTAAAACCAAAAATGCAAAGACACAAGAAAAAGTGAAGCCTTGCGAAGATACAAAGAAAGTACCAATCGACCCAATGGTACTAGAAAAAACTAGTCATCATCGGTACAAATCTATCAAAAGAAGAAGAAGAAAAGATAATACAAGTCCTGCGAAGCAACAAAGATATCTTCGCCTGGTCCGCCCAAGATTTAGGAGGAGCAAGCAGGGATATTATAGAACATAGGTTAAACATCGACCCAAACTTCAGACCAAAAAAGCAAAAACTCAGAAAGTTATCGGAAGACAGAACACAAGCTGCAAAAGCCAAAGTCCAAAGACTGTTAGATGCAAAAGTCATAAGATAAGTCCAATTTATAATTTGTCTTGCAAACATAGTCATGGTATAGAAGAAAAACAAAAAGTGGAGAATGTGCATAGACTTTACAGATCTTAGTAAGGCGTGCCCAAAAGACAACTTTCCACTACCAAGAATAGACACTTTGGTAGATCGAGCAGCAGGAAGTGAAATGCTTAGTTTCCTCGACTACTATTTAGGCTATCATCAGATCTAGATGAAAAAAGAAGATGAAGAGTACACAAGCTTTATCACACCATTCGGAACTTACTGCTTCCAAAGAATGGCTGAGGGGCTTTGTAATGCAGGAACAATTTTCATCAGAATGACATCTATAATTCTCAAAGATCAAATACCAAGAAATCTGCTTGCGTATGTTGACTACATGGTAATCAAAATCAAGAAAAGAGAATACCATGTTGAAGACTTACAAGAAACCTTCTCAAATCTCAGGAAAGCAAACTTAAAGCTAAATCCAGAAAAATGCACATTCAGAATTCAAACAGGCAAAATTTTGGGATGCATCGTATCCGCAAAAAGAATCGACCCAAATCTAGAGAAGGTAAAGGCAATACTGAACATGCAAGTGCCAAGAAATATCAAGGACATCCAAAAGCTGACAGGAAGATTAGCTTCAGTGAACATATTTATATCCAAATCAGCTGAGCAAAGTCTCCCAATATTCCAAGCACTAAAAGGAAAAAAGAAAAAATTCAACTGTGGTCAAGCACAGCAAGAAGCTTTCGAAGAAATAAAAGCACCTATCCAATCCTTCAACCTTGGCAACACCTGATTCAATGGCAGATTTACTATTATATATATCAGCAAACGAAAGTACAGTTAGTGCAGTACTAATCCAAGAAGAAGAAAATGAGCACTCAACAAAATAAGTCCCAGTCTACTTCGCATCCGAGGCTTTGTCAGGATCAAAAATTTTCTATTCAGAAATTGAGAAAATTGCATATGTAGTACTTATGGCATCCAGAAAGTAGAAACACTACTTTCAAGAACATAAAATAAGAGTACCAACAAATCAACCCCTCAAAGAAGTGCTACAAGGCTACAAATCCTCAGGGAGATTGGGAAATGGGCTGCAGAGTTGTCCCAATACTTCATCAAATTTAAGAAAAAACAGCAATCAAATCTCAAGTGTTAGTTGACTTCATGGTAGATTAGACACCCTCAAAGTACAATCAAGAATAAATAGAGCAACCAAAATGGATAGTCTATTGCGATGGTGCTTGGGGCTTCGCCGGCGCAGGAGCAGCAGTGGTCATAACCTCACCTTCTGGAATCAAACTCAAATACGCAGCAAGACTAGACTTTCAATGCACCAACAACATCGCAGAATATGAAGTAGTATTACTAGGACTTCATAAAGCAAGAGCAATGAGAATCCAAAAGCTAATAATCAGGACAGATTCTCAAGTAGTGGTTGGGCATATAGAAAAAAATTACAAAGCAAGAGATCTAGAACTAGCAAAATATCTCCAGCTACTGAGGGACCAAGAAAAAACTTCGCAGGATTCACATTGAAAAGCATATCAAGAAATGACAATATAGATGCAGACGAAATTGCAAAAGCCACCGCCCAAAAGTTAGAGTTGCCACCAGAAGTATTGTTCCAAACTATCATCGAAGTCTCAACAAAAACGAAAGTCAAACAACCAAAAGAAGTACACATCATAGAAAGCGAAGATTGGAGGGCTCCAATTATGGCATTCCTCAAAGGATTCTACGAGCCAGAAAATAAAGTTGATGAAGTAAGAATGAAGCAAAAGACCAGAAGCAACAAAATCATCAACGAAGAACTATACAAGGAAGAAGTTTGCCAACCACTACTAAAGTGCATCTCGAGAGAAGATGGGAAAAACCTGTTGAAGGAAATACATGGTGGAATCTGTGTATGTCACGCCGGGGCTAGATCAATAGTTGGAAAAGCCTTTAGACAGGGGTTCTTCTAGCCAACTGTCCAAAGTGACAGCAAAGAAATCATTCAAACTTGTCACAATTGCCAAATGGCAGCAAGCAAAGTCAAAGCACCAGGAACAAACCTACAACCAATTGAACCAACTTGGCCACTGGCAAGATGGGGAATCGACATAGTCAAAAAGTTACCTCCAGCTCAAGGCAACTACCAATACGCAATAGTTGCGGTCGAATATTTCACCAAGTGGATTGAAGCGAAGCCAATTACAACCATGTCTTTTCATACAATGAAAAGATTCCTATGGCAAAACATCATATGCAAATTCGGAGTCCCAAGACACATCACTGTAGACAATGAAACCTAGATTGATAGCAAAAACTTCAGAGAATACTGCCATTCAATGGGAATCAAACTTTGCTTCACATCAGTAGAACACCCACAGTCTAACGGAGTAGTTGAAAGAGCAAACGGGATAATTTGCACTGGAATTTCAAAGTGCCTAACAGACCTCAGAAAGGGAAAATGGGTTCACGAATTACCAAACGTAATCTGGTCTCACAATACTTTAAAATGGAGGCCAACAGATTTCTCTCCATTCAAGTTACTTTACGGAGATGAAGCAATGACCCCCGAAGAGATAAAATACGAAGGTCCAAGAATAAATATTCAAATGATCACAGAAGAAGACCAAGTAACAAGCAAGGATTTGCTCGAAGAAGAAAGAAATGATGCACTCAAGAATATCAAGAAGTACTAACTTGAAACACAGAAATGGTACAACAAAAAAGTCAAGCCAAGAGGGTTAGCACCAGGAGATCTCGTCCTAAAAAGGAAAATAGATGAAGATACAGTGGGAAAATTCTAACAAAAGTGGGAAGGACCTTTCATCGTCACAAGAACAAACAAAGAAGGTGCGTATTATTTGGAAAACCTTAAAGGTGAGAAACTCAGCACACCTAGAACATAGAAGCAGTCTACAAGTATTATCCATAAATAAGACTGCAAGATTAGTCTACTTTTCAGCAGAAATAGAAGTAGATTTTCCCTTTAAGTAAATTTACGTTCTTGCAACAATAATCGAGCTGGACTCTTTTTCCACTCAGAGGAAACCCTTCGCAGGGTAAGTAATTTTTTAACGAGGCAGTCTCTTTGTAAATCTCATAAAATATAAAATGAGAAAGCAGTTTCCTCGGAAATGTCTCTACACTGCACAACCAAAAGTACAAATGCCGAAGAGTATATCCAACATATACTCTAACATTGGTACAAATTTTGCAAAACTAAGTTAGCATCAATATTTTATTAAATATAAAAAATGCTAACTTATCCAATTCAAAATTCACTAAGGTGAAATATTTTCAGCTTCTAAGGAAGCGTACGCGTCCACTTCGCTCGAAAAAGA
>CM041630.1:21794259-21872019 GCA_023333625.1 Bothriochloa decipiens
GAGGTATATAAATACCCCCTGGAGTGTAAGTTTTGCAACCCGTATGTTATTTCCATCTTACATGTGTACGTGACTTCTCCACCCAACAACCATATAGGCTAAAACACACCCCAAACTTCTTACTATCTGCAACATCTCATACTGTCAAGTCTGAGTCCATTATGCAGCAATTTAATCAACTCCACATTTATTTTCAACATGCAGATAGAATGTGAAGAATTGTTACCATGGAATTGGAAAGTGTCCCATTCTGATAGAACAATTTACTTTCATCAAGAGATACATAAACATGAATATATGAAAGACGTTTGAAGCAACTATTGGTGTAAATCCAGAAAGTTGTGGCAATACAGTACTGCAACGTCGTCAATGTGGCTTTCTGTCACTACATCTTACATAAATAAACGATGGCTTACCTTATCTAGCCACAGCCTCAGTACATCTAAACAAGTACACAGACTGAGAATATGAAATAAGCTGGCTCCAAAGCTATGCCCTTTGTTGCTTAGGATGAGGCACAACTTCTTAATCGGAGGGAGCACTGTAATGCGTTGCATCGAGTATTGAAAGTTCCCGATGTCCTGTTTATTCACAACAAACCATGTTAGCTTTGTTAACTTGCTAGCAAGCTACATTGAGGACTTGAACTCAAACCCAATAAGAAAACATGTTAACTGACCGTGGGATAGACATGTTGTGTTCGAAGGCTGCAGATGCCTGGAAACCGTTCCAAGAGCAATAAAAAGGCACGATTGGTTGTGGAGTCCTGCCTCCCATTATCCCATATACATAAAAAATATTTGTGCACAACTGTAGAAGTTTCCCCAAATTGCCAAGCTTGACAGATGTTGGATCATAAGGCTCCATCCACGAGATGTACAAGAGTTGAGGTGTTGAAATGTTGGCATCCAGCCTGTTAGATATGAGTCGAATATTATGTACGAGTTTGGTTACGCTAGGACTCTGAGTTGTATTAGGCAGTATAGGTAGAATTGGTGTCGGACTCTGTAACCCGGTCTCCTCATGAATATGAGAGGAGGGCTGCTGTTGTAACCATGACGACATAGCGACAGGTTCGTGGAGGGCGGCAGCATGTTGTCGGGACCCAGAAGAGCGACCGGTGTTGCTGGATTGGGGAGGAGCGCCCATAATCGTGTCCCGTGGACTAGGCTTCGGCTGAACCTCGTTAACAATATCGTGCCTCTGGTGTCGTATATGATCTTGCATGTTCGTCTCGGTAGATTCAATCAACGCTCCCGCGTTTGGAGATTAGCGAATAGCTTGCCGCTGGAAGGGCTAATTTCGAACACAGCCGGCGGCGAGCAAAGCAGCCACACACATACAACTCCTGGAGTGCCGGCGCCACAATGGTGAGATGCTGCAATTTGTACGGGCAGCGCAGCTCGAATTGAAGCAGAGACTCGGAGTGGATCGCGATCTTTTCCTGCCCACAGGCATAACTGACGCTGAGTTTCTTCAAGCACGGGAAACGTGGCGAAGAGATGGCATCGCCGAGCTGGCACGGCCGTACGGGCTATGGAACAGGACACCCCGTAGGGAGAGCTCAGTGAGCCGAACGAAAACGCCGGAGGGCGGCAAAGCAAGGCTGAGAAACTCTACATCCAGCGACACCGAGGTGGCGCGCTCCAAGCAGGGCAGCTCAAACTCGCCTCCCTCCTCCTCGCGGCCGTCGACGTGAGGTCCCTCCGCCGCCCGGTTCGTGAGCACCAGGACGCCAGAGAGGCGACGCGCGGCGGCGGGGAGCCAGGCGGCCACGGATCCAGGGTCGGCGTCCTCGACCTCGATGAGGAGATGGCTCAACACCGCTTCGGCTTCATGGGCGGGGAGCGCGGAGGCGATGGCATGGGGCCACGGCACACCGGGGGAAGTGGAGCTCCGGTTGCGACGCTCAGATGCGGCGCCAGCCCCAGGAGAGGACGCTGGTATGGCCGGCGGCGGCGGCGGTGCCGAGGCGGAGGAGGATGAGGACCACCACTTCATCGGGGTGCGAGCTTAGACGGTCCTCCCCGGCGGGGGACCAGGGCTTCGCGCGCTTGGCGGCCATGGCGCCGCCGCTCTGCTCCATTTCCGGCGAGGGTTTTCGTTCTGGCTGCTCTGATTCGACGCGACGGTTTCACGGTTCGCTCAAATACTAGAAAACCAGAGCCGCGCCGTCACTGGAGCAACCAGCCGGTGAATCCTTTGTTTTGGTTTGGAGATCAATCTAAACTTGAAACTTTTCAATAGTGTATTACTTAGAAGAACTGAGACACTTGTCCTCTACGGGCTCATCTGCTACTTGCCAACATATCTTATGTACCTCTTTAAATATTGAGATGTTCCAGGTCTTGCATCATCCTAAATTGTAGAAATGGACGTTAAGAATTTAAGGCTACAACGTGGCAAATTTTAGAACACATGTTCAGATTTGAATATTTATGAATAGAATGTCTTTGATTGATGAATGATGCATGGTTATCTTTAAATAGCTTATCTGTGTATGGAAAAGCTAGTTTTGTCCAGGCTGCTTGTGGACACCAATGTGGGACTCACCACTGTCTGCAAAACAATATCTTTGATTGATGAATGATGGTCCATAGTAATATTTGGTGATATGGGACATCATTCTGTCTGAAGGTTATTATGGAGTAACAGCGTATAAGATCATGCATATTGTGTATATATGTTCCAAGACGTCAAATGACCATGTTGTAACATCAAGCTGGTAAGTGTAACCAATTATTTTTAACATTTTAAGACATGAAACTAAAAGCAATCGTGCAATGTGAACATTGAGAAAAATGAATATCATGCTCACCCAAGAAGATAGATGCAAATATATATCGCACAAAGTCCCGCATGCAAAATAAGTTCAGGTTCTAGCATTTTCAGTGCTGCAGGCACCCAGTTCAGAAACCGGATATATGTTACCTGCCAATTACCTTGGCACTCTCTGGTTTAGCAAGACTATGCATTTGAGAGTGTTAAAGCTTTTTCTTTTATCTCTATAGGTACTACTGGATCAGGCAGTTCGTTGCTTTTGTAATACAAAAGCAGGGGAAGCCTCCTTTCTAAAAAAATTACTGAATCAGGCACTCAAACATCTCGATGATGATCTTAAGTGATTGTCACTTATTTCTCTTTGCTGATTGCGACGGTGTGCCATTAACTGACTATAAACAGCTTCGAACAAGTGAGGTCCAGGTCCATTACCTGAATCGAGCTTGCTGGTCGAGTTGCAGGCGGACAGCAGTGACCAGCTGTGCGACGATCCTCAACGGGAGGCGAAGGAGCAGAGTTGACGGTGACTATCACGGTGCATCGGCGCCGAATGGCGCTGACCGCTTGTAATGGCCTGCTCCAGGGGCAAAGATCTCGAGGCACAACGATCCTAGGGAGGGGGACAAAGCAGCGGCGGCCGCGACTGTCAGGGCCTCGACCGGTGCTGCAATTAATCAAGATTGGACCCCGAGCGCTGCTGCGTCGAGCGCACGAAGCCTGCAGCATCGTCACGAGCATGTTCTCGGCCCGGGTGGATGAAATCGGCAGGCACGCTGCAGCTGAGAGAGGCGTGGCTAGCACGGGCGGTATGGCGCGGCACGGCGCAGCAGGCGGGAGGCGCGGGCGTAGCGAAGGTTCGGGAAACAGGGATGCACATGCATTTGGACGTGTCTTTCGTCAATTAAAATTAAAGATGGGCTGGAAGAGAATCTCTAATTGGGCTGCAAGAGCGTTTCTGGGCCGGCCCGTTTGGATTTCTCGATGAATTCCCAAGCCCAAAGGACACCGGCTCCGTCTTCCTCGCGTCTCCCTCCGACGCCATGGCCGACTAGGGTCTGCGGGTGCTCAGGCGGACGAGAACCGAAACCTGGTGGCGCGCGCAGATCGGCGAGGGGTGGGCCGGGGAAGAGGCCGTGCGGTGAACTGGCCGGACGCCATCGATGCGGGTGCGGCGAGGTGGCCAATGGGAGAAGGTACGGCAATCGCACAAGCAGAGGGGCAAGGAGCCTGTTGTTTCGGTAAGTACCACTCGACCTATACAGAATTTTCAAACTGATTCGCATTAAAGGACAACGTGAATGTTGATAAGTTTCAGTTATTATTATAATCTATAGCTTTTTTATAACTTTGTACTTCATAACTTTTTATCTAAACTGAAATCACTTTGTTCTAAATATCTATTTTGAAATTCACATTTAAATTTTTTTAATGAATTCGTAGTTGACATGATCTATACCATAGAACTTTCAAAATTATAAGTTTGAATTCAAAATTTTTTAAAAATATAATGAATATTTAAGATTCAAAAACACTTTAGATATTCCAAAAATCACACTCTAAAGTCTTTAATAAAAAGTATCACAACAAAAGTTGTAGATCTCACTAAGCACTATAATTTTTATATGAAATCCGCCTTAATCGGACTTCAAATGGAAAAGTTATTAATTTTTCATTAAGTTTATATTATGAGTGTTTTAAAATTCCACTGTCCTTGTGTGATGAACTCGAAAAGCAGATTCGTGTTTTCTGGTGGGGCAGTGAGAAGGGCCGAAGGAAGGTGCAATGGATTCCATGGAATAAGCTGGTGCAGCCAAAGGGTTTTGGCGGTATGGGTTTCAAGGACCTTCGACTGATGAATCAGGCACTGCTTGCTTGACAGGCTTGGAGACTTGCGGCTTTTCCTGATAGCCTCTGTGCAAGGGTGTTAAGAACTAAATACTATCCTAATAGTAAATTGCTAGACCGGGCTCCGGCTGGTGATGCATCACAGATGTGGCGAGCCATTGAATATGGGCTGGAGTTACTGAAGCAAGGGGTTATTCACCGAATTGGCGATGGAAAATCCACTCAGATTTGGCGGGACAACCGGCTACCAAGGGGGTACGACAGGAAGCCAATTGGTCCTAGGCACTTAGACTACGGTGGGTTCATCATCTCATCGATGACAGCGGATCTTGGGACGAAACAACCATCCAAAGGTACTTTTAACAGGAGACTTCAGATTTTGTGGCCTGGCATTATGAGAAAACAGGCATATTCTCTGTTCGAAGCGCGTACAGGCAAGCTGTCTGTAATTCCTATGGGGTTGGTATTGTTGGCAGCAGCTCAATTTCTGATCTAGGCCGGCCTGGGTGGAAGAAATTGTGGCAGGTTCATGTACCATCCAAGATCAGTGTTTTCGTTATGAAGGCGGTCAACAATGGACTGCCAACTCATGTTAATAAGAAATATCGTCATCTTGAGGAACAGGATGTATGCTAGCTTTATGGGCAACATGCTGAAGATGTTTACCATGCGCTGGTGGCCTGTTCGCATGCTGTGGCTCTGCGGCAAGCTATGAGGGAGCATTGGGTGTTGCCGTCAGAGCAGGACCTAGCCAAAGTTGACCCTGAATGGTTGAAGATGCTAATACATAATAATTCTTTGGAGGTATTGACAAATCTTTTCCTACACTTTTGGCATATTTGGAGTATATGGAACAAGGTGATCCATGAGGATACAAGTCCTTTTATAGCAAGCTCGGTTACTTTCCTGACAAGATATTTGGATTTACTGATTAATATCCGACAACAGAATGAATATATGGATTCAAAAGGGAAGCGATTGTGGTGGCATCAGTTAATAAAATCCATAGGCAGCCTACAATCCAGAGAAGAAGGTTTTTGATGCCACCACAGCAGGGTACTTTCAAGATTAATGTTGACGCTGCTTTTAATCAGTCATCTGGAGATGCCGCTGTGGGAGTCATAATTCGAGACTGGAAGGGTTCTTTGAAACTTACTGCCTGGCGCACCTTATCTCATTGCAGGGATGCAGAGGAGGCTAAAGCTATGGCATGCCTCGAGGTTGTCCATATGGCAGTGCGATGGCCAGAGATTCCGATGATGCTGGAATCTGACTGCCAAACGGTGGTTGCTAAATTCCATACAATGGGGCGTGATCGATCTGCGCTATGTCAAGGCTTCCCGAAGATGCACGATGCTAGGAGTCAGCTGTGCCCACTACCGGAAAAACTGCCTTTGCCGACTGCCTGGGTCTTTGCCGACTACCTGATTCTGGCAGTCGGCAAAGAGAGCCTTTGCCGGACTTAGGCAGTCGGCAAAGAAGGACCACTTTGCCGACTGCCATAGCCTGGTCCTCGGCAAAAAGGCCTTTGCCGAGTGCCAGATGAGGAACACGGCAAAGATTTGATTTTTTAATCTTGATTTCAAACTTTTTTGGTCCTTCTAAATTGTATTAAATCATATTTTTGAATTTAAAATTTTTTAGAATTTTTTCTATATTTCTTGAATTAATTTTGTTTACTTACATTTTTCTTGAAAAAGTAAATATGAACTGCAGGTGCATGAAACAATGAAATCTAGCCATTCAAAAAATTATATTCATGTTAGAGAGTGTATTTTGAGACCGTATCGAGGAACTCACCAAAAATTTTTAACTCCTTATTCACAAAACATGATCATCCAATTGCGAAAGAAGTATTTTTTAATTATATAAAATACAAACAAAGTCTAAAAATCATGAAACTTGGCGAGGTGTTATCCCATCATATGTGGAGGCTGTGACCAAAAATTTATAATGTTTCAAGCAAGTTGTGACATCGGATGGCTAAAACCTAGACATCTTCACATGTGATCACTTGTAGTCACACGTGGAGATGTCTGAGTTTTACATATCCGACATCACAACTTTCTCAAAACATTCTAAATTTTTTATCTAAGGCTCTTAATGCAATATCATGACACATCGACGTTTGGTGATTTTCGCACTTTGTTTGTATTTTACATAATTAAAAAACACTTCTCCCGCAATCGAATGGTCATGTTCTGTGAACAAGTCATTCAAAATTTTGAGTGAGTTTCTGAATACGGCCTTAATATACACTCTTCAACATGAATATAATTTTTTTAAGTGGCTATATTTCATTATTTTATACACCTGCAATTCAATTTTGGATTATCCAAAAAAATTCAAGTCAATAAAATAAATGAGTAAAATATAGAAAAATAATATAAAAAAGTCTCAAATTTGAACATGTGCTTGTAAACAATATACTAGGACAACAGAAAAAGTTTGAATTCAAAAGAGTTCATCTTCTCATGCTTTTAAATTTAAAAAATAAAAAAGGCTTTGCCAAGTGCCCTTCCTAGGCCACTCGGCAAAGTCGATGGTCCAATAAGGCCCAGCAGCCGGCGGCCCACTCTCTCACACTCCTATATAAACTAGGACCTAACCCTATTCTCTCTCCCACTCCCATCTCTCCTGGCCGCCGCCTCTCCCACTCCCCTGACTCACTCCTCTCTCTCTCCCCGACGCTCTCTCACTCCCCTCCCGTCTCCCACTCCCATCTCCCCGGCCGTAGTGTCCCAAGGGAGCGGGGAGGAGTTGCACGCTCCCAACAAGGGGCGGTGGGTTTCGCCGGCCTGCGCGCTCCCGCGAGCGGTGGCAGAGCTCGGCGGCCCGCGTGCTCCTGCAAGGGGTGGCGGGGCATGGCGTCCCGCGCGCTCCCAGCGAGGGGTGGCGCGACGGTCCGCGCGCTCCCACGAGGGGCGGCGGGGCACGGCGGACCGGGCGCTCCCGCGAGTGGCGGCGGGGCGCTCCCGGCGAGGGGTGGCGGGGCTCGGCGGCCCGTGTGCTCCTAGCGTGGGGCGGCGAGGCACGGCGGCCCGCGTGCTCCCACGAGAGGCGCCGGGGCACGGTGGCCCGCGCGCTCCCGGCGAGGGGCGCCGGGGCACGGCGGCCCGCGCACTCCCGGCGAGGGGCGGCGGGGCTCGGCGACCTGCTTGCGCGCAGCGATGAGCTGCCGCACGGCATCCAGAGCGAGCGCGGCCGGGAGCGGCAGCCAGCACGCACCGCCGGGAGCGGCGGCAAGGTGCGACGCGGCGGGCCCCCGGCGGCGCGGGGCGAGGCGGCCCTCGGTGCGCGGCCCCTCCCCCAAGCTCCTCCAGCGCGCGGCGGCGGTCCGCGACGGCAGCCCGCAGGGAGGGCGGCCCACAGCGGCGCGCGGGGAGGCCAGCTCGTCGGAGCACGGCAGCGGCGCGACGGGCTATGCTGCCAGCGTCGATGGGCTTGCCGGTAGTGGCCGGTTAGAGGTTGCTAAGATTAGTAGAGATCAAAATAATTTGGTGCATGAGTTGACGCGTTTTGCAGTTAGGTCTAGGGAGAGTCAGTGTTTTTTTGATTGTTTTCTAGAGTGGGTTGTGTCCCTTTCTTGTAAGGATGTTACTTAATTTTAATAAAGTTATCTGTTTCAAAAAAAGTACTGTAGTATAATATTCACGGTGGCCTACCCCCTCGCATGCCAAGCCATGCTCCATATCCGTTTCTTCAAAAATGGAGTTTTCCTAAACAGGTTCATAGTGCTCGGGGGTTTCATCCATCCTAAAGATACCGTCAAACAGACTCTTATTATACTACAGAAAAAATGATGGACCAATTCGATTTGCAATACACTTGTGAGTGAAACGTCTCAAAGGCAAGCTTTGCAACAACCATTATTCAGAAAAATCAAAGGCAAGCAACATATAATTTGTTACATTTGTAGCGAAACCAAAACAAGAGCACTTCATTATCACTCACGAAAAAAGCCTATTATTATACATTATGCTTTCAAAAGCTAAACATATACATAACCAGGTTGCAGTCCACTAGTTCCACGATCGATATATGTTATAAATTGCTGACACACTATAAGAAAACACATTCTTTTCTTTAAAAAACAAAAAGAAAAAGAAGCATGTTTGCATGTCTTCCTATATGAGCCTGATAGTCAACAAACTAGGAATTTGTGACTATATTTTGTAGAACGCTTCCGCTTCACAGCTCTAGTTTGTAGCTCTTGGATCTCGCAACTGTATACATAGCTATAGTATGGCGGTATCCTAGACCTCCATAATAGGGCCTCAAATTTCCCATGAGGCTTAATACTTCCATGGAGTACATCCTCGACTCTTATCTTTGGAACATCCTGTTCTGCAGATAGCTGATACAGATGATAAATCACAAAATCTTCAGACGGTGCAGTCATTCTCCCAAGACGTGCAGTCATGTTCTGCTTTATAAGTTCAAATGGATGCTCACCAAATCTGGAGATATGTTTCTTGGAAGACCCTCTCCAGAAGGCCAGGACCTTCAACCAAAAGTGGGCATCAAAGTTCACCCTCAACATACGAGCAAGGATGTTTGCACCAATGATGGAACTTCTTTGTGTCCTAGCTATCTCCATGGCTATTTGCATGAACCTCGGGTGCATCTCTGCATCCATGCTTCCGAATGTAAGTGTCTTGAAGAAATACCAATACGCTTCATGGGATAGAGGCTTTAGAACTAGAGCCTCTGTTGTTCCAAACTTTGCAATCTTGTCGAACCGACTTGTAACTATGATTTTAGTACCACGTGGCACACAACATTTAGAGGCAGAATGCAATCTATTCAATGCATCTTCAGTGAGATCCCCAATTAACTCAATAACAACTAGAAATCTCATATTTTTGTTCGAGTTCAACACATAGCCTTGATGTTTTCTTGCACATTCTTCTCTAAAAGTAACTTCCTCTTCATCGGTGAAACCTTGGATGTGGAAAAACACGATTTCTGAGAAACAAGCACGTACTCTTTCGTCCTTGCAAACATGAGAGACAAGGGTGCTCTTGCCGACTTGTCCTAGTCGAATAATTGGCATGACATCCAATTCCTCAACACTATGAGATTGTGGTGGATGCAACAAGAAGTTGAGAACATGTTCTGCTTCCATTTGGAGGCCAAACATGCAGTTGGCCAGCTGGAGATGCATACTGTAAGGCTGGCAGTATAGGCGAGGATAGCTCATCAAGAACATGACGAGTTCATTTACATCAAGGATTGTGGAGTTCAAGTTGTCAAGTGCCTCTTGCAGTTCTTTCAAAGCCAGAGGGACTCCATTGGAGAAACATAGATGCTTTACAGAATTTATTATGTGCAGAGATGAAGAGTGACTCACAGCCTGATCTTTGGCTTCTTCGTCATGAGCTTGGTATTTGAAAGTGTCAAGCATGTAATGGCCCTGGTGCATGGCATCTCTCAACATGATCAGCTGAAGAAGCATGGCATGGTTTGTGACACACCGTCCCATGGCCTCATCAACGATGACCTGTGCTCGGAGGAGAGCCCTTTGTAGGCTAGTCTCCACGGTGAGCTCTGGCGAGTTGGAGAAGTACTTGTTGATGATGAAATTTATGGATCTAGAGGTCAGGTCACCTAGCAAACCAGACATGAAAATTTCCATTTGGGATATCTCCCCTCAGGATTGAGGAAGGCACGGCAGATGAGCAAGAAGACTAACAGCAATTTTGATGTTTCTGAAACTCTCTGTGATCTATATGTCTCATCAAAACTCCAGAAAGAACAAGGACTCATAAGAACAGCCAAGCTCAAAGGTTAAACTGACAGAGTCAATAGTCCTCGCATGTGGATCGGTTTGACCAAACAGCAAACACGACCATGTCTTATGACGTTCTGTTGACAAATGGCCTGCAAGGTTGAAAGATTCTCTGCCTGCAATGATTGTCTTGTGTATTATGAAGAGAAATGTCAAACTGCATAGGCCAGCATTGGGTAGGCTCTTGCAGCCCCCCATTTTTTTTTTTTCTTTTTCCAAGCACACGGAAACATGTAACCTTTGAAGATAGACCCTGACGGCTAAGAAAACTAGTTGATGTCAAGAAGGCATTTATTCTTAACTTTGTGTCTGACCGCTAAAGTCGTAGTCAGTAGCAACGATTTTGGCATTTGAACTGCAATCAGGTTTAATTGGACCAAACAATCAAGCATACACTTGGATCCATATGCTTGGCTGGTTAACTGCACGCTAGACTAATGGGATGAGAGCAAATGTAATAATGGTTTTATAGCTAAGCTAATCATTTTTTTGCTAAGAGCAAGCCCAATAGTAAAATCATCAAGTAATTGGACATAAATCCAATTACAACAATTGGCTTATAGTTTGCTAAAAAAATTGGCTTATAGCCAAGCTAATCAATATTTTTGCTGATGTAGAAGGGAGAAGGAAGAAGAGAGCTAATGA
Source organism: Bothriochloa decipiens (assembly GCA_023333625.1). Taxonomy (NCBI): domain Eukaryota; kingdom Viridiplantae; phylum Streptophyta; class Magnoliopsida; order Poales; family Poaceae; genus Bothriochloa; species Bothriochloa decipiens. The sequence continues at coordinate 21,805,322 of CM041630.1, forward strand.
GAGGCTGGTGGGGTGAAATATATTCAGAAAAAATCCAAACTGATTACTGATTCAAATCATAAAGAAGGTCAGTCCTGCCCAGTAGTCCATGCATATATGTTGACCGTATCCAGATATCCTTTCTGATTGACAAAGCACTTCCTGCTTGTCCCCTTTTTTATTCAAACATTCCAAGTGTGAATATGTAACCACTTAAAGTCAAGGTGTACCGGTTAATAAAATGGTAGAAAGTGGACCATAAAAGGCTAAGTCTGTTTGTTATGGGCTGTTGTTGGGGATCGACAGGAGGGAGTTGCGGGAGTGGCAGCGATGGGCGTGTTATAGTACCCGCAGGTACTGTCTACGGCGGCGGCCAGGGCTACATGGGCAAGAGAGATCCGGCAATGGCACGTTCACCAACTGCCGGACAAAAGGGACGGATTTTTCTTCATAATTCTGGCTTGATTATATTGATACATCTCCTCTACTTATATAGAGAGGTTAACTTGACTCCTAAGCAAGCGATCAATTAACCCTAACGGGCCAAGGCCCATTAAACTCTTGACTCTCCTAACCCTACACTACAACTGGACATGCAGCTTTTCCTCGAGCTGCAACTTGATGATGACACCAATTATGACTCTGCTAGACACAAACGTGACAACTAAAAACAATCCTTTTACACCTTGGCTTGTTTTATTGACCTGAAATAGGCTGCGTTTCTTTATTTTTTACTTTTGAAGATATGGCGGACACGCTCCGTGTGATGGACCTACATGTGTGTAGTCACCTGGATCCCATGGGGCCCACCAGAACGAGAGAGGTGCACAGGTATAGCCACCTGGAATTAGTTGCGATACCGACCAGCGGAGATGTCCCCGTGACGGCTGGTGGCGGAATGCAGTGGCACTAGGCAGTGCATCCCTGCCGGTGATAATCGGGCACAACTCCCTTAACGCCACTGTTGCTGAGGTGGAGGTCGCTGCCCATGGGAAAAATACCATGCTCGCCCCTGAACACTGTGGCGGGTCGGTGCAGTTGCTAGTGACCGTCCCACAAGGCGAGGTCACACTCCTCTTCGCTGAGGTCGACCATTGCCAAGGTCACCTCTTGCATAGACGGGCACATCTCCTATAGCTATCAGCATGCTAGGAGGCTGCGCGCCTCAGCCTACTAAAGCACTGCCACATACTTGTAGGCACTCGCTCGCGCCATTGTTTTCCTCTCTGTGAGTTACTGCAAGACAACCACTGCAGGGACGATTGGGCGTTGCCGCTTGAAGATGGGGTGCTGTCCCTGCTAGTGTGCCCAGAGGCACTGCAGCCAACGGTTGGCGCACAACAGCCACTTGATGGCTTTCTATGGATACCAGCCACGCATTGAGGCCTGGCAACATATTGACGAGAGAATCCCATAGTGGATTATGAAACCTAACATCTTCGATACCAGATTGTTATGGACGACTGTTGGGAATCGAGAGGAGAGAGCTATAGAGCAGTCGGGACAGGTGTACTACAGTATCCACTAGTACTGTTCACACAGCTGTTGTGGCAGCGGCGGGCTGCGAGGGCGAGATAAATCTGGCCGTGGGGTGTTCGCCCATGGATGTGCAAGAGGGAAGGGTTTTCCTTCTTAATTCTTGCTTGATTATATTGATACATCTCTTCTCCTTATATAGAGAGGTTAACTTGACTCCTAAGCAAGTGACTAATTAACCTGACGGGCTAAGGCCCATTAGACCCTTCTCTCCTAACATTGTTAATCTTCTAATATCAACTATGTATAAAGCATAAGTCAGAGCAAAATGAAGACCATGCACCACCAAAAAAATTGGTAACCAGGCAATAGCAAAGTTTGTCTTCGAGTGCATTTTATATCCATTTGTCAAGAACAAGCAATATTTTAAAGAGACTACACCACAACCCTTAATCAGCGACTAACTTAAAGTTTTTGTAAGTGGTGTACAGCAATGGACGGTCCGTGGCTAAAAGTTATAGTGACGGACCCTAGCAGTTGCTGTTGAAGCCGGCGTTGTATGTATACAGCAACATACTTCATCTTTAATGACGGACTATCCATCGCCCACCATTTAGCAACAGATAGCATGTTAGAACATTTAGCAACGGACCATTCATTGCAATAAGAACTTTTAGCAACTGACAGTCCATCGAGATCAACTAAATATGAATAAAACCTTATATATCTAAAAATCATAGATATTGGATCAAACATTCAAGACGGATGCCATATTAAAATCATGTACACAAATTTGGAGTAGCCGTACACTGAAAATTATACTAGTCCTTGTTTGAACATATAGTTGATGATCAATAGCATGGCTAATCCAAGCTAATGAACACATGTTATCCTAGCTTAATATAGTAGATGTTATCCGTGGCAGCCATCTTCGTCAAAAACTCTAAATGGATTGTTTGGCTGCACATTGTTGTTGACAAGCTGTTGGCTAGCAGCAGCTAGTAGTTCCTGAAAAAAGTGATAGAATGAGGAATCTAACAAAGTTACATGTTCTAATATACAACTTACAAGGAGTGTACATTACAGGCAGGCACAAAGTTAGACTAGCTCCATCCTTCACTATTTAATTTGCTTGCTGCATTACAGTAAATAACACAAAAGAGAGGAGCTGGCTTACCTTGCTGCTATGGATGGAGTAGCCTCCTCTTGTGATGTTACAGAAGAAGACCTGAAAATGAGAGAAAACGTATTACTTACTACCTTGTGAAAACGCAAGAATGTGCAAGAATTACTTTCTCCGCTAATTGGCAAACTTACTTTGGTACGAGTACCTAGCATACATTATTTTTCATGCCAAGGACCTCAGGCCACTGCAAGAAATATGTCATCTTATGACATTTATGCCTTGACATATGATTAAAATGTCACTAAATCGAGTAGTTTCTGACATTTGTTTTGCAGTCTGCTCAACTTAGTGAAATTAATTAATAAATGTCATAACAAATGTCAAAATGGTAGTGAAATGGTATATTGTGACACTGTCACCATGTCATAACAATCAATTTACTGTTGTCATAACAATCAAATAAAAAACTGCAATATCAGCTAGGGTTTTTAGGTACAACTTGGGCACTAATAACCAATATCCAAAATTTTGAAATGGATGGTCCAATTAGTCTTTTTTCATTGTTAGTATTATCCTTGTCTGTCACTTGATTAATTTGTGGTTTCAATGTAATTTCAAAACCAAAAGTATAAGGATGCACCCCCGATATTGATTGATGTATTCAAGGAAACCCACTGCAGCAACAAGAAAGGCTTTAGTGAGAATGCACAAAAAGCTATTGTGAGTACTTATCTCTATTTTCTCTTATATTGTGATGAACAACATTTATGAAATCTGTCACCTATATTCCATGCCTATTGTCTGCTCAAGTGGCTAGCTGCTCTAATTTTCATAGTGTGTTCATCGATTAGTGGAATGGAACCAGGTCAATATAGCAGCTTTTATGGTAGAATGCTTATGTGCCATGAATGTTCATGTATGTCATTTGTGTCGGTTAATCTATGTGACTTGCTCAGCATGCTACTACTAGCTCTTGGCATTTCAGCTACCTGTGAATGAATTATGCCTGAAATGAGGAGATGAACTTCTATGCGGCTATATTGATCTAGAACGAATGCAAAAAATGAGGAAATTAAGTTGGTCCTTGTCAATCTTTTAGAGGAGGCTGGTGTTGGTTGGTAGTTAAAGTTCTAGTAGCATTTCCCTTTGCCCATCATTTAGGGGCTGATGATGTCGTATGTCCTTGTCATTTTTTAATAAAATAACTAACTGTAGTTGTAGCTGACTTCTTATATTGCTACTACCAGGCTCAAATGGAGGAAAAAGTTACTGCTCCACCACAAGAAGGGCAAGATGCAGCCAGCAGAATCTAAGAGAGGCACCGAGGCTACTAAGGTTGATGCATGTGTACAAGAACTTGAGAATGAACTAGTGGCTGAGAAGGAAGGATCAGCAACAGTTCGAGCTCAGGTTGATGATGTGGTGAATCAATTACAGGAGGAAAGGGCAGCAAGAAAGGTGGAAGAAGAGCATGAGATGTTGAAGAAGCAAATGGATGAGATGCATGGATTCTTTCGTAATCTCCTTGGTGGCAATTCAGCACAACAGTAAGTTCTAAAACAGTCTGGGATGTCAAGCAGTGAACTCTAGGTGCTTTGGACAGCTGACTTGATTTTGGATGTGATCTTGATTATTTTGTGTCATCTGGTAATCAATTGAACACCATGAGATTTATTTTGGAATTTTCATGTGATATTTGCTGGAGATGAACTGTGAACCTATTTGGGACATGGCTGTAGCTAGTTATGTGTAATTTTTTGTGAATTTGGACTATGACCAGGGATCTACCTCTGGCTGTTTATGTGTAATGTTCTGAACTTGGGACTATGACCAAGTAATATTAGATCTTAATATTCTAGTGCAATTATGGTTTGTAATATTTTGGTTTATTTGTGATTGGATTCGGTTGTTGAATTTGGATGAGAATATGATATTTATGACGTGTGCTAGTATAATGGACCTGTTAAATCAAAAATTGTATTTCCTGAAATTTTGAATGTGATTAGTTTTGTATTGGGCTAGCCCAAAATCTAGCAGGCCGAATAAGGTTAGAAAAAAAGTGATATGGGCTGGCAAAAAACTGATCTATATCCAATAAATTGTGTGGGACAAAAGTTTTGGGCTAGATTAAAAAAAATTCAGCCCAAACATTGAGCTGGTCCATGGGCTGCTACATGGGCTTAAACAGGACAAAAGACATGAGCTGATCCAAGAAATCTATGATATTAAATCCGTAGTCATAAACGTTTGTGACTATTAAAATCAATGTCATAATGTTATGACATTAACACCTAAATGTCACAAGTTGTCATTATAGACGTTCATCTTTTGATATTTCATTTTTGTCAACTTGATGTCACAAATAACAAACTATGACTATTTTTGTAGGTATTGTGACAATAATCAAATGTCAAAAGATGACACATTTCTTGTAGTGGGCCCTAGGGTAGGAGGTCCCTGGCTACGTAGTTTGTAGCCATGGTCCGTCTTCTCCGGCGAGGTTTACCCCTCCGCCGTAGGCTAAGATTAGAATGGGAGAGAGAGGTTTAGGGATAACTCATTGCTTGCCCTTCGCAACGTGTGGTTACATGAATATATGGCCCTTGGCCCAACAAACTGAGAGCTAATTGCTCCTCAAATCATGGAACTAGAAAATAGAAAACTAACTATCTTTCTAACTTAGCCACTGGTGGTGGCCTGGTCGTGCTCGACGTCGCGCTCCTCCCTGGCGCGTGCCGCGTGTTCCGCGGCTCTGCGCATGTCGCGCGCCCTGTGGCGTCTGGTGTACGTGCCTCCCCACATGACATTTTGGCTAATGGACACAATGTTATCCTAGCTTAACATAGTAAATGCTATCCGTGGCAGCCATCTTCGTCAAAAACTCTAAATGGATTGTTCCAGTGAACTATAGTTGCTTTGGAATCTTGTTGCTGCTCTACAAAACATTTGTATGAGTCATATATAATGAGGATGTCAGGCTTTTTTGATAATCCTATATCGGATCTTGTAAATTCAAGGACATGTAAATTCAGGCTAATATGCTGTCCTCAGTCCAATCCACACATCCAGTAATTTTAAATTCAACATGTAGATCAACAAACTTGATTTGAACAATGTATCAAGGAGGCAAAGGGGTGGGACTTGCCTGGTGTTGGCTGACTTAAGTCTGTGCAGCTGTGCTTGAAACTGAATAGCAGGTTGTAGCCTGACACTGCCACCATCCTTCGATAAGCTACAGGATGGAAATGTATATTGTAACTGTACAGATGGCAACCATCATGTCTCAGGTATAAAACATTGACAGAGCTGGCATGAAGATCAACTCACATATATCAAAAGTAAATTAGTACCATGAACTGAAATATGACTTAATCTTTGCTACTCATAGTTGGGAAGAAATCAGTTGGGAGGAAATTATCTCCAGAAAACTACCTTATAGGCTGTCCTGCTACAAGAGAGCATTTTCTATATGCATGTATGAAAGAAAGAGAAACAGTCTGAAAGTACTTGTATTGAGCTGATTTGTTTAATAGTAGTACTTTTTTTTATGGAGTGACTAGAATAGTTCCGGAACTCTTTCTTCATGGGATAAATGCCAATTTATTTACAACTAGGTAAATACCCGTGCGTTGCAACAAGAACATATAATACCACGATAACATATGTATGATTGTGTGTTATTATGTGATACAGGCAGTGGCGGAATCTCTTCTGTACATAGAATTCATACCGAACCCTAAACTCATCCGAGATTCAGATCTTCGTTCTTCTGGACAGCCATTTTATTCTCGGGCCAAATCAACAAGGCATGAGTGAGACTAATGGGAGTTCAGAGATATCAAGCTGGAAGTTAACGAAACAGTTTTAGAACACCATAGCATAGAGTTGGATGTAATAAGAAACACAAACATCTATCTGCGAGCCTACATGTCACTTGCATTGGAATCTAAAAAGAATTTAGGTCTCACTAAAACTGCATAAGACCCTCTGGGATTACATTTGTTTATTATGGTGACTACTCTGCATTGTCGAGAGACATGAGCGATATGCTCTTCTTTGGAAATGAAAAAAGGTTTTCCCGACACATCACTTTTCAAACAGCTGAAAGAAGTGATCATTATTTCTTTTGATGTTTTTGTTCAGAAGCAAAGCAAGAGAGAGAAAACAAATTCAAATCAAAACACTGAACATGGGGGAATAAATACTTATATGCTTCTGAGGTCAAGATCATATGTGGCAGAGGAAAGAAAAACTGAAATGTGAAAAAGGAAAAGAAACCTGATACATTTGTGATAAAAGAAGGTACGTACAAATTCCCTAGAAACTTAAAGATAATTGAAGCTCATAAATCTGGTTCAGTCACCACAATAAACATGCAATCGTGATGTTACAGACACCTCGATCGATTGGATGTGCAGCAAGGACTCAATGACTACAGTAGCTAGAAACAAACAACAGTAGAATATTGGGTTTGTCTAAATCAGAAAAGCATACACATGCATTAGTGCTGATATGCATGAGTAAAAGGCGTACCCAGTGCCGTAGGCTCCCGCACTGCGGGGTCTGGGGAAGAAAAAATAGCATTAGTGCTGATATGTATGAGTGTGCCCTGTATATTCAGGAAGTTTTTTTTTGGCTTTCAGATTGTGCATAATGCAGAAGGAACAAACAGGGTACAAAGCAAACGGAAGCAACATGTCTACGTCATGATTGAATCAAATAGCATGTCCTCAAAATAAATTTCCCTAAAGTTTCTTGACTGAATGAAAACAGAGTTGAAGAGTTTCTGATATGACGAGAACCTTGGACTCGGTGATGCCGTCGCGCACAAAGCTGAGAAGATTGACACTACAATTACAAGCGACACGATTGAATTAGTGCTAATGCAATATATATATCAAGAAAACAGATGTTCAGCTTGGTACAGTTCCTAACCAAAGTTCAGGCGTAACACGAATTCACAAACTCCCGGATCCTAACCAAAGTGAGGAGTTTGCATTAATCCATTGTGCTTATATTTACAAACAAACTATGAGACCTCTGCTTGGTGCTCAAACCGACCAAACAAATGCTGATCAGATAAATTCTTTTTGGGAGTGGCTCCAAGAATTCACGCCTTTATCTAGGTGATAAATTGACACCAAGGGAGAACCAGTACTGGTCTATCTGCTGCAGCTGAACAAAGAAGTTACAGGCTAGTTGATTAGGTACTTACATGTTCACCTGATGCAAATCTGGTGCCGACGTGCATGCCTGAACTGAGGTCCTGAACTCAGATTTCTCTGCTGCTGTGATGCTTACCTGAAAAAGGAAATCTGTAATTAGCTGCAAACTGAATCTTCAAAGAATTTATATGCCTAACACAAAAATCCATAGAGTCTAATACAAAAAAAGAATAAATTCTATTTCACTTACAGCACTTGACTTCAAAGTCCAAGATAAGCTGTGTTACCCAATTTTTTCCCAAACACACAAAGACCAAAGATTTGCACCCCTTAAATGCCATCAACACAAGCATAGTGATTTTCTAAAGGACACCTTGAGGCTAGCAAATTTTGATGCTGCAAGTGAAATTCATCACGCCACCTGTCACATTGTACAGAACTAATACTATAACTGAAAAAGTAGACAATGTTGCAAATAGTTGCAGCAAGCCATATAGCATTCTAATGCACAAGAGCAATTTGATTCTTCATCAGAACACATCACCTGGCTACTTGCGCAACAAAATTATCATAGCACACCGGACACTACTATGCTACTATGAAGGCCGTTCCAATCTAAACCAATCAACAGAATTACTTTCCCTAATCACAACAAGTCTGAACTAATTCCACCATATGGAAATTAATTCAAGTGATGAATCGGGAAAGGGAAATTAGCATGTGGATGGGACTGGGAGGCGGCGGGGGTATCTAAGTCGGACGGGGCGTGCGGGGTTGGGGTCGAGTCGGACGGAGTCGAGGCACGACGACTGCAGCGGCGGCGGCCGGCGGAGCAGGCCGGTCGTGGAGGCACGATGACTGGTGCGGCGGCGTCAGGCCGGCTGTGAAGGCATGGCTGCGCACGGCCACTGGCGCGGTGGCGTAAGGCGGAGCAGGCCGTCCGTGGATGACCTAGTCGGGCGGGGGATTTTTGCGGGCGACGTGTGAGGGCAACAGCGTTAGGATTGGGCAAGGGACGTGATTGGATGGGAAGAGATCGTGGCTGAGGTTGGAGGAGACCGACGACGTCGTCGTAAACTGCCTTGACTGCGCGCATGGGTGCCTGTCGGCGTGCGATCGAGCGCCGGGCAGAGCGAAAGCGAAGCAGGGCGACGCACGTCGGCCTACCCGGTAGAGTCTAGCTTTGGGTCTTTTTAGGAATTATTAGAAGATTAAGAGTAAACAATCAGACACTAGCAAGCTTACTGCAGTAGTAAAAAGTTGAGGCCAATCATTTATTCAATTCACCATGAGAATGAGATGCAGCACTACGTCACTCACTACCATTCACATCCAGCAGCCCAATACGTAAAGAAGAGAGGAAAAATGAAAAGAGTTGTACTTTCAAGATCTTGCCTTCTGGCTGAGGCTGGACATGGCCGTTGCAGCAACATATTCATCTGCTTGAACTTTGAAGAATAACTACTGAGAATATTCATCTGCTTTGGGTTCGTGCTCAATGACTCAATCTGTACAACGAACTCAATAGAGAACAAACACATCAAGCCACCGTAGGATGGGGAAAAAGTCAGAGAAACAAACAAACCTGTTGCTGGCTTGTTGGAGATTTGCTGCCACATCAAGAATCGCTGCTGCCGCTACCACTGCGTCGTGGATTTGGCTGCCAGGCTGTGGATCTGGCAGGTCCAACGCAAAAGAAAAAAAAAATTATAGTGACCGACCATCCATCGCCCTATTCGGTTTTAGCAACTGACCATCCCTCGCTAGCCTTTAGCGACTCACCGTGCTATGCTAATCAAAAACTTTTAGCAACAGCAGTCAGTTGCTGATTAAGGGTTATGGTGTAGTGAGAAATGTATATTCATTTCTAGTTACCTATGCACTCGTGACTGTAAAAGGCTCCGTTATAGCACATATTGGAGGAAAATTGCTGCAGCGCAGGATTTTAAACCATACGCAAAGATATCGGACGGCCGCGCAAACGATAAATTTGACGCACGAACGGAACCTACACTATGCCTGGGGGCGGGGCCCGAGCTAGCCATGTGCGTAGAGAGAGAGGAGGGAAAAAGTGGAGAGAGCATACAGGGTGGGCCCCATTACTTTAACTAACTAAAAATGTTATAACTCATAAACCAAAAAACAAATTAAATTCCGATTACGCCATTTAATTCATTACAATAAATCCTTCGAAACAAGATCTTACATGGATGTATTTAGATAAAATTATAAGTGAACCCTACCGATGGTAGTTGGTATAGAGTATGATATATAGATGATGATGGGGGCGTAAAATGTGTATAGAGAAAGAAATATTGATGATTAGAACGGATAGAGGATGAATTTAGAGGATCATGAGTGCGGATACTTGTTTAAATTAAACTGGACAACTGCAATATATGGATGACAATCTTTGGGTAGCTGGACAACCAAGTAACGTGAAACCTGAGCTCTACAAACTGCAGCTAGCAATAACTGGCCACCAGCTTTACCTCGGATTATGGACGGCAGAGCATACAACAGAGACTCGCTGATAAGTACAGTATCCAAACAAATCATGTACATGTTATGACCAGTCTCTAGGAGTAGGAGAGCCTGGTCTGTACCAGGGCGCGGACTGCTGCTGGCCACTGCATACTAGCATGCGCAAATAAAATCATTAGAGTATGTGTTCTGCTATTTTGAGATGATGCTTAGCGTGTGGTGTGAGTTGAGTAATAGGAGGCATAAAAGTCTGTAATCCAGAGGAAAGGAATCTAAGCATAGTTGCAACCTATTGTTGCCTGCTTCCCTCAGGGAGCTGGGAACTTAGCCACCTGTTCCATGATCACGGCACCGCTGCGCCACCCTATTTTACTCAGACGTCGCCCACCAGTCTCTCACCCGTATAAATTGGACTTCATCACATATGGTGGCTCCGTCGATCCGCTCAACTGGCTCAACCATTGCGAGCAATTTTTCCACGCACAGCATACGCTAGCCTTGGATCGCACATGGCTAGCGTCATACCACCTCACTGGCGCGGTACAGACGTGGTATTACGCCCTCGAGCATGACGAGGGTATGCCGTCTTGGCAGCACTTCAAGGAGCTTTGCAACCTATGTTTCGGGCCGCCAGTGTGCGGCACTCGCCTGTCCGAGCTTGCCCGTCTCCCCTTCCACTCAACGGTTCAGGTGTATGCAGATTGCTACAATGTGGTCCTTTGCCATGCTTGTGACTTGTCTCCTCGTCAAAAGGCGGACCTATTCGTGGGTGGCCTGCTGGAGCACATTGAGGTCGATGTGGAGCTGCAGTACCTGGAGGACCTCCAAACTGCCGTCCACAAGGCCAGGGCGTTCGAGCACCACATGGCTGCTGCTATGCCACCTGTGGCTCCGCGTTGTTGGAACCGAGGATCGACGAACGATCATGCTAACATAAACAATAGACAAGGAAATTCCGGCGACGAACGCCGCAGTGACAAACACTTGTATCTTGGCTATTATTAATAATAACAACACAACTCGGCTCACATGGAACACGAGAGGAGACTCGCCGGTCGACCCATGCTTGCCAGGCGCCGAACGCCGCAGCGGCAACACACACCGACGCTCTCTCTTTTTCTATCAGCTCAACTCACATAACGCATACACATGGCAATTTATAGCCCCGCAACGCACACCAGCGAGCATGCACAGACCTCCACTTCTCCATGAGCAACAAACTCGAGACACCTCCGCACCACCATGCATAGCATCCCCAAGAAGCGGTCCTCTGTGCCATGCGACCACACGCCTCGCTGCTGTCCTGCAATCCTAAAATAGAATGCACGCACACACACGCACTCTACCTATCATGCATCCACACATTGCCTACATAACTGCCTTGCATGCGTCCACACATCTCCCACACGATGTACTCGACACACCATGCACAAACATGGCGTGGTTTATGCTAACATGCGTGTTCCAACACCGGGCCAGCCTCCCTCAGCGATGTCGCAGCTGCCAGCTCCTTCTGCCGCTAGGGCCTTTGCTACAATTGCGATGAGCCCTATGTGTGTGGCCATGTCTGTCAGTGCCTCTTCTACCTGGAGTCGATGGATTTTGTGGACGACGACATTCCAAACGAGGTCGCTGCTCCTGCTGCCTTCCAGGAGAATGCACCAGCATCTACTTCCTGCTCCAAACAAGGTGTTGCATGCTCCGCTTCGTCGTGAAGTTTGGCACATCCTCGTCCAGTGGCATGGATTGCTGGATGAAGATGCAACTTGGGAGCTGCTCCAGGAGTCAAGAGAACACTACCCCGACTTCCAACTTGACGACAAGCTGGTTCTTCAGGCAGGAAGAGATGTTATGACCAGTCTCTACGAGAGACTGGTGTGTAGGAGGGCGCGGACTACTGCTGGCCACTGCATACTAGCATGCACAAATAAATTCCTTAGGGTATTTCCCACCATGCATGCGTGTGGGGTGAGTTGAGTAATGCGAGGCATAAAAATCTGTAACCGGGAGGAAAGGAAACTATGCAGAGTTACAACCTATTGTTGGCGGCTTCCCTCAGGGAGCTGGGAGCTCAGCTGCCTGTTCCATCATCTTCATAATGATCATGGCGCCGCTGTGCCACCCTCGTTCACTCAGACCTCGCCCACTGATCTCTCACCCCTATAACCTCTGCAACAAACTCAATAGGATCCGGAACCCTATCAGTACACTTACTCTTGGAAGAATCATCGTCCTTCCACATAAGTAGAAGATTCAGCATCTATAGCACAATGCATTTTTTCTTGGTAAATAAAACTGCGACTGAAATCGAGAAGTTAGTGAATAGTAGTACTGTTCTAACTTAGACTGCGCAGTCCCACCCTACCATTGACTCTTTCATTTGATACAGTTCAGGTATAACCTATACAGACGTTCTTCAAGACAAGCTCTTTATCTGATTACTGGTAAAAACCAAACTGAACAATAGCAGTTGTTTCATCAGGTATACCCCAGTCGATAATTGGCAATCGTAGGTTAGCTCGACACTAGGAGACATGAAACCTGAGCGAGCTAGGTTTGAAATAGCTGCACCTGCAGGTGTTCTCAGGTCCTGAATGGAAGAGCAAAATGCAGAGATTTGTCAAAGGGTACAACATTCAAATGAAGGCCATGTGTGAAACTAGAACACCAATGTTGAGCGAGAATTCCTGATGTGCATGATAAGTTTATTGATCATCCGAAGCACTCAATCTTAATCTTTCCCGTGCTGCAGAAAATATTTGTTTAAAAAAATGATATCAGCTGGTTGAGGAACCAATTTGCCCACACTGAACAAAGAAAATGCAAGAGGCTAGTACCTCAAGTGTGGAACCTCATTCAAAGAAAAATGTCAGAGACACTAATGTCCTTGTATAACTTCTTATTGACACTACCAAATTTCGATCTAAGGTGTAAATCGCATCAACAGTCCACAGAATGAGATAAGTTAAGGGTGGAGTAAATTACAGCAAAGGCATACTTATGCATCTCAAGTTCAGATTGAAGGCAAAGGCTGCAGACTAACCAAGGCTCGTGTCCAATGTAACAGACATAATTTCTAAGAGCACCTGGCTACATTCAAGCATAAAGTAAATGTTGATCAAGGATTCCAATAGGCCAGCATGATAGATATAAATTTAACAGTCTGATGCAAAACTAGCATTGAGGACCTGCTAGTGGTGCAAAGTTGCTAGAACTTGGATGAGACAGGAGCTACATCATATTCATACATATTTTAGGAAAGAGAAGCAAACAAAAATATATATCAGTTTTAGGTAGTTTTGATAATAAGCATGAACATAAAAATAATATTGTCTGAGACATCGAGCTGAAACTTGGATCCTTTTCCACAATGGTAAAATCGAAATTCTGAATAATGGTTCCAGACCATTAAAGAATTCATTAAAAACGATATGACCAAGACAGGTACCAATGTGGTAATTTAGTTTGCATAACATCTTCAACCATTCATTCTCAATAAAAAAAACATCTTCAACCATTGACCTTCTCAGTTCTCACAGGAGTCACTTATGAGTTATGACAATGTATAGTAGACAGAGAAATGGAAAGAGAATTTTTTTTATTTTTGAGCAAATGGCAAGAGAACTGCAGCTTGGCCAACTCAGAAGTCAGACACAGTTTAGATACTTATTTTCAATTAATGATAAAAAACTCACATCTTTTCCCCTTGCATAGTATATCAACATTAGATCCCAAGTCTTTCCAAACAGTCAAACTGAACATAAACCCAACTGAACATAAACAAACAACGTCTAATTCTACAGATCATTTAGACAAAAGGGAGAAGAAAAAGGAAGAGGTAGCCAACTAACTAAGCACAGTGCTCAGCATAATGAGGCGACAGCACAGTAAATGGCACCAAAGGTTCCTCGTTCTTACAGAACTCCTTATTGGTGAGCAGTTTGCTCGAATTTAGATTTTATTTCATTCCACGCTGACAAAGTATTTGCCCCAGCAAGAGGACACACCGGACCCACAAATTACAATGGTTAAATTTGAACAAGCAACAAGCTCCGGGAGTTAGCCACGGTCACACAAATTGCAAATAGGTAGCGGATTTTCTGTCTGAACAGGAACATTTGAAGATTTGTTTCATCAATAAAAAGACCATTTGAAGATTGTTGAATGTTGGTGTCATGTACGGGCGCACGTATACGCGACGGCGCCGGGCGAGAGATATCCGGCCCGCTGCCGAACGCGCGAACACGCCCAGAGCGCGCATCGCAACCAGGAGGCCGTGTCCATTGGCTAAGATTAGGCAATAGTTGGTTAGCATCCCTAAGATTAAGGAGTGATTAGTTGCTATCTTTATTCAGTAAGGACTATATATCCTTTGTAATCGGCACTTGATTGGTTAAGCAAGAATTGATATTCCCTAAACCCTATCTCTCTCTTTCTCTAAACAAGCCTGCGGCGGAGGGGCAAACCTCGCCGGAGACGATGGACCGTGGCTATGAACTCTGTAGCCAAGGGCCAGCTACCCTAGGGCTTGACGCCCTTGATAGTTGGCACATGGGTGTTTTGTTGTCTTGAGAGTATGGATGCAGCTGAGCCTTTCACCATGCCTTCTTCTATTACTTAAGTTTATCAACAGATTCATATGTGTCTTATACTTCGTATTTCTCAACCTTTAGATATATCTTACTCCTAAAAAGACCCAAATGATACCATTATCGCTAAGCTAATGACCCCCTCCATGATTAACCCCGCAGTCTCTGACCGCACGCCTTCACCTATAGTTTTCTAGCTAGGCTGGGCACGGTGGGCCGACACGGGCACGGCCCGAGAAAGCATGGCCCAAGCACGGCCCCTCTGTGCCGGTGCCTAGCACGGCCCGGCCCCGTGCCCGTGCCTGGGCCGCAAGTTTGGCCCATGGGCCAGCACACGGCATGGCATGATTTTTGGGCGAGCATGATGCGGCCGGTAATTTGCAGCCGTTAGATGATTCAAGTGATCTCGCTGCCGTTGGATTAGAGTATGAGATGAAAAAAAACCCTAACTCCCGTTTGAAAAACTATACCTTCACCTCCCCTTCTCTCCGTAAAAAAGAAAACCACCTCCAGCCCACGACTCTGACACGCACAGCTCGCCTGGCTCCAAGCTGCCAGCTGCCTGGACGCGCAGCTCCGCAACGGCCGACGGAGGTGGATATCAGCATCCCTGCGCCCTTACCTTCACCCTTCCATCGCTCTCGCCCTCTCCCAGCCTTGGCTCGCAGCGCACGAGCACAAGCACGACTCGCAGCAGCGCGGAACCGTCATCCTCCCGGTCACCCTCGGACGTCAGCTCGCCATTGTCGCGGTCGCCATCGCCTTCGCCCGCGACAGTCCTCAGCCCGCCGCCGCCGTCGGATGTGTCAGCCGGAGAAGGCATTTGGCCATGCCGCCGCCGGTTCCTCCCTGACGTCCGTCTGCCTGCCGAGGCTCACAACCCAACCCCCACTTCCTCTGCTGCCCGCACAACCGCACCTGCTTCAGAAAGCCCAGCTCCTCAGCCACGATGCCTACCTCCACATCTCCCCCTGTGTGAACCACCACCTGCCACCGTCGCCCACTCGTGCACAGCGCCTGGTCCCCGCCCCTGACGACGCACTCAACCGCAGCCAAGGGTGCCGCCACCTCCGGTTCCTCCACGACGTCGTCCTTCGAGCCAACGCGCGGGTTGCGGCTCGGGTGCTCCGTTCCTCCGCAAGACCATGGTCGGCCATCACCTGCTCTGCCTCGGACATTGTCCACCTCGCTTGCGTCGTCGGCGGCCAGTATCGCCCTCTAGGGTCCAGCCGCAACAAAGTTGAGGGAGCCACGCGTGGTGGCAAGGTCCATCTGTTCTATGTCCTGGACTTCCATCCATAAGTAACTCCCCTTATCTAGATACGTCCGGTGGTCACACATGTTTTGCCATGGTTAATTTGGGGACATGTTATAGTGAAAAAATTGAATTCCGATTAGTGAAATGTGTTTGATAAAGTGCCAATGTGGATTATTTATATGTTTCAGAGTTTTAGAGTTTTATAAAAGGCTTGCATAAATTTCAGGTTTGTGTTTCACTAAGTTGGTTACTCAACAGCTCCTATCATGATAACTGGTTTCTCCGATTGGTATAGGGTGCCAAGTGCTCTGATTGGTACAGAGGGTGTCGGGTGTAGTCAGGAACACAGCCGCGGCCGTAGCTCTTTCTTACCTTTTTTTAGGACACACATTACCGGCTTGGATCATCTCTCCTTGGTCATTCCTGATTATGAATCCCCATCCTCCTGTGCCTGTTTTGCTGTCAACAGCTCCGTGAGTGTTTATTTTGTGCTACTGTTTTTCGCGCTTCAGCCAAATTATCAGCTGTGTTCTAATTTAGCACTTGAGAAATGAATTGTTGTTTGCTTATATTGGCGCTAGAACCTAGCACCAATGAGACGAGCAGCATCTATTCGACCCCTCCCTTGACTCTGTCTCTGAACCAAAGGGGAAGACGAGCTTGAGCTCTCTCGGTACCCATGCACACAGCACACACCTAGTCTCAGCGTTGGCTGAAGACTGAACTCTGAGATTGTGGCAAAGAAGCTACGTTTTCTATTGCATTGCATAACATATATATACAATCAGAAGCTACCCTTTCTATGCATTGCATAACATATATATACAATCCTCTACCTACTACCGGGTACTCGAGGCATGGCTACAGTGCTCAACTACTCATAGTACTATGCTAACATCAGCCCAAGACGTGGCTGATGGTGCCTATATAGTTACAAGGCCTATTGCCATGCTCTACAGGACCATGACATAGATGGCCACGATCAGCTGTCCTCACTGTCCTTGCCCATGCTCGAAAAGAATGATAGGATAGTAGCAGATTATATCTAATAATCTTTCCCTAATCCTGCTGCTAACCCTTGACCTCTACCATGCCAATTAACTTCCTCAGCTCCTGGAACCGAAGATGCCCGAGTGACTTGGTGAGGATGTCAGCGAGCTGCCGACCAGTGTCGACGAAATCGATGACCAGCTGCCCTCCATACAAAGGAAGTGAAACTTCACATCGATATGCTTGCTTCTGTCATGGAGGAAGAGATTTTTTGCCAGCGCAATTGCTGGCGGTTATCCACCTTGAGCGCCGATGAGCCCCGTCAGCAGCCGACGTAGCCAGACCACCTGGCACGCCGCCGTGGCCGCAGCCACATACTCCGCCTCACAGGTGGATAGAGCCACCATCTTCCGCTTCAGTGATTGCCAGGCGATCAGCACTTCACCGAGAAAGACAAGCACGCCGGAAGTGCTCCGCCGCCCGTCCAAATCTCTCGCCATGTCCGCGTCGCTGAACGCCATGAG
This sequence comes from Bothriochloa decipiens, assembly GCA_023333625.1. Classification (NCBI taxonomy): domain Eukaryota; kingdom Viridiplantae; phylum Streptophyta; class Magnoliopsida; order Poales; family Poaceae; genus Bothriochloa; species Bothriochloa decipiens. Next base: position 21,822,913 of record CM041630.1, read on the forward strand.
TCCCGGCACACCTTCCTTGGCCTCAGGCGGCGCTTCACTGAACACCTTCAGCTGAAGCCAGCCTCGCTTGGGGAAGACGATTCCCCACTCCACCATGCCCTGGATGTAGCGCAACAAGCGCTTGACCGCCATCCAGTGATCCTCACGCAGATCCTCTATGAACCTGCTCACATAGGCCACCGCAAAAGCGATGTCTGGCCGCGTGTGAGTTAGCCAGTGCAATCCACCAACGATGCTCCGATAGAGCGTAGCATCCACCTTCACCGCAGTGCTCTGCCTTGAGAGCTTGATGCGCTCCTCCATTGGTGTAGCCACAGCCTTGCAGCCCGCCATGCCCGCCCGCTTGAGTAGCTTCTGCACGTAGGCGCGCTGCCCCAGCCTTATGGCATCCTCCCCCTGCCTTACCTCGATGCCGAGGTAGTAAGACAGGGTGCCCAAATCGCTCATCCGAAACTGCGCGGCCATCTCTTCCTTGAAATTTGCAATGTCCTAGGCCTGTGCGCCGGTGATGATGAGGTCATCCATGTACACCCTGACGATGAGATGCTCCTTTCCCCGTGGATGGGTGTACAATGCATGCTCCATGGCGCATCTCCCGAACCCGAGCTCAGCCATGGTGGCATCGAGCTTGGCATTCCACGCCCGTGGTGCCTGAGGGCCTTGCGTAGCCGCAGCACCTTCTTCTCCATGCCCTTGATGACGAAGCTCGGTGTCTGCTTGACGTAGACTGTCTTAGCCAGGTCCCCGTTGAGGAACGCCGACTTGATGTCGAGGTGGTAAACCTGCCACTCCTTGGCAGCAGCGAGAGCGAGCAGGCGCCGCACGGACTCCATGCGCACAACGGGGGCAAACACCTCCTCGAAGTCGATCCCCTAGTGTTGCACAAAACCACATGCCACGAGACATGCCTTGTGTTTTACTACTACACCGCGCTCATCCCACTTCACCTTGAAGACCCACTTGAGTCCAATCGGCCGGCAACCCGCCGGTAGATCGACCAGCTCAAAGGGCTTGTTCTCCTCGATGGCCTTCATCTCATCCAGCATCGCCTTCCACCACGCTGTGTTGTGCTTCACAACTGCGAACATGATCGGCTCCTCTGCACTGATTAGAAGCAGAGTATGGTCGTCATCGAGGGTCCGCGCTGCCAGTCTGGGGACCGTCGTATCTGCCACGATGTCGTCCAGATGGCAAAATCGAACCTCCTCCCCTTCATGATATGCATCCACAAACTCCAAGATTCCGACGATGGTGTCGCAACTCGATGGCTGCCACCGTAGTTCCTCGAGGCAGAGTCATTCACAGCGCATAATTTTCATCATTCGAGGCACTTTTCACAGTCGAGGGCCCATATCCCACACATGAATCCCCGGCCCGCAGACAGGGCTGCTCGACTCAAGGTTGTGGCCGCTCAACACTCGTGCATGGCCTTCTGACTCGCGGTCGAGGTCACCCATCGCATGGCCCCTTGACTCGTGGGTGGGGCTGTCGTGATCAGGGTTGAGGCCTCCCACGATTTGGGTCGAACCCCACCGCGTGGCCGAGGCCCCTGGCCTCTCACTCTCTACGCCTCGTGCAATCGAGCCACTGGTACAGGGGTCGAGGGCATACGTCTCATGGTTGGGACTTCCCTCGCGATCGAGGCCCCCTCGATGCGTGTTCGTGGCCTTCCGCCCGATCTGTTGCTGGCATCGATGCCGCCCCTCATGTGGTTGGACCCGAGGCCGCTCGACTGGGGTTCTAGTTCAGGGTTGAGGCTTCTCGTCTGTCGTTCACGGCTGTCGGGGTATAGGCTGCCCGACCTGCATTTGTGGCCGAGCCCCCCCGTTGAGTAGTCCGAGATCCTGCTCCATGCGAACTGGATGGGTCCTCCGCTTCTGCCGCCACAGGCTCTTGTGCTTCCCAAGTCCTCAACTCCTGCACATCCTCGCCACGGCCATGAATAACCATTCGCTCCACGATGAACGAGTCATAGAGCCTACCGCCCCCTTGCTCAAGGCTCTCCACATCCTGGCCTATCCCTGGTTGAGAATGTGCATGACGGCGGTGACCGCCTCTCCCCAGAACACAATGATGGTCTGATTCCGGTGCTCCACGATGTTGTTCTGCTGCGGCAAGTAGGGTGCCATGAGATGTCAAACCACCCCCTCCACGATGCAGTACTCTGTGAACTCAAGCACTGTGAACTCGCAGCTGCTTGCCATACTCCGCCTCCATGCGCACCTTGAAGTTCTTGATGGCGTCCACCGCATCGCTCTTGCTCATGAAGAGCTACAGCCACATGTAGTGATTGCAGTCATCCACGAGCAGGAGGAAGTACCTCCGTCTGCCATGCCTTGCTGGCGTTATTGGCCCGCAGAGGTCCCCATGGACTAGCTCGAGGGGATCTGTCGAGCGGTACCTAGCCGTTTTCGGGAATGGCAGCCGTCCCTACTTCCCTACCAGGCAGCTGTCATAGAGTTCGCCGGCGTGCTTGATCTCCGGCAACCCAGTGATCATGTTGCCGAGCCGGCCAAGAGCGTCGAAACTTAGATGGCCGAACCGGCCATGCCACAGCCACGGCTCCTATGTGCATGCCACCGCCAAGCACACAGGATGCTCCACCTTCAAATCGAGAAGATAGAGCCGGTTCTCGGAGTGTGTTACCTTGGTGAGAAGACGCCGCTCCTTATCCCTGATCCGTAGCACGCCATCTTGAATCAGCACCTCTGCCCCGCGCTCGTCAAGCTGGCCCAGACTGACGATGCTCACACAGAGCTAGGGGATGAAGTACAAGTCAGTCAACGCACGCTGCTCCCCATTCTGACAATGGAAAATGACCGTGCCTTGGCCTCGGATGTCCACCCTCGAGCCATCCTCGAACTTGACCGTACCGGTCTTGTTCGTGTCGAGGTCGGTGAAGGCGGCGCGGTAGCCAGTCATATGGTTGCTCGCACCGGAGTCGAGGTACCAACGTTGCTCCTTCTCATCGCCGACCGCAGCCAGGTGTGCCTGCGCCCGTGGCTGGTCAAGTTCGACAGCCTGCGGTGCAGTCCTCTGCTTCGCCTCCGCCTCCGTCTCCCATGCTTCACCATCCTACAACATGCAAAACTAAACCATCAAGAGCGCCTGCTCTTCATCGCTGTCGTCCTGAGCCAGGTGCACCTCCTCCTTCTTCTCCTTCCTCTCCAGGCACTCGCGTGCCCAGTGCCCCACCTTACCGCACTTTCGGCAAGCGTTGGGGGTGACGGTCTTCTTCTTGCCCTTCTTCTTGTCCGCCGGAGCCTTCCCCTGCTTTTCTCCACCATTACCGCCATGGTCACCAACACCGCGGCTGGAGCCTTCCTCGGACTGGCGCTTCTCCTTCATCCACGCCATCCACTCCTCCTCGGTCAGCATCATCTTGGGTTTCTCCTTCTCCAGCGGGGCAAGACCGCGGCTCTCCACCACCCGCAGCTACCCTGCCACATCCTCGAGGGACAAAGTGGAGATGTCCAGCATTGTCTCGATAGACATGGCGAGCTATGAGTACTTGGGAGGCACCACGCAGAGCAACTTGCTGACGAGGTCCACGTCCTCCACCGGCTTGCCATAGGTGGCCAGCTGGCTTGCTAGCGATAGAAGACGAAGCACGAAGTCCTCCACCGACTCCCTGAACTTGAACCGGATGTCGTTGAGCTCCCAGCGTAGCTGCTAAACCTTGGCCCACTTGGCTTGATCCGAGCCTACACGAAGTGACTCCAGCATCTCTCACGCCTCCTGGGCTGTCTTCTTCTGGCTAAGAGCCTCATGGAACTCTCCTGGGGTGGAGGCCATGAGTGCCTCCATGACGCCTACCTCCGCTTCTTCGCCAGCATTGCCGACCTCTACGGCCGCCCAGCACCTCCGGGAGTGGAACTTCCATTTCATGTGGACAGCCCACTCGCTGTAGTTTATGCGGGTGAGCATTGGCCAGGAGTTGCTCCTGCCGTACTCCCGCACCATGCGCACCTCCACCGGCTGCGCCACCGGCTGGAGCTGCCTCTCCGCATCTCCGCCACCGGCACCTTACTGCAGCACTGCGTCCTCCATCGCCGGCCGTTGGGCCTAGCGATGATGTACGGCTTTGATACCATGTGTTGCACTAGAACCTAGCCCGATGAGGCGAGCAGCACCTACTCGATCCCTCCCTCGACTCTCTCTCTGAACCAAAGGGGAAGACGAGCTTGAGCTCTCTGTACCCACGCACACAGCACACACCTAATCTCAGCGTTGGCTAAAGACTGAACTCTGAGATTGTGGCAAAGAAGCTACCATTTCTATTGCATTGGATAACATGTATATACAATCCTCTACCCACTACCGAGTACTTAAGGCATGGCTACAGTGCTCAACTACTCCTAGTACTATGCTAACATCAGTCCAAGACGTGGCTGATGGTGCCTCTACAGTTGCAAGGCCTATTGCCATGCTCTACAGGACCATGACATAGATGGCCACGATCGGTTGTCCTCCCTGTCCTTGCCCATGCTAGAAATGGATGATGCGACAGCAGCAGATTATATCTAACAACCTGTATAGAATCCTTCTTAGCTCTGTTGCTGTTTATAAATTGAATCCATCGACTACCTTCTTTGCTGACAGGTATGCCATCTCTTCGTCTCCCTTCCTGCTGTAGACATATTTTGATTCGCAAGTGTGCCATCTCTTCTCCCTTCCTGCTGTATACGGATTTTGATTGGTTGTCCAATTCTGATCTACTAAACCCAAGCTTCCGTGATCCAGGTGAGCCCCGTTACCATCATCGTTTGGTTCAATCCTCTTATAGTTGCTGCAAATTGCACACGGCAAGTTTCTGTCTCTTCACTCTGCAGCTTCTGGGAACATGGGCAAACTCAAGCACTTCGACTCCATGGGATTTTCCTCTCTGAGTCACAATCTCTGTGCTGCCACCTAAAAATTCTATATGCTAATTTCAGTAATACCGTGATTCATTTAACCAATACCCCCTGGAGTCATCTATCTATCTTGCAGCTAACCTGACCACATAAGCTAATTAGTTAGCTAACATCTCCTTCTCACGGGTACGCTGCTGGCATGCTGCCACTTGCTTTGAACTGCCATGCTGGTTGTGAAACCGCAGCCCAGCCTCGATTGTGCGCTCTGAGCGAGGCTTCGGCAGCAGCATTCAAATCCCCCTCCCGCAGATAACACTAGCAGTCAGTCGAGCATGTTTTTTTAATTAAACAATACATCAGAACTCAATTTTGATATTTGTTCTGAAATTGCAATGCATTATGAGATCAGATATGTATTGATCTAGGATCAATCAATAGCGGTTCTGTTTGCTTTTATCTGAATGTTACTGTAATAAGAATTTTATTGTATCGCCTTTCTTCTAGATTGTCACACCCTGTTTTCCAAAGAAAATCGAATGCTGTTATATGTGTGCCCAGTAAGTCCACACATACAACAAAAAACAATGTTATATAGTGAAAAAATATACTATTAGTAACGCTTACAGCTATCGGAGTAACGCGGAACGGTTGCTAAACTTCTCCTCAGGCTCCACCTGAGACGGCGACGGTTGACTTGGGGCTCCGTACGACAAGCATTTCTCTTTGTTCTTCCTCTGAGAAACACCTTACTACACACTGGAGGTCTCCTAATCCAATGTTGAGTTTAGCTTTGCTCAGGGACGAGCAAAGGTTAAGCTTAGGGGAACTTGTTGACGGTAGTTAATGTGAATTATTAACTGTCAACTAACTTATATAAATGCATGAAAATGATCACAACCAATAGACTTAGGGGTTTGAATTAACGAATTCTATAAGTTTTGGTGAATCTATATTTTGTAGGGCTTAAACTAAAAAAGATCGGAATGACCAAATTGAAGTATCTCAAATGATGAAATAATGTGAACCATTATGTAGAGCTCATCGAGATACATTAAATGGGCTTGAGAAGCAGTCCGGAGTAAAACAGACGCCCATGACATATGCAAACTCCGTTTGGGGTAATCTAAGATGATTCAGAAAGCTAACGAAGAGATCTATTAGCCCAATAAAGATGAGACCATTTGGGCCAAGGGAAAGGGCGGCCACCCAACCCTCTAGGGTGGGTGCCCTATGACGTGGACCAATTAGTTTTAATCTCGCATATCATGCTACCCCAGCTTTGAGTCCAATCTAAGCCGTGCATCAAGGTCGGTTTGATCCGACAGCCTTGGTGCATCCTAGGGGCCCATATAAGCAAGGCCCCTACCCAGAGGGTTTCATTCATTATTTATTGTGGAGATGTAGAGGAGTCCCTAGAATCTCTCTTTCTTTAGAGAATCAGGGCTAGACTTTCAATGTATTAAATTAGTTCTAATTCAGAGTTAGGGATAGCGGAGCTGTGCTCCAGTTTTGGAGTAATCTTCAGGGATTTGGTATGTCTTTTTATCTCTTCTCTACAAGACTTATGTTTTAATATATTTTTAACTTCTCTATTTACTTATGTCTGCTTAGTATAGTGGTTACATCTTGGCATGGGATCTCTGCTCGTATTGAGTGCTTTAGTTATTGCACAGAGCTAGAGTAGTAATCGATAGTATAGACATAGTGTCTAGCCTATTGGTTACCTGAGGTTGCGCTCAACCCCACAAATAGTTGTGGTAGCCTCAGCGGTGACAACTCTGTTAGCCCTTTGTCATCCACCATGTTCGGGTTTGATGTTTCGTAGGGCTTTTGGCAGCCTTCTCCCAACTATTCTTTTGTCAATCTTCTTCGAGAGTTGGAAAGGACCTGTTGCTCCAAAGTACTATTGTGTGATCGGTATATCTATCCATCCTCTATTACCTAGAACCCAAGTATTAGAGAAGTATATAAGAACCTTGATCTCTCCCGTTGTCCTCTCACTTTAGCTATTTACTCATTTATCATTTATTCTCTTGTGTGCTATAATTCATAGTGAGTTATCAGATTATTTAACCCATGCCCCCTATGGTAAAATATAAATAACGATACCGGAAATACTCCTGATAAAATGCTACACTAATGTTCTGTGCGCTTGCAAAATCTATCATTTTCTGTTGGCACTTAATAAATACCAACATGGAGCAAAGACTGACATTGAATATACTAGCAAAAGACAATCATAGACTTTCTCTGTATAGATGAGAGCTAACTCTCAGGAATGATTTGTAATTGGGCCACACTTAGTTGTATTCAGCTGTGGGAGCCACTATTGAGGGTGTACTATGTGTTAGGTACCCTAATCAGTGATTTTGTGCCCAATTACATAGTTTAAGACATGTAAGATAAGGATTAGGGCCTATTTGTAGCCGCTAAAGTCTCTATTGTAAACAATTCCCGATGTGAGTAATGCTTAATTTTTTAAAAAATATTTATGTAGATAAGTTTTGTATTGATTGAATTTTTCTAGAATTCTAAACCTAGCTATGTTATAACCATTTTTATGAGGTAAGAGATCTCAGTGACCAATAATCTCAGGAGGCCGCCATCGACCTGCAATTAGAATTCTAAACCTAGCTATGTTATAACCATTTTTATAAGGTAAGAGATCTCAGTGACCAATAATCTCAGGAGGCCGCCATCGACCTGCAATTATCAAGTAGCAAGGACCCATGGACAAAAGATTTGTATTCCCTATGTGAGTAAAGCTTAAATTTTTAAAAATTTGTTTGTGTAGATAAGTTTTGTATTAATTGATTTTTTGTACTATTCTAAACCTAGGTAAGTTATAACTATTTTTTCAAGGTGAGTAAGAGATCTCAGTAATCAATAATCCCATGAGGCTGCCATTGATCTGTAATTATCAGGGAGAACTCATGGACAAAAGAATTTCAATTCCCCATATGAGTAAAGCTTAATTTTTTTAAAAAATAGTTTGTGTAGATAAATTTTTTATTGATTGAATTTTTTAGAATTCAAAACCTAAGTATGTTATAACCATTTTTTATATATAATGTTAGTGTAATTGCCCAGTAGGTCAAAAGTGTATTTTTCTTCTTCTTTATTACTATGTGATTGCAAAAAATAATATGTAAATTACATCTATAAGAAGATATCAAATTCTCTAAACTATATTTTGGTAATGTCTAAGTATTATTTTATCAAGCAATTATATTTGCTTGAACGATCACTAGAAAACGATTGTGAACCCTATCTGGCTCGTGCGTGCCCCACATATGCCTATTGACTAGTGTTTATAAAAATCTGCAATTTTATTCTACTGCCATGTGCCGTAGGGTCTGGTGTTACCGTGTGCCGTGTGCCGTGTGCCGTAGGGTCTGGTGTTGCAGCTAGGGACCCTGCTAGCATCAGCTAGGGACCCTGCTAGCATCTCGAAAAGATGAATGAAAACGGAAAGGTCGCTGTAGGGTCTGGTGTTGCCGCCCATCCTCCACACGCATTGGCCCTGGAGATCGTATCGCCTCGACCACCATCGCGTACGATTTGGCCCACAGCTTGGATCGTATGTCATGCGGAACGATCTAGTAATTAAGTACCTTATGAATCCAACCCTGATATTATATGCGTGTATATATATTTCAATCAAGTTCAGTTACCTAAGGGACGACGTCGACTCCTCCGTAGGCCATCAACCCTGCGACGACATATGGCGTGTACTCTGCCGGAGGAGCTCGTGGAAGAGATCATCCTCCGCATCCCTCCCTGCGAGCCGGGACACATGGTCCACGCCACCCTCGTCTGCAAGGCCTGGCACAGCATCATCTCCGACCACGGCTTCCTCCGTCACTACCACAAGTTCCACGGAACACAGCCCCTACTAGGTTATATCTGTATCAATTACTACAAGGATTTAACCATTCGAGTGCTGCCCCTAATCTCCATCGCCGCCTCCCCTGCCGCATGCCCACGTTCCACTGCAGCATGTACCGCTCACATTCTGTCCTCGATTGCCGCCACGGTCGTGTGCTAATTCAAACCAAGGACCGCTCTGGATACGTGGACGGGCTCATCGTCTGGAATCCCATCTCTGGCGGCCAGCACCATGTGAGCATGCCCACTTACCAGCACTTCCCATACCAGGGCTACATGGGGGCTGTGCTATGTGCCAAGGATGGTTGCGACCACCTCGACTGCCATGGTCGTCCCTTCCTCATTGTCTTGCTAGGAACCAGCAACGACAGTGCACCAGCACGCACACGGGCAATTTTGCACTCGACACTGACTCGTGATTGGAGTGCCCCAACCCCCAAGGATTTAATAAACCAGATTCTTAATCGTCAGCGACCCAGCCTTCATATTGGTGATGCGCTATATTTCATCACTATTAAATACCAGATACGTGGCATCCTCAAGTATGATTTAAGCAAGCATGAGCTATCAGTGATGGATTTGCCCTGGCCTGAACGGTTGAGTCCCATTCTTTTCAAGGGAAACAGCGGAGGACTAGGTGTTGCAGTCATGTTGCCCGATTGCATCCACCCATGGTCATGGCAAGTCGGTATCAAAGGCATTGGCGGATGGGTTAAATGTAATGTTATCAAGCTAAATGACATGCTGCACCCCAAAGGTCACAGTCCACCAGAATATATATGCACGGTGGAGGGAACAAGCACAATTTTTATTGGCATGGGTAAAGGAATCTACACGGTCGATCTCAAGTCAAGGCAAGTGAGGAAGATAAGTGAAAGACATCTTAGGGGGCCTATCTTACTTTACATGAACTTCCACAATCGAAAATATTAGGCTTGCATCTTTTTTGTTTACAATGTACAAGTTATATGTATACAAGTTGGTACTTATGTATCAAATATTTAAGATTCTGTTTAGCTATATGCATTAACAAATGAACTAATAAAAATCTAACACCTCGGAATGGACGTTCTGAATCAAGTTCATTAATTGGGAAATATATCAACGCCATGCAAACTATAATTTCATTTTTTTTTGCTACAGCAAAACGTAGACGCTCAAACACAGGCACTCAAATCATGCCCTGGTGAGCATATTTGAAGACTGGAGCTAAAATCCTCGAGGTTTATGAATTTAGTAGGCGTATCCACTGCTACATAAATCTTAACCATGACATTTTTTTCTCGATTTACCATGGCGGTTTTCTCAACCACCATAGAGTCAAGGTCACGATTAATCGACGTCTTTACCGTGGCGGATTCAAAATCAAAAAAGAAGCCTTGATCCAGCACTGACCAGGCCTGGATCTGGACTGTCGTCGCTAGCCCTGCACGCCGCCGCCGCGAACCCTACACGCCGTCATTGCAGCCACCGCCGAGCCCGCGGCCACCATGGGCGGATCTGGTAGCGTTGAAGCTAGATACGGCATCCTCGCTGTCAAATCCGGCCTCCCCACCCGTGTCGCCTTCTAGAGAGAGGAAGGGAATAGGGCCGACCGTCAGCATCAAAGAAAAGGATGAGGGCCGCCGCGTCATCGGAGGAGAGGAGTACGATTGAGTGGTGGAGGAAAGGGGAGGAAGCCAACGAGGCATCCACCCGATCCCCCGTGGTGGAGGCAGAGGAGCCCGCCGTAGCCGCCTCCACAAGGACACCGTGCATGGTGGAGATGTAGGAAGCCACCGCCACCGCACCGTCCACCAGATGCATTGTGGTGGAGGTGGAGGAGCCCACTGTCACCTTAGCCTCTGTTGATGGTCACTGACACCTATTTTGACCCTCAACATTTCACAAAATTAGTGGCAATAGAGCCTGACATTTTACAAAAGTGCTTTGAATTTTACCTAGTTCCACATGTACTTGGAAATTCTATTTGTTTGCAGGAAAATTACAAAAATTAGGTGCAAATGGAACATAGGAAGGGAATGGAACATGACATGGCCAGCAACCCAGCCAGGGCCATAGCGCTCGCCCTCACTTGGGGCGCCCGCCCTGGCCAGGGTGCCCGCCCCTAGTGTGACAGCTCCCGACTACAGCCACGTCACCGATCCTCGACAAAACCTTCCCACGACTTTCACGCCGTCGAATGAAGTCAGTTTGATCCAAGGGCTCCCGATGGATGTCACATGGATTCATGGGGCCACTGTCATACACCCAAGTGCCTAAGTCGGTTGAAACCGACTCCAAATCGACTCAACCTGCATGCAATTGACTTGGGGGAGTGAGCAACCACCATTGGATCATAATGCGGTGCCACACTGAGAATAGAAGCAAGAGATCAGATCCACACTTAGTTGCTAGAGGACTGCTCCATGAGCTTCTTCTCACGGTGCTCCATGGTGACGTCCCACATAACATTCCCGATGTGCTTCGGCTGCATCCACCAACACATACACACAGAATAGAACCAGCAGCGTGCGTTAGCACAAAGTAGGTTTCGAATCACGAGAGAGAGAGGGGGGGGGGGGGTGATGAGTGCGTACCCTGCCGTGCACGGCCTTGTGGATGAAATAATAGGCGTTACCCATGATGCAGAGCATGCCACCGATGATTTGCTATGGCAGGACGGCCTCGAGCCAGTACAACCGAGGGGAGGGACAACACTACAGATAAACACTCTGGTACAGGGAGTCACCTTGATATACAGCTTCTCCAAATGGGGAAAGAGCTTCAATGTGTCAATAACTGCATCCATGGAAAGGCAGACCTCACATAAAGCTAGAACCTTCACACTGCGTACCACATTCATCATGCTTATAGTAGTTGACCCCTAAATTAAGGGTCGAAATAATGAGCAAGGAATCAAGCAAAGGACATAGTTGGCTAAAGTGAGAACTAATGATGCCCATACCTGAAAAACTGTGTTACGAAAATCAAGCCAGCGAGTACAGTTCTCCCAAAATATGCATTCTTGGCGGAGAGATTACAGAAATGTCCATAAATATTCCTCTGAAAATAAGTAATCCTTCCAAACATGGCGTGTCCACAACAATGAACCGTTATAAGCAGACAGGGAATCTCGAACAAGTACGCACACCGATGCTTCAGAGGCTAGGGGACACGATTTACAACCGATGAAAGCCAGAGTTGTCAAGTAGCAGAAGGCTCTGTAGAACAGGGCAGCTGTCTAGCAAGGCATGCAGAGCGCCATCTGAAATTTTGGTATCCAATAGTGTTAGCTGCTCGAGAACCGGCAAGCGGAGCCCACTGGTGTTGTTTCCATCAGGGAAAGTGAAGCTACTGAGACTAGCGACGCGAAGGGAGGACGAGAATCCGTATACTGACGCTGGCAGCGGCGTCAGTCGCTAGAACGTCCATGATTCAAGCCTATCTCAAGCTCGTGAAGGTTCTACAGGGCCAGCTGTCCAGGGTGGATGTGCCCCTGTCGGTGCAGAGGTAGTTGAGGTCCTCCTTGCAGATCGAGAATCGCCGCCCAGGGCCAGCCAGGTGCGCAGAGAGAGCAAACGTGAGATCTCGTCGATAGGGATGTGCCGTTCAAGGTCAAGGAAATTGACGTCGATGTTGAGAGGAGCCGAGCACCAGATGTTGCGCCAGCGGGAGGAGAGGAACTGCATGCGGCCGCCGTCTTTGGTGGGGAGAAGGGAGAGGAACTGCATGTCGCCAAGGACGTCGTCGTGGAGGCTGCTGATCTGGTCGGTGAGGCGTTGCTCCTCCTGCAGGCTCCTCTTCTTGGCCCTGGTGACCATCCACACGGCCATGCAGCGCCACCGAAGATGGATGGCGGCACGATAGCCGGTGGAGTGGGGCTGGTGGAGTGTTCGAGGCACTGATGGAGCGTTAGGATGTTGTCTAGGTTGATCGAGCAGTCAGGCAGGTTGTTCCATATATCTTTCCTTTGTGCGTTTGGCATTCAGGGACGGGCCCACTTCTAATTTTGTCGAACACAATCTGATTCATATACACACTGTGGCCAGGGGAGGCCACAGAATCATGCCCATGCCCCTAGGTACCGCTGCGAGAGTTGAGCCCATGGAGTGTGTTGCTCCCACAATATGGGTGAACACAATGGGACAAAAGTTGTAGCTCTGTCATAACATGGATTAGCAAGCCGAAACATCTCATTGGGATGTACAAACCTGACCACAACGCGCCATCAGTTTGATCTCGGGCGCTCAAGGCCCCATCTCATCTCCTCTCCATGTATATATGTATCTAGCTCTCGAACAGTCTGCCTTCCTCCTCGCAGCTTACTGTTAGCAATTAATGCAAACAAGATCGAACACACGACATAGATTTTTACGTAGAAAACCCTTGCAGGATAAAACCATGGGCGCCAACCGGCTATCTTCACTATATGGAGAGAGTTTACAGAACGCAGAAAATATAATGAGTGGTCAGCTCTTCCCGTGCGGCTTACAAGATGTATTTATAGGACGGACTGACTACAGTCAAATAAGAAAACAAATCCGTTAATAAACATGATCAAACCGTGGGCCCTCTAGGCATCCCCATAAGACTCACGTTACTAATTCGGATCATATTCCAACAAACTCCATCTTGAGACGAATTCTATCTTGTAGCGAATGAAGTATCATCAATCAACTCACTTCAATAATAAATAATCACCAGCGCCAAAAGTCACTAGGACTTAATTTGTAATGCCAACTAAGTTTGAGCATAGCCCAAACTTAGCTCCAGGAACTGACTTTGTCAACATATCAGCAGGATTATTATGAGTACTTATCTTGCACACTTTAACATCACCTTCAGCAATAACACCTCGAATGAAGTGATACCTCACATCAATATGCTTGGTCCTTTCATGAAACATCTGATCCTTGGTCAAACAAATAGCACTCTGGCTATCACAATGTATAGTAGTACAAGTAGTAACCCCGCAAAGTTCAGAGTATAAACCTCTCAACCAAATAGCTTCTTTACAAGATTCAGAAATAGCCATATATTCAGCTTCTGTAGTAGACAGAGCAACAATGGATTTTAAACATGTTTTCCAACTAACAACACAACCACCAATGGTGAAAACATAACCCGTGAGAGATCTCCTTTTATCCAAATCACCAACAAAATCAGAATCAACATAACCAATAAGTTCATCTCTAGATTTTCTAAATTGCAAACAGGCATTAGAAGTACCTCGCAAATATCTGAAAATCCATTGAACAACCCTCCAATGCTCCTTTTCAGGATTAGCCATGAATCTACTGACCACACTCAATGCATGAGATAAATCAGAACGAGAACAGACCATGGCATACATAAGAGAACCAACTGCACTAGAATATAGAACTCTAGACATGTACTCAATATCTCTATCTGACTCTGGACATAAATCTGATTATAATCTAAAATGTGCAGCTAATGGAGTACTCACTGGTTTTGCATTATACATGTTGAAATGACGAAGAACCTTCTCAATATAACCTCGCTGACTGAGGTATAATTTACCAGATTTTCTATCTCTAGTAATTTCCATACCAAGAATTTTCTTAGCTGCACCCAAGTCCTTCATCTCAAATTCTTTACTCAATTGTGCCTTCAATTTAGCTATTTCTGATTTATCTTTAGCAGCAATCAACATATCATTAACATAAAGAAGCAAATAAATAGCTGAGCCACTAACGATCTTCAAATAAACACAGCTATCATAATTAGACCGCTTAAAACCACTAGAGAGCATAAATGAGTCAAACCTCTTATACCATTGCCTAGGAGACTGCTTCAAACCATAAAGAGACTTCTTTAGTCTACAAACAAGATTTCTTTTCTAGGAATAACAAAACCTTCAGGTTGGTTCATATAAATGTCTTCTTCTAACTCCCCATGTAAGAATACAGTTTTAATATCAAGTTGCTCAAGTTCATAATCATGCATGGCAACAATAATAAGCAAAGTCCAAATAGAACTATGATTAATAACTGGGGAAAAGACATCATTATAATCAATACCTGGAATCTGGCTATAGCCTTTAGCAACCAACCTCGCTTTATACCTTACTGGCTCACTAGGAGAAAGACCCTCCTTTCTTTTATAAATCCATTTGCAACAGACAGACTTTTTATTCTTAGGCAATTTTACTAAATCCCAAGTACCATTCTTTTCAAGTGACTTCATCTCATCTTGCATAGCGATCATCCAATTGTTGCGATCAGCAGAAGTAATAGCCTCAGAATAATTAGAAGGTTCTAAATTATCTTCAATCTCTTCTGCAACACTCATAGCATAAGCAACATTACATTCTTCAATATACCTTTTAACAGGTTTTGGCTACCTTCTAGACCTATCAGCAGCAATAGAACGTTGTGGAGACTACACAACTGGAGAAGAATGCTCAACCTTAGAAGAATCATCAACAATTGGAGAATTTTCAGCAATAGGTGCATCTTACACAACAACATTATCAATATCTGGTGAATCAGTTAAGTGTTCCACCTGCACACTTATTTTCTCTTCCTCAATAGGAGCATCAACAGAAGGATTATCAATAAAGATAATATTCCTGCTAAGCATAACCTTCTGAGTCTGGGGATTTCACAATTTATAACCTTTAACACCATATTGATAACCAATGAAAATGCATTTAACAGCTCTAGGCTCCAATTTACCGTTATCAACGTAAGCATAAGCAGTACAACCAAAAACTCTCAATTGTGAATAATCAGCTGAAGATCCAGACCATACCTCAATTGAAGTTTTCTTATCAAGAGGAATAGAGGGTGAACGATTAATAAGATAGCAAGCAGTGGAAGCAGCTTCAGCCCAAAAATGCCTATTCAAGCCAGCATTAGACAACATACAACGGGCCCTGAAGATGATAGTTCTATTCATACGCTCAGCTACACCATTCTGTTGAGGCATATAAGGAATAGTGTAGTGCCTAACAATTCCTTGAGACTTGCAATATGCATTAAATTCATTAGAACAGAATTCCATCCCATTATCAGTGTGAAGCTTTTTAACCTTCTTCTCAGTTTGATTTTCAATCATAATCTTCCACTCTTTAAATGCTGAAAATGCTTCTGATTTATGCTTCAAGAAATAAGGCCATACCTTAAGAGAATAATCATCAATGATGGTCAACATATAATGAGAACCACCAAAAGAAGGCTTGCGAGATGGTCCCCATAAATCAAAATGCACATAATCAAGAAAACCTTTACTTTTATGAGTAGAGATATTAAAAGACACCCTCTTGTGTTTGCCAAACACACAATGCTCAAAATTTTAACTTAATGATGCTATGTTCATCAAGAAGTCCTCTCTTACACAATTCATACAAGCCTTGCTCACTCATATGTCCAAGATGCTTATACCAAAGATCAGTAGCATCAGAATTAGATGGTGAATTAGAAATTACAGCACATCACCTGTAATTGTAGTACCATGAAGACGATACAAATTTCAGTTCACCTTTCATCATAATAAGAGAACCTTTTGACACCTTTAAAACTCCATCTCCACCAGAGTACTTGTACCCTTTAGCATCAAGAGTACTGTGAGAAATAAGATTCTTGCTCATGCTAGGAACATACCTCACGTCAGCCAATGTTCTGACAATGCCATCATGCATCTTAATTTGAATGGAACCAATGCTAACAATATCACATGCACTATTATCACCCAATCTAACAGAACCTCCACCTTGGAGAGAATCATAGGTGACAAACCAGTCTCTATTAGTGCATATATGAAAAGAAGCAGCGAAATCAAGAATCCATTCATCATCACTATTATTAGCACATCCAGCAAAAGCAACTAGAGAATCACCATCGGAATGATCTGCCTTGGAAGCAGCAACAGAAGCATTACCTTCATCAGTGGTTTTACCTTTCTCTCTATATGTGTTAGTTCTCTTCTCTTTATTCTTCAATTTGAAACAATCCTCGATAAAGTGAGTATCCTGCTTGTAATACTTGCAGAATTTATCACCTCTACCACGAGACTTTGATCGGCCTTTGTAACGATTAGAACTTTTGCCTCTATTGCCATTCTTTGATTTATTTTCTGTCCTCCCACGAACAGACAACGCTTCTCCTTTGGAAGCAGAACCTTCAGAAGACACCATCAATTTCATCTTTTCTTTAGCATGCAACGCCTCACAGACCTCATCAAGTGTTAGTGTTTCATGGCTATATAATAAAGTATCTCTGAAGTTTGAAAATGAACTAGGCAAAGAGCACAAAAGAATAAGACCCAAATCCTCATTATCATATTCTACCTCCATAGCCTGAAGGTCAGAAACAATCTCCTTAAAGACTGTCAGATGGTTGATAACAGAACCACCCTCTTACAACTTGTATGAATATAACTTCATCTTCATATGCATCTTGCTTGTCAAATCATTAGACATGCAAATTGACTCTAATTTGAGCCATAAAGCAGCTGCAGTTTTCTCCTGCAGACAATCTTACAAAATATTATTTGAAAGATGAAGCTAAATTTGAGTTAAGACCTTACGATCTTTCCTTTTCTCATCATTGGTCCAAGACTTTGAATCCTTGTTACCGAATTTATCAAGAGCATCATCAACATCAGCTTACGTCAGAATAGCCCATATCTTGACTTGCCATAGTGTGAACCTTGTGTCATGATCTAGTTGAGGAATATCATATTTCACTGAAGACATGATGAACAAATAATAGCAATAACTAGAGAAAATAATCTACAGAAATTTAGGTATAACCCTAACTGAAACCTGCAGCCTGGTACACGCCTATAAGAAACGGGAAACACTTGCTAAAGAATTCTTCTGGAACAAGATTAACTTGTGCACGTAGCAAAAATCTTGGAATTTTTTTTGCAACTCACGAGACCTCAATCTGATCACCTTTATTCGCGTGTGCAGCAACGACTTGAATTCACGGAGAGCAAGGAACAGCGGCAACAGGGGCAAAGTTGCAGACCTGCTTAATGGGACATGAATTCCTTCTTTGCCTTGTTGACCAGCAACAGGCTTCGACGGAATAGCACTAAATCTGATCAGCAAAGTGGAACATCAAACAACGCACTTGCAGGTCTGACAATGACAGAATAGAATCCATCTTTAACTCCACCTCGGACTCGATCGAGTCGTCGGATATGCGGCACGAAACCGAAATTGACAGTCGAGCAAATGGATTTCCTCCTGATCTGAAAAATGCGGCAGCCGGAGAAAAGCAACGGTGGATGGATTGATGATTACCCGATGACACGCCGGAGTAGGCAGCAACAGATCGATCCTCGATGGCCTCGGCGGAACGACCAGGGACTTAAAACCCTAATTTTTTTTGCAATCTCATGTCTGGCTCTAATACCACTTGTTAGCAAATAATGCAATCAAGATCGAACACGTGACATAGATTTTTACGTGGAAAACCCTTGCGGAAAAAAACCATGGGCGCCAACCGGCGATCTTCACTGTATGGAGAGAGTTTACAGAACACAGGGAATACAATGAGTCATCAGCTCTTCCCGTGCGGCTTATAAGATGTATTTATAGGACGGACTGACTGCAGTCAAATACAGAAATAAATCCGCTAATAAACATGACCGAACCATGGGCCCTCTAGGAGTCCCCAGAAGACTCACGTTACTAATTCGGATCATATTCCAACACTTACGGTGGACACCGAGATCCAGACTACAAGCTGCTTTGCTCCTGTAGAATCTACAGCCCTCCCACGAGCATGATCGGTTGGCTCACAATGCCAGATCCAGGCGCTCTCTGATTGTGCACATCCTGTATTTCTCAAGAAACACCAGAATCAGAGAATCCATGTCAGCAATAATCCTTACAACAAACAAGGGCGACCATCTTCATGACATGGATGAATGTAAGGGGATTAGATGGATTGCTGACCTGGCGTTTCACTACATCATTTGTCAGCCCATCCACATTCATTAACACCCTGATTTGCTTTGGGGTGGCAACTGCAGACATGGCATGTCAAGAATGAACTCATTAATTCCATGTTTGTGTTTCTAATGTGGCAAGCCATTAGGTAATACACGTCTTGGTGGCCAAAAATTGGCAAAAAAAATTATGAATTTGGCATCTAAAGAAGAAGGCTCACCTTAGGGGTCACTGACTTGATTCAAGGCATCAAACTTGTGTTCCATCTCCATCGACCAGCAGCGCCGAACCTTCCTTTCCTACTGCTGACTGGAGGCCAAGCGTAGGGGCAGCTAATGGCACAATGGCGGCTACCCTGGCCGCTGCTTGCGCAAACCCCACCAACCAGCGAATGCCCTCTGGAGCAGCGCTGCTGGCAGGTCTCTTGGTAGGCTGCCAGGCGACAACAAGGACAGATCCGATATCCCATCATAATCCCTACATTGTCATCGATTCTCAAGCAGAGCGGTGCGAATGCCAGCCCGCCAGAGTCCACAGCATCCTTGAATGGCTAGAGAGAGCGCTGCCCCTGACACAGGACGGCGAGCTCCTCCCCTTCTCTTGCTTCTGTGATTTCTAAGCACCAAACTTTTAGGTCACCGAAACGCTCAGATATAATGAATCGAGCGTTTGACACCCCCACCACAGTGGCCGTCGTCTCATGACGTTCTCCAAACTTGCCAGCATCAACAAAAACGAGAACGGCATCCTTGCAAGTTCACACCTGACAAATAAATTTTGTTTTTTCTGAAACTTTGCATCTTTTTGTCAACCATGATTGAGTGACCGACAACGATGCTGGCCCTAGCAGCATGGCGGTAACAAATTCAACACGATTTGTGGCTACATGGGCAACGGTTGGTAAAAATGTGGTAAAGTATGTTTTTTTTATCTATGGACCTGACTAAAAGTGTGGGATACATTTTTTTAGGTTTATTTATTTTTTGCCAAACTAGTAATGGAGAGGAGGTGCATCTCACGCTACTGGTGACTGGTTTAGTTGGGGACACAGTGCTAGAACTTTGCTATATCTCACACGACTAGTGACAGAGTGGACGAGTGACTGTATGGGGTGGTTGCTGCCGCAATAATCTGAAGCGGCCTCACATTTGGTGGTTTGTCGTGCCCTGTGCCCCTACTGCCGAGAACGAGATGGAATATGTGGGATACGATTAAGCACAAGTGGGAAACCGATCAAGTCCTATAACCATATCATCATTCCTCCATATTTTTCAAAAAACTTTTTTGATAAATTGGCAGTGTGATTTCAAATTGAAAACAACATGAATATATAATGGAAATTAGATCTTTCAATCAAGGCTTATTTTTAAAGAAGTGGATCAGAGTTTCTTACGTTGGGATGCTTGGCGAAGACAGCAGATTTCCATGCAAAGCTGGTGTTTCCTGCTCCTCATCGGATGCTTTCGTGTTATCACAAGAGTTGAATCCAGCTTATTACTTGTGCCAAAGGCAAGATTTTTTTTTAAGAATTACACAGTATAACACAGACTTTCACACACGCACGTACACTCACCCTTATGAATACACGTATGCAAACCTACCCTACCCCTATTAGCACCTTCGAAGGACTGAGCACCCGACAGATGTAGAGATTTCCGAAGTCACCACTGGCGCTTCGTTGGCGACGAAAACGTCGCTTACTACTTAACGCATAACACCGGTAAATCTTTGGGAAAATCCCAGAAAAAGGTGCGAGTACCAGAATTTAAACCCTGGTGGTAGCGTCCTACTGAATCGTTCTACCATTAGACTACAAGCCGATTCGCCCAAAGGCAAGATTTTTGACTAGTTAGCAACGAAGGATGTGGCATCAGCATACAAATTTGATATGTGAGAGGAATTAAGTGAACATAGCAAAGTGTAGGACTGTCAAATGTAAAAAGAAAACCATCCATGTTCTTTTCCGATGGAAATTCTCGAGCGATTAACTAGGCATATCGATGCTGATGCTAATACAGGCACGTTGATCCTGAAGTCGGCAGTGCTCAGTAAAAATAAGAGTCAACATTGTATCAAAGTTTGCCAATGCTGAAAGGTAGCGAGCAGTGACACCATATTAGCAAAATTTCAGGCATTCATGCATGTAGGAGTCCCATGTAAAGCGTTCCAAGTTTTTGCCACGTTTCTTACTGAAAACAACTTCTTTTGCTTGTTTTTATGCAAGCTGGGGTGACATGGGGAGATGTTCTATAAAGTTGAGTTGTTTGCGTGTAGATTACTGTGTGAGAGAGAAAAGACGCCGGTAAGGCCAACTACACATAACTAAAAAGAACGAGAAAAAGAGAAGAACTATTTATAATTCAATTCTCGTCATTCCACGCCAGCCACTTCCCGCCGCCCACCTCCCATCGTCACCTTCCCCCATGCCTCAACTGAGCAAGGTAATTGCTTCCTCCCATTGTTGACATTCCCTGCCAAACATTCTCCATCGTAGGTCACTAGACGTCGCCATCAACTAGCATAGCTACCTGGCCGGAGTCCAGCCATCCTCTTTAAGATCATTGTCCTTCTCTAAAACCTTAGACCGCAATCTCCAACTCCCAAAACACGTCCAGCGCAATTTGCAGTGACATGAGCATTGGTTTTTGAAAATTAAAGCCTTTGTGGTAAAATAAGATTTTTCTATGTATCCACCTCATTAAAAGTGTGTGATACATTTTTCTGAGGTGGTATGTCATAATTAATCCGAATTCCCTAAGTATATTCAATTTTGCTAAATTCGTAACTTCTTTTATTGGGGGGGGGGGGGGGGGTACACTAAATAATGTTAGGGGCATTAAATTGTATAACTGTGGGTGTATATTTCTCTGTACAAGAAAACCGAGCACCCGTCTTTGATATTGAGAAGTCTTCCTAGTCCTGCAATCTATGCTTTGGTAATGTTCCCATCTGCTAGCTCAAACCTCATTGACTCCAACAGTCTCACATTCGATACAAATAACTTGGCGAAGTTAATATGTCACTGCTTCCATGATAGTTTGCCAACACAATTTTCCTCAGACGAATGTCAAGGGACCCAAAAGGTTTTTGGTAATGACACCACACATTTTCAAGATAAACACTTGTTGCCTGGTAAAGCCAAGTGAACATATAAGTAGCGCCAGTGGTTAACCTAAATTTGGAACAATCATGACATTGGTATGATAGTAAGTGACAAGATTCGCAGATGCACACTCTGGTACCAGGAATCACCTTGATGTACACCTTGTCCAAGTGGGGAAAGAGCTTCACTATGTCAATAATTGCATTTAAGGAAAGGCTGACCACAGATAAAGCTAAAACCCTCACACTGGGTACCGCACTCATCATGCTCAAAGTAATTGATTCCTGCTATTAGCCCGCTATATGTGTTTTAGAGATAAATGGCTAAACAACCTTAGCTCGCTATTTAAAACTATGGAATTAACACATCATGATAAAACAAAGGTCAAGGATCCCTCATAAAGACGGCCTAAAGTGAGAACTAATGATGCCCATACCTGAAAAACTGTGTTGCGAAACCGAAGCCAGGGAGTGTTGTCAAACAGTTTTCCCAAAAATACTCAATCTTGGTGCAGAGATTACCGAGATGTCCATAAATATTCCTTTGAAAATGAGTAATCTTTCCAAACATGGCGTGCCCACAACGATGATGATGATGCCCGAGGTGGAGAAGTGGAGGGGCCATGGAGAGATCCAGACTACGAGCTGCTTTGCTCCTGGGGGATCCAGAGCCCTCCCACGAGCATGATCGGCTGGCTCACCATGCCAGATCCAGGTACTCTCTGGTTGTGCACATCCGGTATTTCTCTAGAAACACCAGAATCAGAGAATCCATGTTGTTGGGCCTAGAAAGAAACCAAGGTAGAATGCTAGGGTTGTTTCATGGCTGACCACACTAGCATTTGTGATTTAAATGTATTATACACATATAAGGTATTAAAGGGTATAGTGTACCCCATGCAAGAACCTTGTACTTGAACCGTCGTTTTGTCCCTACTGACACCCAATATAGATTGACATACAGAATAGAACAAAACACTTGAATATGAATACAGAAAGGACATTTTAAAAGCCAATCACATGTCTGTACAAATCTATATGGAGATAAAATAGTCCGGCCATTCCCAGAGACACTCAAAGCTAAAAAAAAAATGTCCGGAGTAGAGAAATTTATGTTTTGCTTCAAATGAATCGGCACAAGAAAAAAGATCAATAATATCAGAAATAGTAAATTATACCCGGGCAGCCTTGCTCTAGCTACAAAACAAAAGGAATAGGACTCAAATTATTAGAGCGACCGACCCTTTCCCTGAAGTTCTTGAGTAGGGTGTGCTTCCCTGCTTTAATATCTGATATACATTTCTTGATTTGACAGCAATTTCTGTGCGCTAAAGCCATTTTCTTTCTTAATTTAATAATGGAAGGCATACCATGCCCATCAACACCTCTTCTAGAGACGGTTCCATTAAGCTCACCATCAGTAACAACCTATCAAACAAGATTTCTTGATTGTCCACTCGTGCTGAAAGTCCTGCTTGTTTGCACGCTTTTTCTTTACCCCACCCAACCCCTCCCCGCACCATTCCTACGCACCCCACCACGTCCTACGCACGCGGCCATGGCGAATGCAGCAGTATTTTGATGTCCGATGTACATTTCTTCACGCTAAGTGGTTTGACAACGTTTTCCTGTATGCGTGTGGCAGCGGCATTTCTGCATGCCGAAGCCATTTTCTTTCTTAATTCAGTAATGGATGGCATATTATGGTCATCAACACCTTTTCCAATGATAGGTCCATAAACTCACCATCAGAAACAACTATAATAGACATGAGTTCTTGATTGTCCAGTGGTGCTGAATCTCCTACCCGCATGCATGCTTTTTCTTCCCTCCACCACCTCCCACGCGTGCAGCCATGACGAATGTAGCAGTGTGTGTCCACATCTTAATGTCCAATATACATTTCTTCTCCCTAAGTGATTTGACATGGTTTTCCTATATGCGTGTCTGCGCTGAAGCCATTTTCTTATTTCTTAATATAGCAATGGAATGCTTATCATGGCCATCAACAG
Source organism: Bothriochloa decipiens (assembly GCA_023333625.1). Taxonomy (NCBI): domain Eukaryota; kingdom Viridiplantae; phylum Streptophyta; class Magnoliopsida; order Poales; family Poaceae; genus Bothriochloa; species Bothriochloa decipiens. Next base: position 21,846,678 of record CM041630.1, read on the forward strand.
TTCTTCTAGAGACAGGTCCATTAAAGTCACCATCGATTACAACCATGTCAGACATGACTTCTTAATTGTCCAATTGTACTGAATATCCTGTCTTCATGCACGCTTTTTCTTCCCCCTCCCCCTCCCCACCCCCACTCCCAACCCACACTAGACCCGTGCATCCGCCACATGCGCGCGGCCATGGCGACTGAGGCGATGTGTTTCGATGATGTTGATTTGACAAGGTTTTCATGTATGCATGTGGTAGCTTTATTTTTTCATGCTAAATCCATTTTCTTTCATGATTCACTAATGCAAGGCACATTATGGCCATCAATACTTCTTTCAGAGACAGGATTTCTTGATTTTCCACTGGTGCTAAATGGCCTGAATGCGGCAGTGTCTTTCCACCCTTTAATGTTTGATATACATTTCTTCACACTAAGTGAAATGACAAGGTTTTCATGAATGTCTTTGGCAGCACTATTTCTTTGCGTTGAAGCCATTTTCTTTCCTAATTCAGTAATGGAAGGCATATCATGGCCATCAACATTTCTTCCAAAGACAGCTCCATTAAGCTCACCATTAGTAACAACCATATCAGACAAGATTTCTTGATTGTCCACTGGTGCTGAATGTCCTACTAGCACCCACTTGTACCGCACCACACCACACACATGCACACTGCACTTTCCACCTCTCTTCATCCCCTTCTCTTTCTCTCTAAAATCTCCAGTGATGTATCCTAGGCACCCGAACCCAGCGAGCTCTGGTGGCCCGCTCCCATGCCTGCACCCCAACACCTCGCACGCGTGTGGCCATGGAAATGTGGTTGTTGATCCGCCCGAGCTAGCGGCAGGTAGGCCTCACCTCCTCCTCCTCCTAACTCACATCCTCTCTCTCTCTCTATTTCTTGTCTATCCTTCTGGATCAACATTCCATGGTTCCGGTGAGCTCTCCCCTATCTTCCCCAACTTCGGTAGGATATTGAATGACTGCCCGAGGGAAAGGCAGTCCAGGCGGTGTGGATGGTCACAGTGGCACAAAGGGCGGTTGGGCCTGGATGGGATAGGGGAGCTCACCGGAGCTGGAAAAGATGAGGGCATGTGACCTAGCTGGAGCTGGAGAATATGGCGCAGTGGTGGGAGAGTGAGGAAGAGTGCGGCTACCGCAGTCGCTATGGTTCGATGGAGCTCCACTCAACCCTATATCCCATGGTGGGAGGAGCTATTAGGGCGAGGGTGCTGAAGTCGGGGAGTATAAATTATTTGGATGTCTTTTCTCCCTTATTTGGTAACTAAAATTTTTTATTTCCCAAATTGGAGTGTTTGGTTGGAAAGTGCATTTCCGGCACAAGCATGTTGTAGTCTACATTACACGCATACATCCAGGAGTCCGTGTATCGCGTATCCGATATGTATCAGATATGGACATGTGTCTAATACGCTACTGATACGTATCGGAGCAGTATCCTATTTTTTTCTTTTTCGTGAGTATTGGATATGTCGCCTCATACATATCAGCCTTGTCGATGTGGCCCGGCCCAATAATTGAGTCGCATATACCTCTGTTCCTGACACCCTAGCCTCCAATGTCTGCACTCTCGCGCCGCATCCCAGTTCGACACCTTCCTGCCATCAGTGACAACGCTCCGCCTCCGCTCGCCGGTGACAAGCCTCAGTCCCTGCTCGCTTGACTACTGTAGTGACGCCCTTATTTCTTCTATAGGCACCTAGAGAAAAACAAAACCGGATAGATATAGGAAATATCCGTGGAAAAAGAAACCCAGCCAGCAATCCGCGGGAGCTCATAATCGTCATCCACATCGAGCAGGCCAATTCACGTATGCATCCCTGCGTCGCATCTAGAATACCAGAACCAGCAAGCCAATCATAGGAATAATGACATGTCAAAAATTATTTAATTTTCCCAAAAAAAGAAGATACAAATTTAACAAAAAAATACACGCAAGGAGTCCATATAAATAATGGCATAGCAAACCTAGAAAAATGTGTCCCACACTTTAGGTGCATGTGTAGAAAAAGAAAATCATAGTTTACATGAAATTGCCTTTCCGTGCAGGGCTCATTGTGACACCACTTAGGTCGCCGCAGTCGTCCTGCTCTTCGTAGTGCTCCTATGTGATGCCTTGGGCTACCGCGTAAATGTCTGCACCTATGAGTTGGACAATAAGATCGCGGTGCTGGTGTGTGTCTTGCGGTCTGGCTCCTGGACCTCCGCTGCATAGCCACGGGTCATCTCGCTAAGTCGCTCCAGATTAAACCATACCAAACCTAGAAGTTACTAACTTAGCAAAAAAATTATATGCACCAAATTCACATAGATTAAGACATATCAAACCTACAAAAATGTATCCCACACTTTTGATCAGTTGCGGACATAGAAAAATCATATTTTACACTGTAAGCTAAGTCGCCGGTCCAGATTCTGCCAAATATTGTGCTCAACTGCGGCAAGATCTACATGAAGACCCAAGCGGGGGACATCCTAGGTTGGTGCCTAGGGACACTATTTCGCTACGTGAGACTTGTGGCCATCTCATGGAGCAGTGGTTGGGAGACAATAGGCGAAAGGGATGAGGACTCCCTAACAGTAACGGTAGTCGACGCTGGGAACAATGCGGAGTTCATGTTCTTGGAGCTCAGTGTAATTAGCGTTGTTGTGTGCATCAGAAGGTTCAAAGGTTGAGGAACATGCGTGTTTTATAATTTAAGGTCTTTTTTTTGCGCCTTGAGTCTGCATGTCAGTTTTGTATCACGCCTTAGATGTAAAATTGAAACACACATCTGATCGATGAGAGAGCATGGCAGATATTCTCATATTCCTTCGCTCTTTTATTTACGCATATCAGTTTTGTACACTTTTATAGCATAGATAGATAGACTAACGGGTAACATTGGAGCTAGGTGTTGGCTCTTGTGACTTGAAAGGAGGGGGCCGCATTTGTAACTTAATCACAAGAGTGGGAGCAAGACAATGTAACAGGCTTCAGGTGTTGGTGGCTTTATAGCTAGTGCCTTGGGCGGCCAGTGTCACGGTTTTATAGGAGGAGATCCCATAAGGGTGCCTCGGGGATGTATGCTTAAGCAGGTTTTGGTGGAAAAATGGAATCCTACCAGCAAGCCATCAACTCTTCTAGTGTCAAAATCGATCCATTCGTTAAGTTTAAAAAATAGAGTCGATCCATCAAAGGAAAACACAACGCCAGAGCCCATTCGGCTATGACCACGTCGACTGTGATGGCGATGCCTTCACCATGGACTTTCTAGCATTGAGGATATGGGCATGGGCGGGACGCTCATCAGAGCCAGCGTGTATTCATCAGAGACTCAGTTATGGAGAGATTTTTTCTCCTCGATTCTTCACGCCGGTGATCGTCAAAGCTACATGATCGCAAGCTGCAAACCTAACCTTCACTCGCTGGACCCACGCTTCATTTCACTATCGATAGACTCGGCACCATGCTCATCAAGTACGACATTGATAAGCAGCAGTTATCCATTGTCGACGACAACAGCATGCCAAAAGTGTCCCGAGGATTTATTATAAGACTACCTGCACTCGTAGAACTCTATATTCGCACTCTATCCATCTTATTCATCAAGATTCTTCCCTCTATACCCAATTCTTTTGCACTCATCTATTCTTTACAGCGTATTTTATCGACTATGAGGCCCATTTACTATTTTATCTAAATATATCCATGTGAGATCTAGTTTTGAAAGATTTATTGAGACGAGTCCAATGATGTAATTGAAATTTAAATTGTTTTTTTTGGTTTGGGAGTTATAACACTTTTTTTTTAGTTGACAAGTGGGGCCTACACTGGATGCTCTCTCTCTCCACCTCTTCCCCTCATCTCTCTATGCGCGTAGGACAAGCTTGGGCCCACGCACAAGCATAGCGCTTCTACGGCACTGCGCTAGATTTAGAGCCTGCCAGGCCATAGCGTCGCCTTTACCGTGCCCCGCTGCCGCGCTTTCTTGCGCTATCTGCGTGTAACGCACGCCTTTGGGTCGCCCAGTGCAGATGGTCTAAGAGCAGTGAATGGAAGAGGAGACTTAAGACTTGTCACTGATACAGACAATTGCATCTACCTCAGGACGCTGCAGGTTCAATCGATCTCTGGTGTGGTGCTAGTAGTAGCAGTAATGGCAGCACTAGCGGCAACTACAGGTGGGTAAAACACATGGCTGTCAATCTCAAAATAAATGATCCAACTCAGCTGAAGTGTTTGGCTTTGCCGAGGGCACATGTACTGTCTTCATCAACAGAGATGAGGGGATGTTTACGCTAAACCTCAAGGCGAAGCAGCTGAGGAAGTAGAGGCAAACCGACGATTCAACCATGTCATACTTCCTTACATCAGCTTGTATACTCCATGTACGTACTAGATAACCTTCTGTCCTCATATACTTTCTTTGAAAATTTGCACCCTTATATATTGCTCATCTTCAGCGTTGTATGGGAGTTGTTAAAAATACCAATTTAACGTCGGTAGGTAAAACGTTAAAGATTTGTAACATATGGTCAGTCGTTATATCTCGTTATGGCAATAGAGTGTTGGTCCCTACTTTTATTTTGCTTTAACATCGGATGGTTTACCATTATATCCTACTTTTAACGACCCACCACTCATCACCACATATCGACTGCACTCCCAAACCACATTGGCACAGTTCCCACCTAGCTTTTTGACGTACACACACCTGTCAAGGTGCCATCCAAGAAATCCCATTTCCTCTCTCCCCTAGGTGCCATCCCATTTCCTCTCTCCCCTAGGTGCTCACCCCAGAAATCCCCAAACTCCACCACTCTCCCCTCTCCCCTGGGCACAAAAGCACATCAACCTGGCACCGCCCTCTCCAATGAAAGTGCCGCCACCTGCACACGCGAGCGGCCCATGCGAACTATGCCACCATGCTGGCATGATCAATCAGTACGCCGACGGCTAGCTCACACTGTGGGCTCGGTCAATCAGCATCAGCATCACCACCACCATTATCAGCATCATTCATATAATTTTCCAGGTAATAATTTACAAGGCAATGAGCCAGGGCTAACCACTCTAGAGCTGGGGTGCGTCTGATGGATCCAAAGGAGAGACTCAGAGCGGATGGTGAGGTCACCAGCATTGATGCCATGGTAAACCTGGACACCACGCATTTGTAAGCTAGGGCAGCGAGGTGAGGATACAACATCACCGAGCTGACAGGAGCGTTGGAATACGACACGAAAGAGGAAGAGCTCGGTGAGCCGGGTGAACATGCCAGTGGACAGCAGCACGAGATCCAGAAACCCAGCTCTCTTTTCCAAATTGCGTCACAGCCCCTGCGAACTATGCCACCATGCTGGCACGGTGGCTCACAATGCTGGATATGGTTAATCAGTAGGCCAGCGACCTCACTAAGTGGCAAAATGAATTGCTCTCGTGTCCAAATTGTCATGGACGCTTGTGGCATCCGCGTGCGTCCTGGAGTTTTAGACTTTGAGTTGCCACAACTCTATCGAGGATGCCCCTTTTTCTAGAGAGATTACTTCATTTTCAAATTTTGATAGCAAGATAATCTCCATCTCAGTGATCTCAGCGCCAAAATTGCATGTTTTCATTGTACTGAAGGTTGGAGGTTAAGTAGGCAACACACAAGATTTTGATTTATTTTGGCAATAAATTTATTGTATTGAGATATACTCCCACAATAATAAATCCAATGCCCGTTAATATCTTTTAATGTCCCCCACCCCCATAAAAGAAGTTACTAGTTTAGGAAAAAACTTAATTACATACAAAACCCAGAAAAATGTATCACACACTTTTAGTCAGTTTCATACATTTTGCAAAATTTGCCACAAATTTTTTAACAACCCATGCTCATGTAGCCGTGTTGCATGGTGCTGGGGCCTGCATCGTCATCAGCCACAACGTGGCACGCACCCTCGACCACTTCTTCCTCAGAGTCATCATTGGCAATGAGAAGCAAAGGTCTGGAAATAACAAATTTATATGTCTTGTGTGGACTTGCCAGGATGCCGTTGTCATTGTTGTCGATGCCAGCAAGTTCGGAGAACATCATGGATGCCACAGCTCTGTTTAAGAATGGATGACAAGTTGGTGCATGATGGAATGCTGGATACCAAGAGTGCTGCCAGCAGCGCTGCCGAGGAGAGCCGTCACCAGGTGGTGGGGTTTGCACAAGCAGCGGCCAAGTGGCGGCCACAGCTCCAGCTGCCCCTGTGCTTGCCTCTAGGTGCAACTGCTGGCGCTACTGGTCGACGGACCTGCGTCACCAGTTCATTGCTGCTTTGAATCAACTCGATGGCCCCATTGGTGAGCTATCTTCTTTAGATACCAAATTGGGAACTTTTCTTTCTAATTTTAGGCCACCAAGATGTTAGTATTACCTAATTGCTTGCCATCTTTATTTAGTTCATTCATGGCATGCCTTGTATGGAGTTGCTACCCCAAAGCAAATTAGGGAGCGGCATAATCACCTCGTGGACTGCCACCGTCAGCTGCAAGGAGGAAGACGGCCAATCCGAGAGCTATTGCCGGAAGCAATGAGGCTGCTCTGCTTTATTAGCATCTGTTCGGAGAGGGGAGGTTTTGGCATAGTGCATCGCTATGACAGAGACCAGCAATTGCAGTTTCAGGAATCAAGATAGAAATTGAGAGTAGTGTAGCTATTTGTACACATACATAGTTACATACATGGACATGAGATGAGATCGGGCGTTGAGAACCCACGCGATCAAACTGATGGTGCGTCATTGTCAGGTTTGTAGATCCCAATGAGATGATTCTAGTTACCATTTTGTCTATTGCTAATCCAGGTTTCTGGTAGAGCTACATTTTTGCCGAGTGTTTACCCATCTTGTGGGCGCAACACATTCCATGCGCTCAACTCTCTGGCAGTAGTACCAAGGGGTAGGACAACCATCAAACGTGTGGCCCCTTCGGATTACTGTGGCCACAACCTCAGCCACCTGACATCATCCGCCTCCACTGTGTCACAAGTCGTGTGAGATTCAGCAAAGTTTTGGCACCGTGTCCCCGCCACCTGGTTGGGGCTGAGCATGCGCCACAGGCTGGTGGATCAAGACGAGCGTGCTGGCCACCGTGTTAGTTTTTCAGATTTTGTTGCGGTACTCTCAAATTACTGTGGACCGTCTATTTATTTATTCAACGGTCACAATCATCTATTACCTTCTAGGAGACAATAATATTTATTAAATTTTTATTTTATAAAAATACGGTAAATAAGGAAGGTAAATCTTTTTAAAGATTTGGTTGATGCATGTGGTAAATAATATGGAAAATCTTTTCTATTTATATTTTTGTACTTTAATTTTGTACGTGACTTAATTTTGTGCGTACATGTATGCGTGTAGCGGTCAATATACCTTGTACATACATGTATGCGTGTTAGCGGTACATATATTGCAGTAAATAATTTTGTATGTGTGTTAGCGTGTCAATGTGTATGTACATGTGCACACAAGGTCGACATTGTTGAAGGATGCCAAAATTCACGACATGCAAGATGCGATTTTTGCGCAAACGATTTTTCCCTGGACGATTTTGGCGTGAATATTCAATGTGTTTACGTGGTCGTGCATGTTAGAGTGTGTGTGGTTAGGCGTGTACGTGGTGTGTCCATGCATGTTAGCGTGTCTTCTTGTGTGTGTGGTTAGGCTGTATAAATTTAATCGAATTTGAATTTAATTTTATGATTTTAATTTGAATTCATACACATTTATGTTTTTTAGTGGAATTCAAATTTTATGTTTGCAATGGGCCTAAGTTAATAGGTAAAATTTTCATTTATAGAAGACACAAATTAAGAACAAGGCACAAGGAACAGCTTTTGCCGTGATTAGGGGAACAAGATCCGGCGAGACTCTCCCGTGATCAGGGGCATGCGAGATTTCCGTCCCGCTCCCCCCCCCCCCGTTATTAGGGGATGCGGAGGCTGGTTTTATTTTGTTTTCCTGAATTATTAATTTATTTAATAATTCATTAAATTGTGAAAAATCAATGGTCTTGATTGTTTTGAGATATTACCTCCTTATAGATAAAAGGTGTACCTGAGCATTGCCTTTTCCTTGTACACAAAACCATTGGAGAACAAGGTACGAACACGCTGCATCTGCTTGATCGTGCACTTGGCAGCAGCAGGCAGGGCAATCCGACGCTCGTCATCGTTTGCTCTGTGAGCCTCATGAGACAACATCCAGCGCCAGCTAAGCCAAATCACGGTTGTCGAATGATACAGGGGGAGATAAGGCTGCGCATAGTGAGTGCCTGCTAGGCTCCACGAGGAGCATGGAATCGTCATCGCCCATGAGGCAGTGCATGCCCTCGAGGTAGATGGCTATCCTGCGCAGAACCACGACGTGGTCGAGGCCGAGCGTGCGCTGCCACAGCCGGCAACCCATGACAAGCATGGCCAACCAAGAAAAGCATGGCCAAGGATGAGACCATCGCTATCCATGTACATAAAAAATGGTATGCAAAACCATCTCACGGGGGTGGGAAAGAGGGTGTTTAAAATGAGTTTAATGCGGAATACATAGTTTTGTAGTATGGGGGTTAAGTAGACAACACACAACGAGCCATGGGATATTTAGACTTTTTCTACTTTGAAAACAAATTTATTTTTTTGGACATTAAATGTTTTTGTTTCATTGAGATATACTCCCTTAATATTACAATCGAAAGCCCCTAAAAACCATTAAGTGTACCGATAAAATAAGATACTAGTTTTGAAAAAACAAATATATAGAAGGAATTTACATGAATAATAACATACCAAACCTAAAATATCCCCCACTTTTAATCAAGTCCATATATAAAAATTATGCATGGAATGTTTTTTACCGAGCAGAGCTCCCAAAACGTGAGGTGGAGGTCGCGGTCCCGGATTAAAAAAATTGCTATTTCTTGGCCCTTGTTTTCATGATTTCGGGAAACTGATTTGTATGGGCAGCTCAATATCTAGCCGTGCCCCTACAAATCGGACAATTTGTTGGGGGCGACTTGCATTGCCTACCGATCCTATAACTCGGACATTTGTAGCCATGTTTGGTAGGAGTGGTTGGCAAAACCACCCCTACAAAACATGTGTAGTAATGAAAGCATGTGGCTAGCTGCACATTTGATTGAAGGAGAAATAATATGGGTTGCAAAGTTTTGCCAAATAAGCATTTGTCATTGAGTTTCAATAAGGAAACTAAGATATAGTTCATGGGTATTGCTTGTTGAGCGTCTCACTGCTAACAAAGTAACAATGGTAGACAACATCACTTCCCATAAAGAGCAAAGGAGGCAACAACACTCCTTTGAATTCATTTTTCATTTTGTGGCGAATATACACCTTTTTTTTAACCTGAATAACAAAAACAATTACACGCCAACTAGGATACTGCAGAGATTAACAGAGCATGGGACAGAATGGTGAAACTTAACATAAACGAGCAACACAAACACACGAATGCAACTCTAAAGAGAAGCCAGCTCCTGCAGATCTAGTTATGCTGACCAGAGTTTGTTACAAAACCCGGAAGTTTGTTTAACGATATACTACTGCAAAACTGTATCTTTACCGTGAATGTCGCTGCCAGCACATCAATGCCCTTAGAGTCCCAAGCACTACAGGCATCTGTCATCCATTATCCCTAGATGGCAAGCGCTCCAAATTCTGCAGATACATAACATTGGAAAAGGCTCAAATTGAGAATATGTTTCAAAAAAAAAACTAATATGTTTCAAATAAACTATGAGGATCAAGAAACAACTGCTAATAATCATTAACCAAATAGGTCCATTAGAATGGATGTCAAACATGTCTGGAAAATTAAAATGAATTAGACTGATGAACAAATCGAATTTAGTATTCATATAAGTCCACTATCATAACTGGGTAATGAATGAGCTTTTACTAATCTTTGTCCAAAGGAATACATCTGAAAATTCTTCCAATTTACAGGACTCGTAGACCCCATGTGCATGTTAGCAAGACAATGTAATATGCAACCTGTAAATTGGTGCAGAAAATGCAAAAAAAGGTACTTCAGCTCTCTGACTTAACAATCACTATACTGCTTTACATCATGACAGTGTAATACAAATCTGGCCACTGAGCAGTGTTATACTGCCAACAGATCCTACCGAGAGAAGGATAGCCGCATGTAGGAACTAAGAACATTGGTTCAGAGTTTGAGATACGGATATTCTATCTCATCAAATTATTCCTCTTTTCTTTTTTTTTTCTTCCTACTGTAACCAATCCCAAGTAGGTTAGCTGCTTCAGATTATTAAGCCCAACAGAGCATGGGACCATACAATGAGCACGGATAAGATTTAAACATGCCCAAAAAAACAACTAAAGGAGAATGGACTGAAGCCAGCACTGATAATTTGACAAATAATGATAAGGCTGTGTTCCAACAGTATTCATTATCATCATTGCATATATTTTACCTTAACTATGAAGACTGCTGCCTGCACACTAACACCATTAGCTTCTTAAGCGCTTGAGATGCCCACCCTTGCCACTTGAGTTACCCACCATTTGCCCATCATCCATAGAGGGTACTTCCAATGCTGCAGACATTTGGAAAGCATCATCAACTGTCTAAGTAATAGATTTGATATAAGAAATGTGTTTCAAATAAACTACAAGGATAAATGAATTAATGCTAATCATTACCAAAATGGTAAAAGAACTAACTTTTTATAAAGATCCAGATACAACAAGACAATAAGAGAAGATCCAGCCACATTTCTGTGTTTCATTGTGACATTGACACAACAGAATCATCCATAATAGGAATGTACAGGGTTTCTGATAGACAATGGGGGTCTGAGGTAGACAATGGGTAGACCTTTTAACTGTAAGAAGGTCATGTAAGGTCATGGATGTCATAGACAATGAAGTAAAAAGCATACGAGATTAATAGGTGCAACTAAACCCAAATATGTTTCCTCAAAAAAAAAAACTAAACACAAACTTATCAGATTGAAAGGTGCAATTATTCTATCCATGTCTATCAATTAAAATGCATACGACCATGACCTTTGAGGTCGCAATCCACCAGAATATATCTGCATGATGGAGGAAACAAACACTGTTTTTATTGGCATAGATAGAGGAATCTTCAAGCTAGACCTCAAGTCAAGGCAAGTCAGGAAGATAGGTGAAAGACATGACTTATACGCGTCCATCTTACTTTACATGAACTTCTACACTTCAAAGTATTAGGCTTGCATCTTTTTGGTTTACTATGGTATGAGATATATATGTATAAATGTCGGTATTCTGTATCAAAATTTCTATTATTGTATTTAGCTATCTGCATCATGTATGACAAAACCATAGGCAAAGAGGTTAAATTTGATGTTGTCTATCTCCAAAGGTAGGTCATGGTCGCCCGTTGTCGTGTGTGTTTGGATCGAACTCCGTCTACAGGCCCTTTCTTCATCGTGTATTCGTGTCGCCATCCGTGTTTTTCTCACGCACACGACACCAAGTCATATTCCATAAGGATTGGACTTTGGAGTACCGGTATAATATGTACCTTGTGAATTCAGCAGATGGAGTCCATGTAGAACCGACTCATCAGATTCCAATCTAGTCTAGGTAAATAAAAAAAAGAAAAGAGCATGGCGGCTATGCTCATGGAGGAGCTCGTCAAGGAGATCCTCATGCGCATCTAACCAGAAGAGCATGCCCACTTGCAGCGCTCATCTGCAAGTCCTAGCACCACATCCTCTCTGACATCAGCTTCCTCCTCCGTTACCGCAGGTTCCACAGAACACCACCTCTGCTCTGGTATATCCAGAACCACGACAAATACGACTGCGCCCGCTTCTTCCCCATAACCTCTACCACCTCTCCTTTCTCCATGGCTACACTGAGGAGGACACTAGATCGTAGCCGGCCCTGGACTGTTGCCATGGCTGCGTACGGATCCACACCATCACTAACCTTTCGAGGGTGAGCCGCAGGAGCTGCATGAGCTTATCATCTGGGAACCCATTACTGGGAACATGCAGCTCCTAACTGTGCCTCCCTACGAGCGCAAATGGTTCACTGCATCTGTGATATGCACAAATGAAGGCTGCGGCCACCTCGACTGCAGCGGTGGCTTGTTCGTTGTGGTCTTCATGTGGACGTGGAGATACGACAATATGACCACAATGGTGAGTATCTGGTCATCGGGGATTGCTTCGTGTAGTGGCACACCTTCATTGATATCAAATGCTACTTCTATGAGATACCTGGTCAGCTTATCGGAGATGTGTTATACTTCACAATTAGTATTTATGGGGAGTTCAGCATAGTCAAGTATGACTTGTGCAAGGATATATATGCTATCCGTCATACGCCACGACTGAGTTGGATCCCTCTTGTCTTGAAGGGAGATGAGCGAGGGCTACCAGTTGTCACCTTATCTGACAATTGCATCTAAAGGTGGCCGTAACAAGATGTAATTAATGGACTTCATGGTTGGGTGAAACACAAGGTTATGGCGGCTAAGCTGGTGGAGGATATCATTGAGGAGATCCTCACACTAGTACAAAAAGTTACTATAGAGGTGGTTAAATTGCGTCTTCAATAATGGTTAGACTGGCCGTCACTACGCCATCGATTGTAAAGATAAGACATCTCTAGCAATGACACCTCTAGCAACGGGCTTTTAACCACACCTGAAGATAGAATTTTAGAGGCAGTTAAATCAAGAGAGCCGCTGCTGAAGATAGATCTTGAAAGGCGGTTCTATTAAGACAATCGCATCTGAAGTTTGATCTTCACATGTGATAATAATTGGTTTATGTAGTATTTTTGAAATGGATTATATGCCATTTTGGAATTGCTTTTGTAACAAACTGAATTTCCTCTATGTATGAACAAGGGCAATGAACATGGTTAAATAAAAGCCTGACACGTGGCCAAACTAGTGGTCTACACATGCAATAACCAGGCCACGGCGCGTGCACTTCTAAATACCTGACTCATGGAGGGAATTCATCTTGCCACATGGCCCAATCAGTAAACTAAATGTGGATGGACGCAGAAGTGATAAGTGGTTGAATGTCAAACAGCCACGTGAACAAACAAAAGACCAACATATGGTCCAGTGAAGCGTAGACATATGGGCAAATGGCAACTTGAGACCTGTGCCAATAAGAAGGTGACACGTGGTTGACGGTGACCTAACACGTGGTCCTTTAAGAACCTGAAACATGGAGGAATCAGAGTACGCCATGTGAGCCTAACGGGTGCCATGTCAGCCTAACGGCCGCTGGGAGGACTAACGGCCGTCAGGGCCGTCTTGTAGGCATACAAAAATAATGCTATGACGGCCATGTTTTGGTCATAGGATTGACTACTTTTGTGATGAATTTTTGTGAAATCATCATAAGGCCACATATGTGACATGACTTCTATGACGGTGGGTTTTTGGTCATGGATTTATCATGGAAATAAAATAGTGACGAATTTTTCACCTTTTATGACAAAAATAATGCATCATAGTAGGTCATATCTCCACTAGTGTGAGGAATGAACTCAGAAACTGGACGAATGATCTTTGTTCTAAGAAGTCACCATTGTGGTTTTATCCTCCTGGTAATAATTTTGAATTCTTGAATGATGATAACTGGATCAGATATTTCAGGTATACAATTGGGACGGAGAACACTTAAAATGCTATTCATATTCTATACACAAGACCGGTTATTTTGTACTCAGGTAACAATTAGAGTGAGGGCTATATCGTGTCATATTCGAAAACATATATATGCATTGTACTCTGAAGATTGTTTGAAGCATAATTCCATTGCATGCAACATAAATTAATCACTACCAATCTGAGCATTAGTCGTCCCTGGCTTATGACTATATGTCTATCAGGGTCAATTTGCGGTATCCGACGGTTGGATCATAACTTACTGGATGACATAACTTTACACACTTTTATAGGAATTATTATAAAAATTATAGATATATACAATTGTTGTTCCTAGCTTCTTCCAAATCCAGAAACGTGAATATGTTCGCAAATCAATACACAAATTCATGAAAATCTAGTTCCTCTTTTCATTAGCGGAGTCCAATTGATCGGTTTCTGGAAGAGACATTACGATATCCAAATCACGTATCCTCCTAAAATAACATCCATAAAGTCCGTATATCATGTACTCTCGGGCAGATTGATCCTTTTCGAAAACTGAATTTGTTATAGAATCCATGAAAGACAATATACACAGTCGTAGCCATGCAAACAAACCAAATAAAGTCCGTATATATGTATATATACAAATTGCTTCTGACTTCTGAGCCCACGATACACCACGAGGTCAATCATACCCAAATCACATATCCTCAGGCAGATTGATCGTTTTCGAAAACTGAATTTGTTATAGAGTCCATGAAAGACAATATACACAGTCGTAGGCTCGTAGCCATACAAACAAACCAAATAAAGTCCGTATATATGTATATATATATACAAATTGCTTCTGACTTCTGAGCCTACGATACACCACAAGGTCAATCGTTCCACGCCCCGATCATCCAGCCCAGCCAAACCCTACGCAAATAGGCCATGCCGTCACCGCCGGCGTTGAACGACGACCTCACGGTGGAGATTCTCCTCCGTGTAGGCCCAGACGAGCCTGCACGCCTCTTCCGCGTGTCCCTCGTTTGCAAGCTCTGGCATCGCATCCTCTCCGACCATGGCTTCCACCGCCGCTACATCACCTTCCACCGATGCTCTCCTCCCCTGCACGGCTTCTTCTACAACCTCGACTTTCCAGGCCCCTTCTCTCGCTTTGTCGCCACCACAGGAGCAGGCTCCCCGCTGCCCATGGCATCCGCCTCCGCGCTCCCCGTGTTCGACGACCACCGCATCTCGTGGACACTCGATTGCCGGCACGGCCGCGTCCTCTTCAAGAAGGCAGCCAGCAGGGGCCTCTCCGTGTGGGATAAGGTCGCCGACATCTGGACGGACCTACCGCCGCCCGACGTTTGGTACGGGTCCTACTCCTCGTGCTCTGTGACGTGGACGGCTGCAACAACCGTAACTGCCGCGGTGGTCGCTTCCTAGTGGTCTGCGTGGGCAGCGACGACAGATACCATGACATATATGCGTGTGTCTACTCGTCAGTGGAACGTGCCTGGCAGGCGCCAGTTTCTGACGGCAAACACTGTCGTTCATTCGACGTGAAGCGCCCTGCTGTTATCGGAGACGGAATCTACTGCACTAGTGGCGGTGGTCGTTGGATTCTGAAGTATGATTTGGTGGAGCGTCGCTTCTCTAATTGGATCCCTACGCCCTACAGGTACAAAAGGGATTCAATGCTCATGCAGAACGAGGATGGCTCGCTGGGCTTCGCCGGCATAAAGTGTTCAACGCTTTACCTTTGGTCGACAAGATGGAATGATGCAATGGAGGGAGGAATTGAAAAATGGGTACAATGGAGGGTCATCAAGCTTTGGAAGATGTTGCCTGTTGATGACAAACCCTGTATCAAAGCTAATGTGATTGGTTTTGCTGAGGGTGTTGGAGTTTTCTTCATAAGCACAAATGTTGGTGTCTTCACGGTTGAGCTAAAGTCATCGGGGCGGGTGATGAAGGTGAGCAAGCCAAACAAGAACTACCGCACTGCCTACCCCTTCATTAGCTTCTTCACTCCAGGTATGTGTTCTGATTCTAGTTTTGTGATCCCTTATATGTGTTCTGGTTTTGTAGAATTTTTATTTATTGGAATTAAATGACACTTATGCTAGGCTATAAATATTTTGATGTGACACCTATATATTTTTGGTGTGGGTTCACTTATTTAAGGATCATACTTGCGATTGGCAAGACATGCTACCTCAATAAACACAACTTTGTGTCTTGTGCATAACTTTTACTTTTTCTAAGTTTTATTGTGAGAGGAATTGCCCTGCTGCTGAGCTTTGGAAAAACTTGAACATGTTTGCCTTGTACACAAATTCACAAAATCTCAAAATAACTATTTGTTTGAGAATTATATATATATTATAGATTTTGGTTGTTGGAATAGATGATACCCTTTGCTTTTGGAAACTGACTGCACGCAATGCCACATCAGAAAATGTATTTTCATTCAGCATTTCAGGGACGAAGACAGTTCATTTTTAAAATAACTGCAAGTTACTGATCTAATAAAATGCTCTGTCATTTGGGTTTTTATGTTCTTTAACTTATAGTAAGGCATCTCGATTATTATTTTGGTGTAATGGAACGATGCATCCTAATTAATGGAACAATTTCTAACACTTGTGCTTGGTTATTTTCAGATCATGCTTGAGACAGGTTTCCATTGGCTGTGGAGATGAATTAGTCACTATGTACCCAAAGGATGGCATTACCTGGAATGATAAATTGATGGATTTGTACATGCATAGTCGCTAGTTGGTTATGAACGAATCATGATTGTGAAGATTATGTCAAAGTCAGTCATGTGTCTTAATAAGTTAATAGTACTTTAGGTAGTGGTCTTTCATGATTGAGAAGTCTGTCCTACAAATGCTCAGTATGAATATTAATCTGTGTGCTTCAGTATAAATATTTTTTCCAAGGGAATATATAGCTTGTTTCAACGTTTTGAGGAATAAACTCGTAACAAAGTTTTATTTTCCGGAGAAGGGAGGCACTGTTCAAGAAAAGGTTTGTTAGGAAACAAGCAGCAAGCCCGACTAGCTTTGTTGTCCTCTAAACCCACAGAAATATCAAAATCAAATTGAGGACAATTAATTAAAAAAAATAAAGTGATGTCACATAGTTAAAAATAATCTGGGAAGGATCAAATAATGAAGCAAGTCATATTGAAGTGAAATACGAAATGTTATGTATATTTCTAGATACATATGGTTAAATAGATACTCTATATCTAGACCTAATGTGTGTTCAGCGCATAGCAAAATCTATGGATATATATAGAAAAACCAAAGCAGCTTATATTTTGAAATGGAGGGCATTGGATCATGCTAGTTTCAGATTCCCTGTTTGCAACGTATAGAAAAAAAGTAGATTGATGCTGGTGTCCTCCGTGTTCCCCTACCTCCTCGCGCTGGCGCTCCTTGCCTGCTGGCGGTTTTGGAGAAGGGGTGGACTATACCACCGGGCATGGGAAGTGAGGAGGCATCCATGGGCGCATGTAATTGTTATTGCTAGTCAAATACGTGCTCAGTAAAATATAAATATTAAATATAATAAAACATAAGTATTAGAGTAAGACCAAAAAAATCAATAAATATGTGCTAATATGCATTTTTTGAGAATTTGTGTTCTAATATGCATGGAAGGGAAATCTATACACAAATTCTTGAAAATCCAGTTGCTCTTTGCTACCTCAGAAACAAATTCTAGAAGAAAACAAAGCTGATGATACAGTCATAATAATTGATGGTTCAGATCTCTCTATTAGAAATTTGAAGTTGGTGTTTTATTGCTATGAATGGTTGACAGGGTTAAAGATTAACTACCATAAAAGTGAAGTCTGTGTGTTTGGTTTTTCTTAGCAGGAAAAAGAAAACAAAGCTAATATGTTAAACTGTGTGTTAGGGGATTTTCCTATTAAATGTTTGGGTATTCCAATTGGAGATAAACATCTTTCCATGGAGGCTTTTTCTCCTATCTTAGAGAAAATGATCAAAAGATTGGAACCATCGAAAGACAAGTTTATTACCTTAGCGGGTAGACACATGTTGACTAATCTTGTTTGAGTAGCTTACCTTTTTACTATATGGGGTTATATTGGTTACCAGATGGCTTTCATAAGAAAATGGATGTGGTGAGAGCTTTATTTCTCTGGTAAGGGCTGAGAGAACCTTTAGATATCATATGGCTAAAATTGAAACTGCAGACAAAAAAAAAAAAAAAAAAAAAAAAAAAAAAAAAAAAAAAAAAAAAAACCAGCGGGGTTTGGGTATCCTAGACACTAGAACAACGAATGACTGCATTTCGGTTACGTGGATCTGGAAGATCCTTCAGGAACCTTATGAATTGTGGTTTAGGCTCATTAAGGCTAAATCTCTAGATGGTTGCAATTTTTTCTCAGCTCCAGGTAAAGGGTAGTTCACAGTTTTGGAAGGGTCTTCACAAGGTTAATCATTTATTCCAGTGGGGTGCTATTTTCAGAGTTGAAAATGGGTTAAATTGTAGGTTTTGGTTGGATTGTTGGCTTCTCCATGCCCCTCTTCAAATTGCTTATATCCTGATTTGTTTTTTCAAGCTAGAGGCTCGGATATTGTGGTTCATGCTTGGTGGGTGGAGGATGAGTGGTTTGTGGATTTTAAGAGATCCTTATCTAATCAGGAGTTTGAGAGATGGTTCAGATTAAAGGGCAGTTGACAAGGATCTCTATAAATCCTGAGAAGAAAGATACTGTTATTTGGGCTTTAGAGAAAAAGGGTTCATTTTCAACTAAGTTTTATATCAGCTTAGGCTATCTGGGCGGATGCCTTGGAGAATTGTTGGGATCATCTGGAAATGTAAGGTTCCAGTGAAAATTAAATTTTTCCTTTGGCAAGTTTTCAATAATTAATAAGCTGCAATGTGCAGTTAGCTTCGTTAAGAGAGGATGGAAAGGGGAGGAATGCTGTTGTTTAGGAGATAGTGTGGAACTTGTTGATCAATTAAAGACTTCTCTGAATGTTTGCGGTTTCCATAAAAAGATGTTTGGCTGGCAAAGCTATCCAAAATCAATTAAAGACTTCTCTGAATGTTGGCTGATGGGCAGGGGGCCTTTGCGAACCAAATAGCTTCTCTTTGCTGGCAAAGCTATCCAAAATCAATTCTTTGCTCTTGCTCTGGCGCCACATCGAT
Organism: Bothriochloa decipiens; assembly: GCA_023333625.1. Taxonomy (NCBI): domain Eukaryota; kingdom Viridiplantae; phylum Streptophyta; class Magnoliopsida; order Poales; family Poaceae; genus Bothriochloa; species Bothriochloa decipiens. The sequence goes on from CM041630.1 coordinate 21,865,539, forward strand.
CGTCTCCGGTCCTGACTTCCGCCGCGGCTACCGCGCCTTCCACTGATGCGCTCCTTCACTGGTGTAAGTGGTTCAACTCTTTACATCTGGTTGAGAAAATCGAATGGAGCGAGGAACTGCAGAACGGGTAAATTGGAAGGGTCATCAAACTTAGCAAAAATGTTGCCTGTTGATGACGAACCCTGTATAAATGCTAATGTGATTGGTTTTGTTGAGGGCGTTGGAGTTATCTTCGTAAGCACAGATATTGGTGTCTTCACGGTTGAGCTAAAGTCATCGTGGCGGGTGATGAAGGTGAGCAAGCCAAGCAATAACTACCGCAATCCCGTACCCCTCATTATCTTCTTGACTCCAAGTATGTATTCTAACAATAGTTTTGTGATCCTCCATTTAGGTTTTGTTTGGAGGCATCCATATGCAGTTTAATTCACTCCAGCAATCGTGGTTTGTATACTAACCCACTCCAGCACACGTGGAGTGATCAACTGTAACTACGAGTGCATCGGAACAAGCCCTTATTTTCACGTGCAAGCTAAATATATTTGGCCGCTTATTTTGGTTTGGTTCACACTAAGGATTCTTGAGAATTAAGATTGGCAAAACGTGCCGAAATCTACTTTGTGAACCTCTTGCTATGAAGTTAAAGTTATTTTTTATGACATTTTATCTTGTGCATGGGTTATACTTTCTTTTTAAGTTTTGTTATGATTGAACACACGTGCAATTGAGCTTTCGAAAATCTTGAACTTGTTTGCGTTGGACAGACATTTCTTGTTTGTGACATTTTACTCGTTCTAATGTATAGTAGATATTGGTTGTTGGAATAGATGAAACCTTTGCTTTCAGGAACCGACTACAATACTGTGTTCACAATTTTAGTTAACTGCAAGTTGTTGATCTAATTAATATTTTGATATTTGGATTTGTATGTTCTTTAACTAAACAGTGAGGCATCTGGGTTAATGTTTTTTTCTCAAAGAAATGCATCCTAACGAATAAAAAAATCAAACTTTTTTGCATGTACTTTTCAGATTGCACTGCTTCAAGAGTTACCAATTCACAAATCCATCAGGCATGGTGAAATGTTAAATATTCTATTGGATATATTTTAGGTTCAATTGATGAAATTGTAAGCCATTATGGAAGGTCTGATATGCTACTTGTGTAGATGCATGCTCACTAGTTGGTATGAACTTATAGTCATTACTGAAGATTATTTCAAAGGCAACATTAATGAATCTGTACCAATCTGAGCATTCTTAGTACCTGTCCATTTGTTTAGAGGTCTATCAGGCAAAGTTTACTGTATCCAGGAGTGGATACATTGAAAACTGTTATTACCACATTGCACATTTAATTTATGGAATTTTGAGAAACAGTTCCCTTCATCATCTTCTGTTTTGGTTGGTTGGCTGGGATCATGATTTAGATTGTTTCATGCTTGCTGCTAAGCTTGGTTTCTAAGTTTGCACCATACTACCATAGGTGCCCACTTGGAACTGAACAACTAGTTTCTTCGATCCTGACTATGAAGACTGTTTCAAGTTTATTGTTAACTGCAATTATTTGGTTATTATGTCATGATTGACAAGGACATCATTCGGAACTGAACATATATTTTGCAATTTTATTGAAAAACGAACCTTGCTTCTTGAGCTTAACTGTTGTTTCCATAATGAGAAAACTAGTTTCAGCTCTTTCAGTAATGGTGAGAATGCTGATTTTTCTGACTTTCCGTACTAAGCTGTTGCTGATCTAATACAGTCTGAGGGGGAATCTCCACACGAGACGATCGATGATGTATGCGTCGTCAAGAAGTTCCTGCATGTGGTACCACCTCAGTTGACACAGTTCGTGGTGTCAATCGAGATGTTCATCAACCTCATGATGCTGACAGTTGAAGAGCTGGTCGGGCGATTACGGTCGACGGAGGAGCGCTTCGATGACAAGACCGAGCAGATCGTTGATAAGGCCGGACGTCTCATGCTCGCTGAGGAAGATTGGTTGGAGAAGCACAAGCATTGATTCCACCCTGGCAACAAGGTTGGAAGGAGCGGTAGTGGAGGTGGCTCCTCAAAGGGCAAGGCGGCGGCGCACCCAGACGGCGACGCCTTGGGCCAGGTCAAATTGACCTCCATGGGCACGCCAAGGAGAAAGGGTCGGTGCCAGAACTGCGGCATCTACGGTCATTGGGCGAAAGATTGTAAATGCCCAAAAAAGGAGAAGAAGGAGGCAGCACAGCCGGAGGCGAACATTGTTGTGGGTGGTGCGGATCATGGTGGCGTGCTCCTACTGGCCACGTGCGACGTCGTGCACGAGCCAGGGCAGGTTGTGCATCTAACCGAGAAAGTGGTGCCTGTGGATGTTCCAGCTGGTGTGTGGGTGTTGGATACTGGTGCCAATAATCATATGACAGGCACCAGATCAGCCCTGTCACACCTGAATGAAGGAGTCCGAGGAACGGTGCGCTTTGGTGATGGATCTCGCGTGGAGATTCAAGGAATTGGCTCAGTGGTGATGAAGGTCGTCATCAACAACATAAGGTACTGACAAATGTTTACTACATTCCAAAATTGAAAAGTAACATAGTCAGTCTGGGTCAACTGGAAGAGAATGGCTTGAGAGCTACTCTAGGTGATGGGAAATTGTGTGTGTTTGATCAAGATATGTCATTATTGATAGCTGCTCCCAAAACTGCTAATAGGCTTTATACTGTCAAGTTTGATCTTACAACCCTAATATGTCTGTTAGCACATTCACGAGACAAAGATTGGCAGTGGCATGCTAGATATGGTAATCTGAATTTTAGTAGTTTGAGTGAGCTCAGTACAGAGCAGATGGTGGAAGGGCTGCCAGCTGTAAAAAGGGTGGAGTAGGTTTGTGATGGCTGTGCTCTTAGCAAACAACATAGGAAACCTTTTCCCAAAGTGTCAAGTTTCAGGGTAGAAAATTGTTGAGATCTTGTTCATGCAGATTTATGTGGGCATATCACACCTAAGTCTCTAGGTGGTGCTTCCTATTTCCTGTTGGTGGTTGATGATCACAGCAAGTACATGTGGGTTGAGTTGCTCAAGACAAAAGATCAGGCTCTTGAATGTTTCAAGAAGATCAAGTTGAGGGCAGAAGCTGAATCTGGTAGCAAGATGAAGGCACTGAGGACAGATAGGGGAGGTGAATTTACTTCTCATCTGTTCACTTTTTTGTATACTGAAGGAGAAATCAAGAATTACACTACTGCTCCTTACTCTCCCCAACAGAATGGGGTAGTTGAGAGAAGGAATCAGTCAGTGGTGGAGATGGCAAGGTGTTTGCTAAAGACAATGCCGGTTCCAGCTGAATTCTAGGGTGAGGCAGTGTCAACTGTAGTATATCTGTTGAACAGGTCACCTACCAAGGCCCTGAACAACCAGACCCCATCTGAGGGCATGAGAAGAAACCTAGAGTGAGTCATTTGAAAGTATTTGGCTATGTGGCTTTTGTGAAGCATATAGGTCTAAGTCTGAAGAAACTGTCAGACAGCCAAAATTGTGTTTATTGGATATGAATCAGGCACAAATGGCTATAGGTTCTTTGATCCTGCTACTGGTCATCTAGTGGTCAGTAGAGATGTCATTTTAGATGAAGGACAACCCTGGAAGTAGAGCAATGTAGCTGAAGAAGTAGTGTAGTTAGACCCTGAGATGTTTGTGGTGCACTATGAAACTAATGAAAATCCGACAACAGAAGGTGTAGGTGACCAGGCTGCAGCAGAAACAGAAGGGGAGGCTTCTGCTGGATAGCATGGTCTTGTGGCTCCTCATGAAGCAACACCATCACCACAACACTCCATAGGGTCAGTGCAAGCTCCAAATGTGGTTAATGCCACACCACCAAGTCAGGTGTTAGAGAGTTCAGAGGAGAGAGTGCCTAGGTAAAGGACTCTGAATAATATGTTTGACAACACTGAAGAGTTGCTTGACTATGAGTACAGTGGTGTGTGCATGCTGGCTGCTGATGAGCCAGCTGGTGTAGATGAAGCACTAGAAGATGAGTGCTCGGTTGATGCTATGAAGGCTAAACTACAATCCATTCAAGAAAATGGAACATGGTGCTATGACAACCTTCCAAAAGGGCACAAGGCAATTGGACTAAAATGAGTGTATAAAGTCAAAAGGGTCCTGAGGGGAACATTCTAAAACACAAAGCAAGGCTGGTGGCTAAGGGGTATGCTCAGAAGCAGGGGGTGGACTATGAGGAGGTTTTCGCTCCAGTTGCAAGATTGGAGACAGTAAGGCTGATCCTAGCTCTAGCAGCACAAGGTAGCTGGGAAGTGCATCATATGGATGTCAAATCAGCATTGTAAATGGTGATTTGCTAGAGGAAGTCTATGTTCATCAACCTCCTGGTTTTCTAAATCCCAAGTATCAAGGCAAGCTGTTGAGGATGAAAAGGCCCTGTATGGGATGAAACAAGCACCCAGAGCCTGGAATGCCAAGTTGGATCATGAATTGCAAAAATTGGGTTTTGTCAGGAGTCAAGAAGAGCATGATGTGTACAAGAAAAGCAGTGGATACTTGTTAACGGTAGATAACTCTAATTTTTAACCGTCAACTAAACATGAAAAAGGACCTAAATATAAATACCATCTAGATATAGGGGTTATACTAACGGAATTCCATAAGTTTTGGGGAATGTCTGTTTCTGCAGGGTGTCAGCTGAAAAGAACCATGAAAGGCCCACATGGCAGGGTTACATAGAGATAATCGAGATCCGGGCACTTTTCTGTAATATGGAAGGTTCGAGAAGGCTCTGGACCAAATGGGAGCCCGAACCGGCTTGGGAGCCGGGAGGCCGCCCAGACTCTTGGGCGGGCGCTCAGGCATCTCAGCCAACTAGGCTACACCACACGTATCCTACTCCCGTGCCTTTGAAGTCCAATCTAAGTCATTGATTAAGGTCGGTTTGATCCGAGGGCTGCGGTGCATCCTAGGAGGCTATATAAGTAGGGCCCCTGACCCCTTGAGGAGGCATCCCTTGAAACCCTAATTTATTATTATGAGAGAGGATCAGGTGAGAGAGGTCCCTTGAATGGATCACCTCCCTAGAGCTTAGCATTGAAGAGAGGTTGAGAGAGTATAGGGTGCAGGTAGAGTTGGAGGAAGCCCGGCCTGTTGGTATCTCCTCTCTAGTTGTACCTACGGGATCAAGTCTCCTAACCTGAGGAAGGAAGAGTAATTGTTTGTAGCGTAAGCATGGTGCTTAGGCTAGGAACACTCATAGATACTCCCTATCTAGCTGGATTTCTGGTAGCAGCGGGGGAAGTGATAGTCCCCTTGTTGTCTCTGTAATCCATGTCCCATCAAGAGGATTGGTAGGAATTAGTGTGCCAGGGTTAAGCATTCTCTGTGGTGTCTCTTTTCTCTAGGTGCCCCCTTAGAACAATAATCCCAAAGCTTTCCATAGGTTAGAGGAAGACTAACGGAGTAATCCTCTCTATATCGCTCATATCTCGCTATCTTGTCTGTAGCTCAGGGGTTAAGTATAGACTTGGGTTAGTTAGATGCACGTTTTCTCCTAGCAGATAAATAAATAACGATACTCTGGAATATCTCCCGGGTGAAGTGCTCATCGATATGCGTGTGCTTGCAGATTATTCTTTTGTGTGTGTATCTAGTATAAACAAGCATTTTTGGCGTCATTGTCGGGGACAAAGATGGTCTGCTGAGATAACTTTAAATCATACTTAATCTTGTATTATACTTTTATCTTTTTCTTATTTTCTTTTGCCTTTCTCTTTTCTATCCTTATGGATAACCCAAATTCCACGCCTATCTATCAATTTCTTGCACCCATGAGCACAAGCTTAGAGCCACTAGAGCCGAAGATTCTCACATCTAGCTATGAGCTGCGCCCATGCTTGGTTGCAATAAGTCAAAGCCAACCCTTTAATACAGCTAGAGTCCTATCTTCTAATCAAGAGGGTAATGTACCCATGGTCCTATGCTCTAATCAAGAGGGTAATGAACCCAAAGTCCTATCTTTTGATCAAGTAGGTAATGAACTATAGGCTATACTAATGGAACTCCTGATTTTCCTATAAATGTAGGTTTAAACCTAACCTTACAAGACCTTGTTCTTCTTCAACATCTTTATACAGGTCTTGATAACATCATCTTTAGAGGAGTTTTCCTTTCTTTATCCATTAGTGAAGTGAGGTTTGTCCTTATTAGTAGACACACTCCTTGCACTAGCATTCATGATGAAATCCTAGAGGTAGAGAAGGAATCATCCCCTAAAGTAGAAGAGGAAGTTTTCATAGCCACATTGCAAACATTCCAATCCCATGATTCAGCTATCCATCCCAAACTAGCAGTACTCTCAATTCCTCTAAGGGAAGAAGTAATTCTACCCTTGGAAATTCCTTTCGATGATTTTGGGAGGAGTTTAAACTTCCCGCTTCATAAGAGATCTTTTAGCGCATATAGTTTGAATCTTCTCAAGA
>CM041630.1:21872029-21896607 GCA_023333625.1 Bothriochloa decipiens
TCTTGTCACTAACCTTTCTAGGCTTGGAGCAAAAAGATCGAAGGAATGACAAATGCAAGGTATGTCCAACCAATCATTATACAACATTGAATTCCTTCATCCAACCTTGAGTTTGCAAAATTCAAGCTTGGGGGATATACTTCAATGCATATATATTTTGCATTTAAGACAAGGCTGGAGAAATTGAAACTTTTAGCCAGTAGACCTCCAAGGTTACGTGGCTAAATCAAGTGTGTAATAAATTGGAGAAGTTCCAGTTCCAAAATGCAACTATTTTAGAGATGATGCTTCTCCCGACTGGAGCCAAAAGTTTTGGCCTTTGTTAATGTAATGACCAGGGCTTTGCTCTAGAACTCCAAAAAAGGCTCAATAATTCAGAATTTTTTTTTCAAAACAATGATAACTTCAATTTAACTTCCTCAAAAAACAAAATGGTAACTCCCATTTAGGGGTCAATGTCACTGTGGATGCTTTTGTTGTCTTTTTGGTCATTCCATGCTATAGATATCTTTTAGTTCCTTTTGTAATATATGGAATGGGAGTCCTCTCTCTATGCTATGTGGCACAAATGTGGAGCATATTATCTAAAAATGTGTGTTTTGGTCCATAATGGTTGCTTGTAACACGTGGTGTTGTTGTCTACTGTTTTTTTATTTCGATAGCCACTTATTTTGTGGTGTAATTATATATGATATTCTGTTGCTTTCATTTTAGAGCATCCCAGCCCACATTTAACATGTTACATGTTCTATTTGGGATGTTTCATTATTATAGTTTGAGTTGTAATGTTAGTACATTTCTCCTGCTCCACTAAGAGGAATTTATTTGTAGCAGGTGCCACAGGTTTTATTTGGGATGTTTCATTATTAAAATTTGAGTTGCTATGTTAGTACATTTCTCCTACTACACTAAGAGGAATTTATTTGTAACAGGTGCCAGCTATGTCTGTTTCATTTTAGTATTTCTAGATGTAACAGATGTTAAAACAATGCTGTTTCACTAAGAAGTATTTAGTTATAACATTAGGTGGTCCTCGCTGTTTCATTAAACCATTCCCGGATGTAATGATAGTCAAACCATGTTGATTAGGTATCCCTGACTGTTTCATTAAACCATTCCTTGATGTATTCACTAAACCGTTCATAGATGCAACAGTAGCTAAACCATACTATTTCTAGTCACCCTGGCTGTTTCATTAAACTATTCCCAGATGTATTTGTAATTATACCATGCTATTTCACTTACATGATTTCAATTGTAACAGTGGCCAACCCTTGGTTGTTGCATCAAATCATTTCCCAGAACCATGCTGTTTCATGATCACATTTTTAAGTAAAAGAGATGATTCACGTACTAACAAAAGAATTTAATAACTTCAATTATATTGCAACTGTTTTCAAGTTCATCCTTTTGTCTTTTTCCACACTTTGTCCACATCCAAGTGTCTTTCTTGCTATAAATTACAAAATACCATCTAATTTATGGTAAAATGCTATAAATTACATTAAAAATGAACAAGAACTTTTCATGACTATGTTTGCTTCAATTCCTTCATTATTTCTTCTGCCATTTTCATGGACTCGTAGTTCTAGACGCCATGATCTTGTCCTTGGCAGTATGAGCATGCTGGAGGCTTTGTACTATCCTTCTTACTCTGGCTTCCCTTCTTTGGTTTACTCTTCCTTTTTTTTTCTTTCTTCGCCTCTTGTTCTACAAGACTCTTCATCTTGCGACTGCTGTCGTTAAATCAGCAACTATCGAAACGATGCTTCATTTAGTAAAACGTTCTTACCACTACACCAAATTGGAATTGCCTTAACTGCTCAAAACCACCAACGAAAGGGTTAAACCGCCAAGGAAATGATCCTTGATCATGAACAGTCAAGCAAACGCACTCAAGGATATAAGCCAAGGGAAATTAGTTTCCATGGCGGTTTTGGCAGTCGAGGATGATTTCTTTGGAGGCCAGCCGCCAAGGAAAATACGACCTGACTTAATTTGCCAAAGAGCCAAGGAAATGTTACAACCGTCAAGGAAAATAATTTTCTTGAGGGTCAATGACCGCCAAGGAAAATAGTTTTCTTGAGGGTAAACAACCGCCAAGGTAATTGTTGTTTCCTTGACTGTTCTTCACCGCCAAGTTAATTCTAATTTTCTTGACAGCCAGCCCCCAAGCAAATCTTTATTGGCATTAAAAAAAATAATCATAGTAATCAATATATTCTAATATTCTAGGGACTATATTCAATTGACACATGATGACATGCATAGAGACGTCTTATTATAGTCCCCAACTATTATATTGACATAAAACATCCATTTGACTTAATCCTTACATGAGGTCTATACATCATAACACACAAGTCACTAATAGTTTCCTAAGCAATAGGGGTGTTACTAACTCATGTGCCACACTATCTTTTGACTTTTGGCCTAAGTCATACAATTGATGGTTGCATACCTACATGAGAAAATAGCAGTTTCAATAGAAATCAACAAGTCAGTTTATTCAAGGTATGATGCATGACCAACGGTGACCAGCTGGTACAACTCACTTGCCGAAACCACTCAAAGTATAGATGCAAGTCAGTTTATTCAAGGTATAGATGCAAGAAGCATAGCCAGAACGTACAACTCACTTCTAGAGACCAGCTGCGACTTTGGTGTTGAATGCAGCATGATAGACTTGCTGCTAAGTCCTGACTCCCTTTGCAGGTAACCCATAGCAATAGACCTAGCCATCAAAAAGACAACACATAAGCTCAGGTCAGAATTGGCATGCACTTGTGCAGCAGGTCCTTGTCTGCTTTAACAATAGTGAAAGAGACAAACTAAGAGCACAGAAACTCCGACCACTGCCTGCAGTGTCCCAATTCTTCTAGTTTTTCCACAAATAAATCTGTGCATCCATTTGGTTTTTTGGCCAAGTTGTTTTCACTCTTGTGGCCTGAAGTAGGAAAGGCAACAACAAGAATCATGTTAACCTGAATAGCTAAAAGAATCTTTTATTGCAACATTATCGTTATCTTATAACCAGGCAAAAAACTGTGATATAATGATATGTTGCATCGCAGAAGCATAGGAACTTACAGAGTTAACAGAACATGTGGGAGAAAAAATAAAATCATGAGTAACTATGGATTCAATGCTATGATAGCATCTGTAAGAACATATATATAAAAAACAACAATGTATTGCCATTGATTAACTCTGTCCGTCTATGTGGCATCCATAAATAAAACTAAAAAAGAAAACGATTTAGGAAAAGATGTGTATGAAGAAATCAGATCTACAAGTTATTGATTAAGGATACTTCCATGTCATCTTTATATGTATTGTTGCAATTATAAGTAGTGGGTAACCGATGGCTCCTAGAATGTGATACAAAACTAAATCTCACAATCAGTTGTTGCTTTACGGGTGGAAATCAAACAATCTAAAACTGAAAGAATAAAAGAAGATGGAGGGGCAACCTGAACAATGCTCTGCCTCTGCATCTGCATGCATCCCTGCATCTCCTCTACCTCTGCATCCTGGGCATGGCGTAGGCTGCTGCAGCCTGCCGCCGCCCCGTTGAACCGGAAACCACTGAGGAGAGGACTGGATGCCACACCGCAGCGCGGTCGAGGGGCGCTAGTGTCTATGTAGTGCCTCTCCGAGCTCACTACATAATTAAATCAGATCTGGATGCAAATATCTGAATTGTTAAAGTTAGGGTCCATGTGCTGTTTTTCACACGACAGCAACAGAAGAAAAGGGTCGCACATACCTGGTGGGTGTGCTCATCATCGGCGAAGCACAGCAGCAAGGGAACAAAAGACAGCCGGAGCTGCAACGTGCTGTCGAAACCGGCCGGCGGCGTCCTTCCACGAAGGGGCGGCGGGAGCGTGGGTGGGGCAGAGGAGTGGCGTTGTGTCGAGGGCCGCACCAGCGTTGTCCACACACCGAGGGGAGGCATGGGGGCGGCGACCCCAGTGCCGGAGCGGCGGCGGCGGCGTGCGTTCGAATGGATTTCGATGCGGGAGCGTCTGGTCACGGTGACGGGGAGAGTTGTGTGCGGTGCGGATAGGGTTCGGGGGACTGTGGTGGGCGGGTTGGGGTTTAGCCATTCAATGTTGATCCAACGGTGGAAAGCGCATCGCTCTAATATGGGCTAAGATGAGCAGAACCATGAATGGGTCAATTACAAAATGTCTTTTTCCATTTATTTACTATCTAATAATAATTTATTATTTTCTTTTCTATTGCCGACTAAATAGATGAGGTACCATGTGAATCAACCTAGAAATGTCATATAATAAAAAATTTCGACAAGCACCAACCTATATATATATGTTGATGTGTGACGTGTAGGATCTTCAAAAAATTTTAAATAGATTTACTATTTTCTATAGTTTAAATGAATTATATGTGCTTGTTAAAAGTAATTCCCAATTAAATTGTCTATGGCTCTAGTTAGATTCAAAATATTTATAAAAATTTTAATTTGGATACATTTCATTGAAGCCAATATATTGGAGTTAAACAATAAAACATATTTGTTTGCTAGAGATAATTTATAATTCTGTCTCCAAACTATCATAACATAAAATATAATAATATCTAAACTTGTCTAGAAATTTTCTACAAATTTGCATGATAACATTATTTGGATCTATAATCTTTGTATAAAAAATCAAATGATTTAAACAAAGTGGTATTATACTTTGTTAGCAAATGGATATATCCCTCTTATAGCTATGTAACTATATGAGAGGTGTATCCAGTTGTGAAAATTTTAAGCAAAGTGCCATTATACATTGTTAATATGATTTGAAAAATTATGGTAAAATAATACAACCATGCTATGATCTCATGCCAAATTTTAGGATTTTTAGACATGTTTAAGATATTATTAAATTTTTCAGTCGAAGACACCAAAATACTTATTAGCATTTCCTTGGGTGCCGACCTATAAGAAAATTCAATAACCCCCAAGGAAATGATAATTTACTTGACGGTTTGGAATAACACCCAAGGAAATATGTACTTTACTTGACGGTTACAAACAACATCCAAGAAATAGTAGTTTCCTTGACTGAACCGCTAAGGAAACACCAATATACCTTGACGGTTTACCTCAGCCTCAAGGAATATATGTTTCCTTGAGTGTTGCGTAGCACAGCCAAGAAAACTACCATTTACTTGACGGATTCATTTCCACACTCAAGGAAATTCTTAGCCATCAAGACAATTCCAGTTTGGTGTAGTGTACCTCATCAACAACCATCCTGCGACTGCCATTGTTACTGCTTGAGCTTGCTGCACTTTGTGGTATTCCAATAAACGGACATTGTCCCATGCTGCTACTATTCACACCCTGTACATACATACATACCAGTGTGTAAGTACGTGTTTCTTAGATATTTGTAATTCTATGTTTCACAAACATTGAAATGCTAATGTAATTCAACCATTCAGTGTAGCAAGCACAATTAAATATAGAGCATTAGATTAAAATATGGGATTAGAACCATGGATATTTTTAAATTTATTTTTGGTAGGGACACTACAATAAGTTCCATGTTTCAGTAGAGTAACCTTTTGGTTGAATGTACAACACATTTATCAAATTGGACAACGAATTTGGTGTGTGTCTCTGTGTTTCATGCACATGCTACAAGATTTGAGTAGCTAGAAAACCTTAATACTTGACGGCTGTGGTAATACAGTTGTAGGACATCTCACAAATGTCACTTCAGTACTGAAATTGTGACATATGGATTCAGAAACATGCTGGTACAGTTTCATACACACAAGTAGCAACATCTTTTATTCTTTCAGTGCCATTAAGTAGCTTGAACTACAGCACAAGTAATAAACATGAGAATAAGCAAACTCAAGCAGCTTGTTAAGTTGATCACATGCCGTAACAACAACAAGGAACTATCCAATTTGTTGCAACAATCATATATGTTCAACAAACCACAACATTAATGTTTTCCAAATGCATTACCTCAGCCATGACATGACTAGGTACACGTACGCTGGTGGATTTGGCTGCTGCAAGATCTCGAGCCAACCGGCGCACTAGTAATTTGCCACTCGAAGCTCGCCCTTCATGTGTATCCATCACTTCTGCTGTTGCTACAATTGCGGGGAGGCAATGGGCATATGGATGGTTCTCTGATGCGAATTCAATTCGGTCCAGTAGGTGAGACATTTGGTGGGGAAAGGGTGGCAGTGATAGGTTGTTGCAACAGCGTCGCCGATGTTGCTCGAGCCGACCCAGGCACAGCGGCGGCGAGACGGCAAGAGGCTCGGCGGGCGGCTACCACTGCTGCGAGAAGCCGGGGGCGCTGGAGCAGGGGCGGCGGTGGCGAGGGAAGGTGGGCAGGGCTGTAGCAGGTGCGCGCGACACCGGGGGCTGGAAGCCGGGACCTGGAGGTTCGCCCGCACCAGCGAGTTCGTTGGCCGTCCAGCGGTGTGCACGCCGCGGTTCCAAGGGAGGTCGGGTGGTGGGCCGGTTTCCTTATGAGAATGAATATCATTCTTTTGATTGCAAACTCAAAGGAAGGATAATCCTGATTCAGTTTACATATTGCAAATGAGCCCAAGAAAGAATGACCTACCAAACTAAGACATAAGGGGACTACTAATTGTTTCCTGATATGAATGATCCACAAAGCATTTAGCCCTGCACAACAACAGCAGCACCAGAAACACCAGATGTATTATCATAGTACACACCAGATGTCTGTCCGAATAATTAAGTTCTTGGTTCAGAAGACCTTGCACACTTATAATTTGGGCTTCTGATGCACACTTGTTTCACTGGCTCCTTGTCCCTCCTTTATAGATACTGCTCCCAGTGCTGCTGAAAAAAAAAAAAACACAATATATGACCAATCAACAGCAATAATGATAAAACAAGAGCCATCAGATTGCCTCCAGTGGCCTACCAAACAGCATTAGGATGAACTGAAACTTGCTAGTCCAAATCTAGGAACATCTCAATTATATGTGTTTGATGTTATTAAGTGATATTATTATCTTAGCGGAGATATATTACTCAGGAACATATATAAAAAAAATCAAAACATTGGCATGGCCTGAATATTTGGGTTGTAGTAGAAGCTATTGCAATGCAGGTATAACCTTGCATGTTTCTCTCCTGCTGTATAGATATAGCATCTACACATTGTTTTTACATATATGATAGCATATATGTCTTAAAATGAGAACAGAAAAAGGAAAGTAGGTGTAGTCCACCTGTTTTTACAAGAGATTCAGAAATCATACTTCGATTAGCACATTGTTCAATCCAATGTTTTCTGAGCGCATATATGCTGATTGCAGAGACAGTAGAGAACCATTCTGCAAACTAATGGAAAACCTAGAAACTGGCCAAATATGTACCTGGAGCGCAGAACCTCATGAAAGGAACCGCTCGACAGACGCCAAAGCTCTCTCATACCACCTTGGTGCTCCCAGAATTGAGATTGAGAGAGAAAAGCCTATCATCATTGCACGACCATATGAAAATGACTCGACCAGCTCCAGTATCTGCAAAGCCAACCACATTGGTCCATCCAAGCTGTGTTTGGAGTAGCTTATCAAGGTCTATGACTCTGCTCTTTGCCCATCTTGCATCTTCATCAGGACCGTGCTCCATTGACCACAAATGTAGTTTGGGCATTTCAGTTCCAGACGTGAACTGAGCGAAGGCAAATCCTAGTCTCCCACCCTCCATAACCAGTAGCGTGGCCAGCGCGTGGAAGAGTTTTGGTAGCATGCCATCTAATGGTATGCGAATCGAAGACAATTCTCGTGTCACCAAATCATACTTGAGGATAGCAGGTCCGCTGGTGCCATCCATGAAGTAGACTGCACAGCCGATTTCCCCTTGTCAAAGTAACAATGGCGCTGCTGCTGTACATAGACGGGATCGCTCCACCTACCAGCTTCGGATGAGTAGACAAAAAGGAACGCCCAGCGAACACGACCATGAAGGGGCCACGATGACAGTCGAGATGGTCGCAACCATCGTCAGCCACCGTGCCGGCGCAGAGCACGGCTGCGTTCCCCTGATCAATCGAGTAGGGTGACTACAATGGCCATCTAGGCAGTTTCCTCAGCTCGTCCGCGATGAGATCCCACACGAAGAGATCCTCCTCCAGGTCGTCCACTTCGCCTCTCGGCACGGAACGGAGCAGGACGCGGCCGTGGCACGAGTGCACAGCTTCCATGCAGAGGAAGCGGGCGTCGCCATGGTGCCGCGGCTAGAACGATGACGTCGGCACGAACAGGCGGTCCTGCAATGTATGGTCGCGCAGGCACACGAAGCCCAGCAGCGGTCGCGCGCTGTGGAACTCGCGGAACCGACGCCGGAACCCACGCCCGCAGATGAGGCGGCACCATCGCTTGCTGACGAGAGCGGCGTGCACGAGGCTCGCCGGATCGTCGGGCGGGAAACGGAGGAGCACCTGTTCCACGATCTCCTCCGGCAGCACCGTCGCCGTGGCGCTTGCCTGCTGCTTGGACGGAGTCGGATCCATAACCCGGCGGCCCGACGGCTTGACGCGAGGACGGCAGCGATATGATCCCAGATCTGGATTGCGAGGGGAGTTGGTGGTGGCGGTTGAGGATCTGGATCGGCGATGCCGGATTTCAAGAGGATACACGGAGGGCGTCTCGGGAACGATTTTTTATATTTTTCCTTTTTCTCTTCTCTTCTTTTCCGGAAAAAAGAACAACGGCAATTGTGCACAACGCTGTGGAGTAGAAGCAACCAAGTTCCTTTCTAGAAGAATAAAAAATGCATCTACTCCTTTTCAGGAATCAAATCGTTTGTGATTACGTTTAGATCAACAGTTGTATTCAAATAATTTTGTTATGAAATTATGAAATATATTTCCTTACTCATCTCCCACAAATAAAAAGTAAGAAAGTAAGATTGTTGTTCCGTGCGTAATTTTTTCAGGTCGTCGTCGGTCTGCTTCCGTGCGATACTGCGACTTGGCGAAGCGCCGGCAGGTGGACCGTTTGGACGAAACCGCGACGTGCGATCCTTGCCATATAAGGAAATGGCAACGTCAATCATGCCCCCGATCCCCAGCCTTTCGAGATAAAATTGGAAGCCGGCGTCACACAATACCTCCACGACAAATTTGGAAGCCTTCTGGAAACATGCGTCGTCTCCATCATGACAGCTGTGAGACCTCGCCTCTCCTCCCGATCTGCCGTCCGCAGCCATGCATGTCCGAGTCCGGCTCGCTCTGGGTCTGTGGTGCGGCGAGTTCTCCATCGCCAGTCCATTTGCGTCGTCCAACGCTCGCCGTCGAGGATAGACAGTCGATGCCGCCGCAGACGTAGCAGCGAGGTACGTACTCCATCGATGCTGCGCCGCCGCCGCCTCCATCATGGTTTGGTGCTGGCCACCGCCACCGCTAGGTTTGCCTTTTTCGCATCCGCTAGAAGCCTAGAACTGCCTTGGCCGTCGTTTGGTTTTGCCTTGACCGTCGCTAGGTGCGTACGTATACTGCTGGTTGTTGCCAATCGTAATGCAATTCGATGTTCTCGATCTTACAAGGACGCCATCGACTAACAGTTTGCTCACCGTCGCAGTGGTGCGGGGTGACGGAGCATGCAGCCGTTGCACGCAGGTGCGGACGATGGAGCACGCAGCCGTCACAGGTGTAGATCAGCGACGTGACGTTCTAGCGGATCAAGGGAACATCGAGCACAACGGTGGCGGTGCAGCCGCTGTGCAGCGAGGAGCGGCCGTGCACCGGGTGCACCTCGACGGCATCTAGCACCAGCTCTGCCTCTCGGTGTTCTCCAACGTGCGAGAGACGCCCGGCTCTGGCTCGGTGGTGGTGCCAGCGCCAGCGCCGAGCCCTGCTTTGACTGTGGCGGCGCGTCCTCCGGTAACAGAGAGTTTGCCTTAGCAAGGTAGCATCTGTCCGTCCGTGAACAACTGGTTAGCGTTACAGTTTTTTATGTACATTCTATTCATTAGTATGAACCATTTGTGCAGGCTGTTTGCTTAGCTGCATGTAAGAAGCTATATGAGATGGGTGCCTTCTTCACAGATATGCTTTTACCTGACGACAGATGAAGTGGCGAAGGAGAAAAGACTGAACATAATGACGAAGGTGATCCACTGCCAAGAACAACAGTTCTTTCCTGAAGGGGTTGCTTGAATTCTGCGGGTTAGTGTTTCTTTCTCACATTACCTGAGCATGAACATAACGTAGTCTTGATGATGCTTTACGAATTGCGATCTGCTAAACTTTGTTTTGGGATAATGGATTTTACCTGGAAGAGATGGTTACCAAATTTCACAGTTTATATTAAGTTATTATATTTGTATTCTGTGAACTGTGTAAACATTGGGACTACGAAGGACTTCTGTTACACGACTTTCAAACTTTTCTTTCATTTTTGGCAAAGAACTGGTGATAGTACGCAACTTGAGAAAATGGATGTTTAACAGTATATAATGTTTCGATATTTTAGGTTTTATCTACGACAATCGATCTCCTTGTTGCTAGGACAACAATGTTCGCTGCACATTTACAAGTGTGCCCAGTGCCCTTGCACAAAACCATCAGATATTTGCATATATGATAGGAATATGTGAATTAGGATTTTAATCTTGTTTCTTTGCAGGGGTGTTTTTAGTATATTTTGATATTTGGTTAAGCTATTAATCCTTATTACATTTGCTTATTAGCTTGCTGGATTTAGTTTTTCAGCTTTTCACATTTGACATGAGAAGCCACAAGAGGCACGGAGGCACAAGCACAAACTATCTGATAGCAGACATTGATGCTAATTGGCAATCTACAGTTGTAGAGATTTTGGGTCTAGATTTACCATATAGTACAACCTAAATCCTCTACTTTCTAAATGACCACTAGCATCCCATTTTAATTAAGGTCGTTCAATTTTGCACTGCGTGCAAATAAAAATATTTCATTCCTCCAACATCTAGGAGGAACTTCCTGACCTTTCTTGACTTTCTAACCTAACTCAAGCAAATTGTCTCAGGGATGAAGGACAGAGTGAACCTGCGCAATAAGCTAGAGGTTGAAGCTCGGCAGAATGCTAAATAATTAGGAGACGCCATTCTGTGTTTTTTTTAGATGGAGGTGTCATTCTATGTTTGTGCTGTCAATTCTGTGAACGGAGTATTCAAGTTTTTTTTTAGTTCCACAAGGGCTTAGGTCCGAGATCTTCATGATTGGGTAGATCGAATTTCCTCAGATTTAAACAATTTTGTGTCCTTTTCCACCTAGAGCAGTAAGCCAGTAACTACGAGGCTCTCGTCTCACATGGCTCGTGGCCCATTTGATTTTTGTCATTTTGCTATGAACCTGTGACATGACTGCGTTAATTTGACGAAATTTGATTTTTGATTAAATTAAATGTCACTTTAGCATCGGTATTTAATTTCACGTATTGTTATCTATCATGCGAATGTTGTGTTTTTTTTACAAAAATCAATGCTAGTTTAGTAGTAAACTATAAGTTTGTGTTTGATAAAGTTTTAAACGGCTAGCTAGTTTTTTTTTTTTTGCTTTGGCTTTGAAGCGGGATGAAATGTCCCAAATTTTTTTTCATTTTGATTCCTTTATATATTTCTTTCTTTATTTCATCTACCTCATCCCCTTCTTCATCCCACAACGTTGGCGACACTGTCCCACCTCACGTACTAGTGACTTAACCCTCTCCTGGCCTAACAACTTTGCGCTGGCAACTCCAACTGCACTAGTATCACTAGCATAGTGCCCTTGCTAACGCTATAGTTAAAACAAAAGAATAATATATATTTTTAAAAAATAAAGTAAATAATGAGATAGATTAAGATTCGTGGCGAAAAGGATTCGTGATATATCAAGGAACTCAGGATAAGATTGACGCTAAAAGAGTTTTCATATATATCATGAGCTCGAGATTTCAAAAAAAAAAAAACTCTCCTGGCATTAAAATGTATTACATTTTTCTCATAGACTTGCTGAAGTTTGTAAATTGTTTGACCAATCTGATCATCGTGGCATTGAAGACCACTAAAATGAATTATAGCGACACAGAAGCCAGAAAGTCCAGGTACAACAGAAAGTCTTCCAGATGAGAAAAGAAGCAGATAGTAGAGATCAAATATGTAAAGCTGTGACAGGGAGATTTGAAAAAAAAAAAAGAAGGTAATTTATCTTAGAACTGAACCTGGAATCCTGCCAAATATAGAAATGACTTTCACTTAAGCTCGAGGAACCTCATTGAGACAGGAATGTAAAAGAAGAATGTCAGATAAAATGCAAAGATGAGGGCATATGGTCCTGATGTCAATGGATTTAGAGAAGGATCTGCAATTCAGACATTAACTTGTCAGACGAACCATATACAGTAACTTGTTGCTATTGGGAAACAAGTAAACAAAAAAATTAAGCACAATTAATACCGGTAACTATCTTGTTCTCCTACAGAACGTTAGCTGCAGCAGGTATTCACTAGCCGTAAAATACAGTACTTTCACCTAAAAACATTGCAGACATGTACCTATCTTTAGCCAAAACGTGAATGCATGGAAAAATAAACACATAGTGAGAGCAGCTTTTTAGACATTGGAAAAAAGTTCCAGCATCCTCTTTAAATCTGTATCAGTCCACGTCCTTCCCCACCACCAACACGGCGGCAACGACACCACCAGTGACGCGCCGACGATATCCTGCGCCGTCACCTTTAATTTGCCGGATCCATCGGCTCCTGCACTCCGACGGCAGCAGCGAGTCCTCCCATCCACCTATGGGCGGTCGCGCGTCTTCCAACATGTGAACCTGACGGCGTCGTCAGCCACGGTGGCCTCCGGCAGCCCCGTGCTGAGTTGCTGACGGACGTCGAGGCGCTGGGTGCGAGGTGGGGAACGACGGCGTTGTCAGCGACTCTGGCCTCCGCCGGCGCCGGGCTGACGAGGCGCGCGGACCAGGTGCCATGCAACCAGCGCGGCCGCTCTACTCCAGCAACTGCGTGTCACAGAAGCTCGCCAACACCTAGCGCCACTGCTGCTCCACCATCACCCGATGCACACGCAACGCCAACTGATCCATCCTAATTCTCGTCTAGAGATCCAGATGCAGATGCACACCAACTGATCCATCTTAATTCGCGTCTAGCGATCTAGATGCAGATGCACTCATGCACATCGATCCATTGACGCAAATGCATCCGGTTGTTTAGTTTCTTGTTCGTTTATTTGATTAATGGTAAGGATTTTTTTTTTTTTTTTTGAAATTCCTACAAGATAGGAATTGGGAGTTCATGTTGTAGTGTCAACATCTTTGTTTCTTTTTTCATGCCTGCGATTGAGTTGTCGTAATTTGTTGCATATTTCTTAGTGCAGATTCTTGTAAACCTCGTAAATATTTCTAGTGTAATTTTTGTAGATAGTTCTAAGTGCAGATTCTCGTAAATAGTTCTTGACTCTGTTAAATCTCGTAAAAACTTCATAGTGCAGATTCTCGTAAATATAATTAGTATAAATTCTCGTAAATATTTCTTAGTAGAGATTCTTGTAAATATTTCTTAGTGTGAATTCTCGTAATATGTCTTGGTACGAATTATCATAAATATTGTCCTATACATTTTTCAGTGCATATTCTCGTAATATTCTTGGTGTAAATTATCGTAAATATTATGTTATTTCTAGTGTGATTTCGGTAATACGTTACTAGAATTTACTAAAATAGTTACTGGAATTTGGTTGTCAAATTCATGGTGACTAAATTGTGTATAAGATTCTCGTTCATAAATAATCAATTGTTGTAAAACAATTAATTTTAAAATATCTTTTACCATAGGCTCGTATTAGTATTATAGAATTATTCCGGTGACACGTCATCAATTGCATGCACGTGTATTCTCGTAACCACTCCGTCGAGTAGCTTTCATGCATCGATGCTAATTAATTCATACAAGTCTGCCACAAATCACGCATCGGCAGTTAGTACGTCCGGTAACAGTACCTCACCTACCACCCCAGTCAGGTTGTGATTAGGTGCGCGCAAAGCGTCCGAGCACAGTAAAGCTGGTTGCACCGGATGGCCTGGCTACATAATAACATATTTTGTAGTTAAATACATAGTATACTCTCCGTATATATATATTTTAAATAGTGCTCAGTATTTTAAATAGTACGTAAATTTGAATAGTAACAGTCGAATTTAAATAGTATCATGAATAGTAACTCATCAATTTTAAATTTTAATTTTGAATTCGAGTTGTTGTCAGAGCCAGGTTAATAAAAATTTGAATAGAAGAAATAGCATATGTGAATTTATAGAAATTTTAGATATAGATAATGAAATAAAACATTGTGAGCAAAAGGTTAGAAATATTTCTGATGAATATTTTAGAACCGGTATAAGTGTATGAAATGTTGTAATAGAAAAAGAAATTTACTTTAGACGACAAATATATAGACTCAATAAAATTAAAGAAGATAGAGAGCTAAATAGCAAAAAATTTAGTGTTCCAGTAAAGAACTATGAAGATAGGCCAAAAGTAATAAAAGTTGAGAATAACAAAGCTCAACAGGAATTAGTAGGTAGTAAAATTAAAAAGGTAGATAAAGATGATGATATAAATGAGGAAGAGCAATGGGAGACTAATGATAATTTGCTACTAGAAAGTTATGAAGAAGAAGATGTTGAGGATATAATTGAGATAACTAGAAATAACTCAGAACCTTTAGAATATGAAGTATCACATAGAAAAGAAATAGCTATAGAAGCAATAGAAATAGATCTAAGTACATAAAAAAGAGACGTAGCTTAGAAATAAATCTTGAACGACAAAAAGAAAGACCATCTAGAAGTCCAGGAACCTGACCACCAAAAAAAGAAGAATCTACATATAACTATATAGCTGAAAAATACACACATATGGGTTCTAAAAGAAGAGATTTTAAAAAGAAGGTTCAATTTCAAAATTATAAAAGTGATGGTGCTATATTAAATTTAGCAGCACACGACCCTATAGATTGGCCAAATATAATCAGTATATGGAAAGGGTTAATAGTGCAAAAATATATACAAAATTAATATAATATTAGAAATAGAGTAGAAGATATGATTATATATTTAGAAATATTTTTAGAAGAATCAGCTTAGATTTTATGGGAACAATGGGTAGAAGCTTTTTCTATTTACTATGAATAATTAAAAAGAGCTGGTAGTAACCTATATAGCTTTGCAAATATTATATCTAGTATTATAATAGATGAAGACCCTAAACTGGGATATACAATTTTACAAAATGAAAGATTAAGAGAACTAGAAAAACTATAACTAACAAATTGGAAAACGATTAAAGAATTTTCTCAGCATTATTTATATAACGCCTCAACTGCTAAGCAAGGTTATAATAAAGGCATTGTTGAAAAATATTTCCATAAGTTGCCATATCCTTTAGGATCTATGATATACGAAGAATATAAAAAAGAAATAGATAATAAAGAATATAATATCTCTCAGGCTATAATATTTATATTTAAATAATTAAGAAAGATCTGGATGAATATTCAAGCTCAAAGGTCAATGAAGCAATCTGATTATAATTTTTGTAATAAAATAGTCCAAATAGCTTTGACATATGGAGAAGAGAGATCTAGACATAAGAAATATTTAAGAATTATAAAAAAGAAAACATGAGAACAAAGAAGCGCTATTTTCTGTGAAGATCAAACAATAGAGCTCCTTTCTTACATAAGAGAAATGTAAGAAGATATAATCCTAGAAAGAATTATGACGGTACCTGTAGATGCTTTATCTGTAATTCACCAGATCATTTAAGTAAAACTTGTCCTAATAAAGATAAGAAAAGGTACTTTAATAAGCAGGTAGAACAAGAAAAAGTTTTTATAATAGATAGCGTAAATAAAGATATATTAGTATGTGATGATGATATAATGGATGATGAGTCAATATATTCAATTATAGAGGCAGATGAGATTAAATATGATGAAGAAAAAGATTCAAGTGACGAAGAATTACATTTAATTGATAAATTATCCAGATTAAAAATAGAAATGATGGATCAAATAATACTTAAGAATATGAAAGGAAAAAGCAATATTTTGCCTAACATAAGTTCATCTATTTTTGTAGGAATGAATATAAGGTGTGTGTTTTGCATATATTATCAAGATCCAGCAGAAGAAGAAAAGCTAGAAAAAGAAGGTCGCAAACATATAACGAATATTCCACGAGAGTTTCTTATGCCCAGATTAAATTTTAAAACTGATCATATCTTGTCATATTTTCCACAAGGAATTATAGAATTAATATGGGTAAAATATGCTGAAAGGCACTACAAAACTATTCAAGATATATAAAATTACTTCATGAGAATATACGAAGGGAAAGAATGACGGTCAGGAATAACTATTAATGCAAATACTTTTCCCTTAATACATATTGATGAAGAACTTATTATCAAGCCCTATCAAAGATTTATAATATTTATGGCTGATATAGACTTGAAATATTTTTATAATATATATAGAAATGCCAAAGATAGTATATCCTTACAAACCATTATTGATCATGGGTTAATCCATGACATATATGGCACGCTTGAAGAAATTCTTAAATCTGATCTTGGAAAGGCTATTAAAGAAGCATGTAAGAAGTTAGCCTATGTCCAAGGTAAATATAAGATCAAATTCTGTTCCAATCCACCAAGATTTACTCAGCCAATAAGACCAGCTAGTCATGATATATACACTACAAAAGGTCAATATAGACTCCCTCATGTATGGAGAATTGTGGAGAAATATGAAGAGTTATTTGCCAAAAAGACAAACCATGATAATTGAAGAATTTTTAGCAAAGCAAAAGAATTGGAAGGAAATATCATGTTTCATCCAGAATATCATATGATGTACTAAAATAAAATAATAAAAGTATTCTTACGAGAATATTATACTAGATATAGCATTTTGCAAAGAGAAGTTGGAAGATTTATCAAGCCTGAATATGTTGAGGAATGCCAACTAAGAAAAGACTACAGACGCTTATTGTCTTATTATGCAATATGCTAAGCAGATGATCCAGGCTTTGAAGAAGATATTGACTAAATAAGAAGAGTTAAGGTAGCCTAAGGTCAATATCTTAGAATATATATATTCTCTATGTTGGTAAGGTATTATCAATAATTCGGCCGGGGGAAAGATAATATACACACATGCCTAAGAATATACACACATGCCAGAATTGATTTAATGTTTGCAATATTAATCATTCGAGCGTGGAAGACCATACTATATCCTTGAATATTTTTGAGTAAAAACAGCCAGCGCAACAGCCAGCGTAAAAGAAATATAAAATAAATAAGAATAAAATATTCAAAATATCATCATTTGTCAACAGTGCGACGTTGGCAGGTCACTATCCTGCAACAGTAGAAGCCGATTAGTTGAAGATGAGCTTGAAGGACTCCAGAAGATAAGCTTGAAGGATAGCCATATAAACATAAAGGACATTTCAGAAGACGAAAGACATCCACGGCGGACACTCGAGAAGGCTCCTCCTGCTCTTTAAAAGGAGATGATGAGCGCCTGCATTTGACATTAGATCATCCATTCATCACCTCACCCTCACATGCAACCGCATATCAGCTCGCTCACTCCACGAAGACTCCACTCCACTCTCATACACCATGAAGACCACTACCTCAGAACTCGTCTGAGCTAGTCCACCATTAGCACTAATAGTATTAGTCCACTACCACCACTGTACTGTAACACCTCGGCCCAGGACTTAATAGGATTAATAGGATACTCGTACCAACAAATTGCAACTTCTTTTCCGGAAGCCCATCAATAAAGAACTCCAAGGTTAAGCGTGCTTGGCCTGGAGCAATTTAAGGATGGGTGACCGACCGGGAAGTCTTCCCGGGTGCGCACGAGTGAGGACAAAGTGCGCAGAAAAGACTAGTGTTGGTCTGTGAGGACAGTCTATGTCCTAGATAAGCGGCCGGATGTAAGCGGGCCTGGCCTTGAGGAGGCGGGACGTTACAGTTGGTATCAGAGCCGACCCTTGCGGTTTCACGGGCGCGTGTGTCAGTTGCGCAGGCATGGTGTGCATGGCTGGTGTGGATCCGGAGTGGTCACACAGCATGACACATGTGCTGGCACTGGACACACGGACGTGGCCAAGAGGGGACGTTCCTGGCCTGGGGTTGACCGACGAGGACGTCGGTCTCCTAAGGGGGTGAGTATGTAACACCTCGGCCCAGGACTTAATAGGATTAATAGGATACTCGTACCAACAAGTTGCAACTTCTTTTTCGGAAGCCCATCAATAAAGAACTCCAAGGTTAAGCGTGCTTGGCCTGGAGCAATTTAAGGATGGGTGACCGACCGGGAAGTCTTCCCGGGTGCGCACGAGTGAGGACAAAGTGCGCAGAAAAGACTAGTGTTGGTCTGTGAGGACAGTCTATGTCCTAGATAAGCGGCCGGATGTAAGCGGGCCTGGCCTTGAGGAGGCGGGACGTTACATGTACAATACCACCTCTGTAAATTAGAGAATAAGGAAGATCACCGACTTTCCGTGCTTGTAAGGTAATTAAGGTTTGTACTAGGTGCTTGGGGTTTTCCGAAAGGAAAAGCTGTATATAAGCTTACCTTGTGAAATGAATTAAGCTTTTCTGTTTTAATCCCTGATGTCCTTTAAGCTTGTGTATATGGGGCGATGTCTCTATGCTAGGGACCCTAGAGGAGAAACCTCTGCGTGTGTTGTTGTCGTGTTAGCCCTGTTGCGGCGTTTGCAGAGAATCCTGTGTGAGTAGAGAAGTATTTCCTTCGGGTGGAACTATCTGGGGAGACGATAGGGCCTAAGTCCTGTGTGTTCATGGCTAGGATAACGAGGGAGAAGAACATGTTAGCCTGGTTCTGTAGCAAGTTTAGTAATGCATACGATGAGTACCGAGTAGGACAGACATAAGCATAGCCACATGACCGGCTGAAACCTTAGTCTGGCCAGCCTTGCAAAGATCCTAAGAATTTTTAGTTCCGCATACATCGCATACTCTGAATACTCATAATCACGCACGGCATAATCTTGAATTTAATTTCACACATCCGCCACTCACACAAGAAGTGCCTTGAATAGTAGGTGAATAGTTTCAAGAATAGTTAAGGATTTTTGAAGTTCCTAAGCCACTCAGTTGAAGTGCTCGTGCACTATTCATATTCCAAATTTAAATAGTACTCAGTATTTTGAATAATACAACGAATTTAAATAGTAACGGCAGAATTTGAATAGTACTATAAATAGTAACTCATAAATTTTAAATTTGAATTTGAGTTTTTACCATTGAATCCCGGTAATTTCCGTAACCGTACGGCAGAGCCTTCAATTATATGTCCTTACTGTTGCAGGACGGTGACTTGCCATCTTCGTTCTCTTCTGAAGGATAAGGAAGCGCTGTTGATCGACGATGACACTTTTGAATTTTTTATTCTTTTTCACTATATATTTCTTTTGCACTGGCTATTACGCTGGCTGTTTACACTTGAAAATAATTAAGGGTATGGGTATGGTCTTCCACTCCCGAATGATTAATATTGTAAACATTAAGTCAATTCTGTACGTGTGTGTGTGCAGGTAAACGTATATATTTCGTGTATACATGCATAGTGCTAGTTTCACTAGGAATTCATGTTTTTCCTCAGGAAATTCAAATTAGCACCATGTATATATATATTTCTGCTTCTTCCTATAAGAAAAAAACTAGTTAAATAATGTGCATCGCCGATGTGATCATGAAAACAATTTTATGACAAGATGCATTAGAAACCCTAAATTCTAAATGAATTCCGTCCACATGCGGTTATGTATACATTTTTGTTGGCATCATTTTTACAAACAGAAAAGTTTACGAACCGTGCCTGCAAGCAGATAGTGCTGCCTTCATTTGTCATATATACTCCATTAAAGAAACATAAGAGTTTAAGAGTATATGTGTGTTTTTTAGAATCTATCATATTCAGGAGTCCAATGACAGGAACTCATCAAAGGTTGGCATGCGCATGCCATCCTCATAACACGACTCGTCAATTGGTTAATCTTTTGTAGCCCAAAACAAAAACCTGCTTGTTCTTGAATTTTTTTTTGTTTACCAGAGGAAATGCACGTGCGACACGCATGTATCAACATAAAAGAGTTTGTATATCCTACAAATATTTAATAATGGGCTGCATTTAAACAGAAAATCGATCAGTAATCTTCAAGCTTGCCATGTTGTGTTCTCTTCAAAAGCAACTCCAAATTCACATTAATCATTTTCATCTACATCATCCACTATATATAATCTCAAGCTTTGGTGTTGTGTTCTCTAAAAGAGCAATCCCCAAATTCACTTCTATCAGTTTCATCTACATAATCCACTATTCTATGTACAGAATCATGAGTATTTGCTCGTTCAAGGGAACCGAGCGGCTTGGCTAACTGAGCTAGCTTTTTCAAAACTGAATCAGACTATCCAACTATTACTTCAGAGATATAAACCATGTAAGTTTACAAATCCATTCGAGGAAGCAGGTCTTGGTCTGGCCGTCGCTACTGGTGGCCGGGAACGACAGGCTCTGCCCAGTGAGGTAGGCGTTCGACTGCCAGTTGACGCTCCAGTTCTTGGACATGGCCATCATCCACCTGGTTTTGGGCGACGCAAACTGGACGGATCTGCAGCCATCCACGTTAGAGATGAGAATCAGCTCGAAGTAGTCGCGGTGGCAGTGAACCTCACACTGCCTTGAAAGGGTTTGTATATACAAATTTTTTTTTGCAATGACCTCATTGATTTATGCTACCAGTGTGTGAGTGAGCTTTTCAATTTAAAATTCTGTTGCTTTAAGAAATCAGAGCTTCCAAATTGCAACGCACACAGAATTGAACCCCATTTAAGAGCACAAAAGCAATAGAACTACCAAGTTTTTGAGCCTTGAAAATAGATAGAGAAAGGCATGACATATTTCTCTGTTACCTTTTGGAAAGGGTTCTTTCAGCATATTCACATGGCGCACTTTGCTGGAAGCTGGAACATAAGTTGCAATTTCGACCAATTAAACTAAAATCAGAATCACAAGCAAGCACGCAAACACCCATGAGGAGTGGACATGGCCAAAACATACATAGCTCTAACAAGGGAGTTCGAGGTGTTTGGAAACCTTACGATAATCCCAATACCAGGCATGACTTTCTGACGCAGAAGCACATAAAATAAATTTGAGATGAGATATAGAAATGACAAAAGATAAAGTAGATGCATGTAAAAATGACATGTAATATGATGTAAAAATTTTACGGCACTGCAGTATATAAACCATAAAGAATTCTATAAATTACTCAATTTTCAATTTCAAAAGTAAAACTCCTCTTCAATATGTATAAAGGATACATGCAATGCTCATATGCATGCTTGTATACTGACACATATGTGCACACATATACAGAGAGAGTATGTCCGTATATATATGTACATGATGGTTGTCGTATTTGTGCATACATGCTCTTATATATTAGGTAGTAATGTCCATCCACCAATTTAGTATATACGTGGTCACATCAGTTTGCAGTATGTACCCCATTAGGAGTAAACATGCATACATCAACTGGAAAGTACAATATGGGTGGTTTCTTACTATGACTACATACATTATTAGGAGTATACTTGCATAGGTCAATTCGATAGTACAGTATGGGTGTATTTTGAGTACAACTCATGATCACACTTTTAAGATTGTAAGCATCAGAGTATGGGTATATATACGTATTATCTTGAAATGATGATTAGGATGCATTTGTAGATACTAACAAGTAGTAACAACAAATCATAGATCATGGAATACAGACTACAGCTTCCGATTAGATGACTATAAATTTGGCCAAGAGAAATATAATGCCAGATCCATAATCGATACCTCTGTGCAACTAAATATTACTCCGTAGAAATCAGATGAGACAGAGGAGTTGGATCTAGAAAGAGACATCTGCCTTTAGAAAAAAAAAACAGAAAATAGCATGACCAATCAGATGCACTCATGCACGTATACTCTCTATATCCAATTGCATATAAGAACGACGGTTACGTGTTCACTTATCGATAACAGATAGAGGCATGGATGGATCGATGGGATTCGAGAAGAGTTTCCTACCGCGATAAGAAAATTTCATTAAAAGATGAACAGACATAACACCAATCGTCTCCTCCTCATCTGCATGATGCGAGGAGATTAATTAGGATTAGGGAAAAAATCAATCATAGAAGGTTGGGAGATCTCTAAACTGCACATGTACCTGGATTACATGCACCAATGAACTGCCAACGAAGGGAGCACCGCATTAGGATCTTTAGAGGGCGTGGATCAGGTTGGTCACGGGGAGATGTCGCCGGATCCGAGGTTGCCGCTGCCGTGGGGAAACAGGCCAGGCGCTGCTGTTGCCATGCCCCTCAACTACAAGAGGTCAGCAACCGCTCGCTCCTAGAGTCCGATGGACTACGTTCATTGACGGCTTTTCCTGTCTCTCACATGACGGGGCTGACGCTGGTCCTCTCGCTCTCTCGGATACCAATGTAAGACGCTTGTCCTCGGTTCTTCCCCGCTTGTACGCGGGACAGTGAGGACCCCTCGCGTGGATTGTGGGCGCGGCACAGGGGCGAGCGACGCTTTGGCTTGCAACAGAGAGAAGGGGAACACGCTGTCACCTAAGGATCGTCCCACCATAATAACCGTTGGATGAGAATTTAGACCGATCTGATGGAGGAGATCGATGGCGGGTGTCCCCTAATTCCTTCGTTCTTTTATAATACAGATAATACATGTACTAAACAACTTGATCTATTTTTGGTAGTCAAAGTGCAAGTGGTGAGTGAAGTAAGATAGATGCGCTTAATAATTATTATATCCAATAATATGCCCATGCTAGTTTTAGTCTAAAGTAAAAATAAGAAATCTCTATGAAATGTAGTACCACATTGGTTTTTCAATGCGATAATACCACCCCCACTCCATATAAAATATGGAGTGCATTACCGATTGAGGTATATACAACTATACAATCAAATTTTTTATATGTTGTTTAGCTGGTCTCGTCTAGTTATTGGTTTGCCTCGCCGTTGGAACTTCCCTCATCTGCTGCGTGTACGTGTGGCCTTTGAGCGATAGAGCCCCTACTATCGGTGTGACCCAAAACGGTGTCAACATAATTGTCCTTTTATTATTATTATTACTATTATGTCCTGATCTCCCTGACTAAATGACATGCTTGATGGAACAGTCGCCGGCGTCCTGGATCGCGGCGTCTAAGTTTTCTCCAGTGTTAGGCTATTTCAGCATATGGTGTTGTTAGCATCGTTTGTAATTCCAGCCACGTCCATGAATGCACTGATCTTCTTCCAGTGTCGTGGTACCTGGAGTAAAGGATGCCGCAGTCACAGCCATACTCGCGCGTGCCACACCCCTTGACGTGCGCCTTCCAGTGAGGCTGCACGGCGTAGCTCTTCCCACAGCGCTCGCAGCGCCACCGCTTCTCCCTGTGCTTCCGCGACAAGTGCCTCTTGATCCCAGTCAAATTCCCAAGAGCTCTGATCGATCGATGCACAACGATCAGTCCATGCAGTAGTAGGATTGTTCAAGATGTGTGCAGCTGCAGGTTCTGGTCCCGCTGGAACCCCTTGTTGCAGATCTCGCACACGAACCGGTTCGTCGCCACCAGTATGCGCAGCGACAGCGCGATCACATCCGCGCTGAAATCAGTCAGCACCATGCCAGGATCACAAAAGAATGAAAGATGCATGCATCCCATGGTCAATTTCGAGCTACGTACCTGGGTTTCCGGGCTGGCTTCTCTTTCTTTTGGTCCCCACCGCCTTGTTGGGCTCCTCCGGCAGCTGTGGAGGTGCCGACGGCAGCACGGTGGCGGCCAAGGCCGCCGGTGCGAGGACGAGAGGAGAACTGAGGGCGTAGCTGGCCATGTCCCCGCCATAGGAGCTGGATCCAGTGGCCTCGTGCTCGTGCTCAGACCAGAGATCAGAGAACACCATCATCATCTGTAACTATCACCACTCACTAGCCTCTGCCTGCTGCTTGTCAGTTTCTTGGTGTTCTCTTGCAGTTGCACACTGCCGGGCTAAGCTCGCTACTGATCTCCTCTATCAACTTGTTAGCTTCTATATATACTCTCTACTCCTCTGCTAGTCCCTAGAGCGACTAGCGTATATGTCTATGTGCTTCTGTGGTCTCAGCTAGCTTAGTTCAAGGCTTCTAGTGCTGTCTAAGTCTGTTATTATTTGGAGTGGAGAGCATATGATCGGAGGAGGAGCAATCAGATTTATTGTATTATTGCAGGAGAAGATCGGAAAAGGCGTCAGAGAGGCGGGATGTGGCGGTACGGCGTGCATTGAGCTAGGGGGTTTTGGCATTGCCCTGTGTAGGCGCAGTTGCTGCAGCCAGGCAACCAGAATAAGAAGGCCTTGCTACGTGTAGAGATGCTGCAATCGAGTGCACTCCCTCTGCAGGTCCCGTGTCCAGGGCC
>CM041630.1:21896617-22083987 GCA_023333625.1 Bothriochloa decipiens
CGAGTGCACTCCCTCTGCAGGTCCCGTGTCCAGGGCCAAAAAGCCACTCCCATCCAGCCAGTCAGCCAGCTCCCAGCCATGGCCTCTTTTTCCCTTAGTTTCAGCATCTTTTTATCAATGGTAGCTAGCAAGCATGCGTGGATATGTGGTGTGTGGTACAACACTACAACTTGCGCTATACACAGTCACACACATGCATCATCAGTGCATCAGCAAGTTATTAGTATTACAACCATATGGATAGTTTCTTGGCTTACCAAGCGATTAATATGTAGAGGCATTGACGAAAGCGAGCTGCTAGCACGAACCTTTAGTTTTCCTAGTAACATGACCGACCATGGTGTCAAAATAGTACTATCTTTGTGCCATCATATGGATATTTACTTGGCTTACCAAGCAATGAAAATGTGTAGCAAAGGTGCATACAGACCAAGCATTCACTACTAACTTCTACCCCTTGCACAACGACAAAAAATCGTTGTAATATGTCCAATTCGGTTGCAAAAGCTACATGTTGCAACCAAATTGCGTTCGTTGCCAGTGGTTGCAAAAAGTCTCATTGCAATAAGTTATTACAACCGTTGCTAGTTTGGCATTGCAAGTGTTAGAGTTTCTTGCAACCATAGATGTTCGTTGCCAGGCACTCATAATCGTGGCAATATAAGCACTTGCCACGCACATCTTTGTGGCCAGAGATGGTACATGCAACGATCAATATCGTAGCAATAGAGACACTTGCCACAAACAATATCGTTGCAATAGTCTATATTGCCATGCCAGAATTTTATTGCCTAAAGTGTTATTGCCAGGACCTCCATGCCGTGGCAAGTAAAACATTTGCCACGTAATTTTAATCAATGTGAGAGATCATATATATTTTTTGCCACGGTCATTTGTTCATGGCCATAATATCTTTTGCCACGCGGTTGTTTTCATTGCAAGAGACCATATGTTATTGCCACGGTCAATGTGGCGTGGCAAAAGTATCATTTGCCACGTAATCTTATTCATTGCAAGAGTTATGTTATTGCCACGGTAGTCATGTCGTGGCAATAGTGCCTATTGCCACGCAAATAAGTTTGTTGCTATATAATCCTTTTGCCATGCATAGCTACTCGTTAGGATAGATTGTATTGCAACACTGGTCGCATTTGAATTATCATCATTGCAAAAAAAACCATATGTAAAGCAAGTACACTCACATATATTAATTATAACCAATCATTCAATAAGTTAACAAAACACAAATAGTAGCTAAAATCATAAACGAGTGTACATCTCACTCATCATTTCACAACTTTCTAAAACTTCCTAGCATCTATGCAACACCTCAAGCTTTTCCTAGCAGCAACATGTCATCACCTCAGCTATGTCCTCATTTGATTATGAGCCACCCACTCAAAACTTATCCACCTACTGATCAAAGGAACATGGTTGAGATATATTAGACAAAGGCTTACTAAGTCATGCACAAAATATAAAGATACTTAGATAGAGTATGGTCACAATTAATAAGCACAAGAAAAATTAATGAAAGCTATAGGCAGTGCTATCAATTTAACTAAGCTCAAGTAGAACAAAAAATACAGAAAAAATATACATACAATCATTTTTGCTATCAAGGCAGCAGCAGTACAGTTGCTTACAAAAATCATAACTAGAGTTCTGGAAAACGAAAAATTATTATCTTTAATGCTATGGAAAGCCCATGAAATTATCTATATTTTTCTAGTTATTTTAAAATCAGATTCAACAATTATCAAGGTCGAAAATAAAAAATGCCAACTGCTGTGCAGAGCAAGGTCAAAACCTGAAAGGCTACA
The DNA here is from genome assembly GCA_023333625.1 of Bothriochloa decipiens. NCBI lineage: Eukaryota > Viridiplantae > Streptophyta > Magnoliopsida > Poales > Poaceae > Bothriochloa > Bothriochloa decipiens. The sequence goes on from CM041630.1 coordinate 21,898,441, forward strand.
TGTAAAATTCATAACTCCACATTCTCTAGGGAGAAAATCATGAACTTTCATCACAAAGAACATCTCTGAACCCTTTACAACCTTGGTAGTATCAAGTGTCACAGAAAATATAATTTAGTATATGGAATAATTCACCCAATCAGTACTGCACAAGCTGTAGTTTCCAGCATGTATGATAAATATATTTCTGACACGTCCTAGTTCTATATGGAAGGTCACATTTGATAAACTTTCAGCAATTGATGCAGGAGTGCATGGCATATCAGTTACTGACTAGGAGTGGTAAATGGAATTTACTCCTTAACTACTATTTACATATTTTGGTGTACATGCAACCATTCTTGCATTAGACCTGTATTAACAAACACGACAAAACAAGAATTACACCCAAATTATATCTATTTCTCATGGCAAGGCAGTGCTAGTGTAGGTCTGTCCAGAAAAGAGTCATGATAAAATAAGCACAATTTAGTTTCTAATCAGCCCATAACATATTGTAGTTGTTACCTTCTTTTTAAAATTTCTTGTTCTATTCATTAGCTGCTGCGGAGTGATGAATTTCCTTGGTGCTGCCATATTTTCAGTATTTTCTTTGAAAAGATTTTTGCTAACATTAGTAGCAGATCTAGTGGCACGAGTATTAGGTGGTGCTACATCTCTTTTTACGGTGACAACACTTCTTGGTTGAGTCTACAAGCAATGAATTGTTCAATTAGATTTAGCTAGAGTTTAAGGTAAATAGCTCAAGATTACTTGGAATATAATGCATCGATGGGATTACCTGCTGTAACGCATCTTCATTATCATCATTTGCGTGTTCACCATTCTCATGGCGCTCTTGTGTGGTTGGTGCAATTTGTGTGTAGTCATGGTTTTCCAGTGTACTCTACACATGAAAGTATTGAGGTAAAAGATTAGGCATCAAAATGATGAGTTTATTAAAATGACAAGGATAAAGAAGTATTATGAAACATTACCTGATTCATAGTTCCATCTCTGTGGTGCCCTAGCATATTACGAACTTCTTGCTTCATTTCGTTCTTAGCCTTTTGCAGTTCCTCTTGCATCTGTCTCCTAATTTCTTCTTTCTCCCTTTCCCTTTCTACGGCATCGTGTGCAATCTGTTTTTTCAGCTTCTCAATCTCTACTTCATAAGCAATTCTCTTCTCCTTGACTGCAGCTTCAGCACGTGCATGTACTTCAAGGTTCTCTTTCATAAGATCTTTGCGAGTTTGATACTTAGCCATGTATCCATGCCTGTGTACCTTGGATGATTTTATCTGTGTGGTTTCTTTGTAGCATGACTTGAAAATTATGTTCTCCTCAGCGGCCGAAAGAACTTGTCTATCAGGTTCTGACTCAATCTCAGCCATTTTCATGGTTGCGTTTTCCTAAATCAAGTAATAGAATTTGTTAGAGTTACATTGCTTGACACAACCAGTAGCTATGAAAAAAGATTGATGAAAGATTTACTCACATATACTTGAAATGACGCAGAATTTGACCATTTGCTATGTTTTGTGTGAGTGGCCTTCCAAAGAATATGATCACTTGGCTCTTCACCAGTTTTTTTATCTCTCTATAGGATGCCAAAATATAATTCAACACACAAGTATTGCATCATACAATAGAATGACTAGATTACTAGATGTAATGATTACCATCTCAAAGCTATGCTGGGAGAAGTTCATTGAACCCGACACATGCTGGGTTTTTTGCTGCTGACGGTTGGAGGAGTTCTGGGTGCTAACAGTCCGCAGAATGAAAACAAGTGGTATGTAACAATGCAATGTTGCTCATAAATTTTGTTTCACAAAGTAGATTTTACTCGAACTGACCTTGAATTCATCAGTTCCAAAATACAACACCAAGTAGTGCCACTCAAAAAGGTCTATTTCCTCAGGTTTATTTTGGATTCTCTCACCATAGTTATTATAAAGCTTGTATGTGGCACTGAAAGCTGCTCGCCATCCTCTGTACCGCTCACTAGCAATTTTCCATATTATCTCTTTTCTTTTATCCTGAGTGTCAATGTCGACGAAGTTCCACGTGAGCTGTTTCCAATTAAAAAACAATCAAATTGTTTGCTATAATTAATTTATGTGTCACAAGAGTAGGAAAAAATTAGTACACAACATATACCAGTATCTCTTCTGCAATTTCTTCTTTGACGTCTTCATTTATACCCTTCCAACTGTTTACTCCAATTAGTGGGGCCCAATTCCTTGTAGACAGTACGATCTCACTGATAAATGTGCGGGTGTTCGGTCCAATCTGACCTCCACGACTTCCAAATTCGATTGGGAGTTTTTGAGTGCGTTCCTTAACTCTCTTGGTGGTTACTGCTAATCCTTTAACAACGCCATGACCTCTTTTTTTGCGTTGATTGGAGCCATCTCCTTGCAAAAAAGACAATAACAAACTTGAGTTTCTAGTTCTCAAATAAGATATGTGAACCCACTATTAAAAGTGTATGAATGATCACAAACTATTTCGCTCTTCCCTTTTCTTCCTTGCATGGCTTGGCCTATTTGAGGGTGGTGTCGCATTGCTTCCATTACTTTCATCGTCTTCAAATATAATGCCACCACTGTCACGTTGCTCGACAAATGCCACTACACACAAAGTTAAAAGCTTTAGTTCTAAAAAAATTAGTAGTAACATAACGAATTGGTTCAGAAAGGAAATTAATTACCTATTTGAGGAATGTCCCCTTTCAGCTTTAAATATTCCTTGTAAGTCATTTTGTGAAGGGCCTAGAACCAGCCTTCAAATCTGTTGGTCACCAAAAACATGTTAGATGAGGTGTACTTCATATAATGTGCTAAGATTCTAACAATACGAATACATATGCAGAAACATAGATTGTATACTTTTGTATTTGTCCTTTGGCTGCTTCTTTAGCCACTCCATGTATGCATCAATGGGTTCATCCATAAACGGATGCTCAGCTTCTTCCTGTTGCTGCTGCCTTGGTCACTTGTGGGGTGTTATGCTCACTTTCTGTGTTGTTTCTTCCTCGTGTGATAGTACTAATCTAATTTTCTTCTCCCTCTCATTGTCTTGTACCATAACCTCTATACATGTCTGTTAAATTCAATGGCCTGAAGAGTAGCTACATCTCTTCCACATCGCTTCTTGAAGTATAAAAAGTCCCGGACAGCATGCCCAAGCTGGTCCTTAATAGATGTCAACATTGTCATTCTTATATCAGCCCTATCTCTTAATAGATGTCAACATTGTCATTCTTATATGAGCCCTATCTATTTTGAACATTACATACTCCATATCTGGAAGTCCCCTCTTGCAATGTACATAAAGAGTCCAGATATCCCTCTTGTCACTGCATACATATGACAATGGTTGATAAACAAACATGTTAAAAAAAGGTGAAGCATTACCCTTTGGCAGATTTAAACTTAAGCAATAATAAACATGGTGATCTTGATAGCAACTCAAATGAACCAAAAGAAAGAAAGATTCAGTGAATCAGAAAAGTTTGAAATCCAAGGAAATTATAATTCAAGAAAATTTATGCTCGTGCTATTTTGCAAATAAAAAATGACAGGTGTCTCACTTGGCTACTCGTCAAATGCTAAAATTCTATTATACTACAAGGTTACAACAACATCAAGGAAGGAACTGAATCACTAATTTGGCATATAAAAGAACTATAAGACTAATAGAGCAGGATCACTAATTTGGCAAGTTTTAGAACATAAAAAGAAAATATAGTACATTTACATGATACTCCATAACTAAAACGTACAAGAACCACAAGCAAGAGATCACACGCAACAAGCTGGATTGGAATTAGGAGGTTGCAGGCACACACAACAGGCTGGATCAGGAATAGGAGGTTGCAGGGAATCCTGCACCCGTTTGCATCCCTAACTAAAGCCCCAACAATCTACCTGGTGCTAACAAAAAGAAATCTAATAAACTATATTTTTGATAACAGAAGTCAAAGCCAATAATCTACCTAGTGTTATATGGATGAGACAACCCACGTTCATCTTCTACTTCGATGGTGGCTTCAACATATCGATCCGTGCTCAAGGCAATGGTGCGTCAGTGTAGGCGCTGATGCCCTGAGGAAGGGGCATCCTGGCTGTAGGCAACATCGGCAGCGTCCTGGACGGAGGCGACGTTGGCAGCGTCGGGGAGGTCCTGGACGGAGGCAGCGTTGGCAGCGTCCTGGATGGAGGCGGCGCCATGGCCCTCCCAGCGATGGCAGTCTTGATCGCGATCTAATTTTGGGGAAAGGAACAAGAATAGGTAGGTCCCGGGGACCGAGGGGAGGTTATACTGTGCTGATATATCGTGCTTTTCTTGTTTTTTGGTTTACAAAGAAGTTTGGCGCGTGGTAATTCTGAAAAATTTGGAGGGAATTAGGTGCGCGTTTTTTTCGGGAGAGAAAATTTTGAGCCTTTGGTTGTGCCCTGACGCGCGCGATCTTATACGTAGTTGGTGGCCGAACGGTCTTCGATATGCTGGCTCGGTCCGCAAGAAGCAGTCCATATAAACTACGTATTTCTTCCTAGTTGTCACACAATTACTCCATCGTGCGTTACCATATATATACGTGTGTATATATATGAAAAGGTTCCTTGCTTCTTGATTAGCACACATAATCCTGCGATCAAGCTAGCTAGGCGCACTTCAAGTTTATCTATATGGCAGTAGCTGCGGGTGTGTGCCAAGTTCGTATACTTCAGCTACATATACGCCACATAATTTGTAGAGGTCGTATTACATGGCCATGTGTTTAGCTACACTTCAGATTCATTTGCATATGTGCGCGATGCATAATAGTGAGAACCAATTTTCAGATTTTTCAAATGATCAAAACCATCATTCATGACCTAGTGCAACGCATTGCATCTATCTAGTCAAATGAAACACATTACTTCTCAATGAAAGGTCCTCTGCCTCAGCAGAGCCAAGCTCCATAATGGGTATAAGCTCTCAAGCTCATGTAAACACATTATTTATAAGTACAATTAATGTGGTAGCAGGAGTAGTAATGCTCGGGGATGTTGTTCACGGCCTTAGCCGATGCACACTAAGTTGTCACTCTAACAATGTGAAACGTAACACGAAACAGCGAGAGTAGCAAAGTCGAAGTCCAGTGGAGGGTTACTTTCTCGTTTTGGGCCACAATGAGAATGCCGATGACGCTGAAAGTGCACGACGCAGAGGTTTTGGTAAAGGGAGGTTGGAGAGACCATATCATTGTTCCGGGAGGTCCAGCCAAGTGTAGTGGGCAAATGACTTGGCGTGCGTCCAATACCTGGATAGATCGTGTTTCCTCACGGGGGCCATATATCCCCAGTAATAAAATTTCGGTGCAACATGTAAGTGCGTATAGCGATAGAGAGATTGTGACACCCGTCTATATATATAGCCTTGTTTATCTCTCTAGTTGTAGGTTAGTTGTGTACAAGGTGTGTAGGATCATGGTGTGAGTGTGTGGTGTAGATGGGTTTCTATATAGAAACAAGTGCTACAACTGTATCTAGGTAAGAGATGTTTTAAAATGTAAGTACAAGTAGTAGTAGTTGGAATATTTAATTTAAAAAGTTAAAGATTAGAATTCAAATGATATAAATAAGTAGTAATCAGAGTAGTTGGGATATTCAATTCCAAAATGCAGGAATCTTAAATTGAAATTTAAACAAAAATGTAGTTAGAATGAAATAAATATATTTTTTAAAAAAATTTGATACATTTGGAATTCAATATAGTTGGAATGCTCAATAAAAAGTTGGACAAAAACTATAATAAAAATTAGCACAGCAACGCAACGGCCAGGACAGTTCCAGCGTTTTTAAAATGACATATATTATACAAGATGTTTAATGCAATTCCGTTCTTTCAACATTTAAGCTACGCTTCATGTGTTTACAAATAGCAAGGTGGTACCATCGTTTGGCAACAGCCAACAAACCTCATTGCACTAAATGACCTGGAACGACTCTCCAAAGCCCAGCCCAAAACTCATCAGTAACCTAGCGTGCACGATCTTCTACCTGTAGGCATCGTCTCTTCCTCTCTTTCCAAGACGTCGTGGCAGCCGCCTTTTTTTCTGGCGTCATCACAGCCACCTGTTTTCCTGTCACCGGTGCTGACCGCTCTACGCCATCGTTCCCTAGGCGTCGTCGCGGCCTCTCCCTGCAGCCGCTGGTGTCCCGTCCCTGTCGCCGGTGCCGCTGGATCGTCGTCCGACCTCACCGCTCTATGCGATCTTGCCGACAGCTAGACACTCAGCCGGAAGCCACACATCTACACGAGTCATTGAGTTAACACATCGATCAGGTGCTCCGGTTCAATCTACGTTTGACAAATTTCTCCTAAGTTCCTTTGTTAATCTTGATCTATCATCTATGGCAATTATATATTTATTAATCAATATTCCAACATGTTTACCTCCAAATTTTATTCCTGAGAGTGCATACGTGTAGTTAGGGCATTGTGTTATGAGAGTTGAGACTATTTAATTTTTAGGGAATAATCATTATATCAAGTTCTCAACTAGGTATTCTACTGCACTTTGATTTTAGTGTTGAATCTACTAGGTGAATATTGGATATTTGGAGGATGGTGCAAAGTAATATCATATTATAGCATTATTAGGGGAATGAAGTATGATAAGGATTTTAGGGGTCAAATATGAAAATAAAAGCAATTCCTTGGGAACAATAATAATATATATGTAGTGGTTTCCTGTAAATCCACACCTGATGGGCATGATACATGGTTTGAGTTTAAACCACTTCGAATATAAAAAAGGGAGAATAAATGAAATGTACAGATTTGAGAGAGTTAGTACTGCAAATTACCTGTGGCAATTGTGCTGCAAAGCTGAAGAAACAACTACCAAGAGAGTAGTGCGTAGCTGCTTAATTGTATGTCCAACTGTGTTGTAGTCATTTTCCATCATGCTCCTGATCACTATTCTGTATAGCTATATGTCTTTATATATCATTATTGCAACATCTTTCATCATTCTTTTTTTTCCTGTCTCCAATTTGGTTTACAATATCATAATCCCTTCAATTAACGTGGTGCAGGAAAACATCGTGATATTTGGAAGATATAATTAATGGCAAATGATGATGATTGGAGTTGGCTATTGTTGCCTCGGACAACAGATGAGTAGCAAGCAGGATCCGAGAAATTTATTGGTACTATTTTTGAAGGCACGTATGCATCAGAAACTGCACCCTGTCCATGTTCAAGGTGTCGTGGAGTTTCATACAAAACAAAATCCGAGGTTCAAATGCACTTGTTAACTAAAAGGTTTGATGAGAATTTTGTAAAAGAGAAAGTTAATGCTGAACCTCGGAATGATGATAGGGATCTTAATGTAGGGCCAGATGATGATGCATCATCTACAACCAATATGCTGTTCGCATTAATTAGGGGTGAGTCCAGTGGTAATGACAATGAAGAGCCAAATGAGAGTACAAAGAAATTCTATGATTTGTTGAAAGATGCACAAAAAGAGTTGGGGCCAGGTTCCAAGCTTACTAAGTTATCTTTCGTGGTCATGCTTTTTCACCTTAAGTGCACGGGTGGATGGAGTAAGCAAAGTACAGCACAAAACCTTGAACTGTTCTCAGATGCGTTTCCCCCAGGACATTGTATCCCAGAAACTTATGAGAAAGCACGGAAGGTTATTCGTGACCTTGGTCTCACGTACATTAAGATCCATGCTTGTGTGAATGACTGTGTGCTATTTCATGGTCCATATGCTGATATGGACACATGTCCAACATGTGGTGAGAGTAGGTGGAAGAACGACACAAGTTCTGATGAGATTGACGACCCTAGTGAAAGTGTTGGAGCAAAGAAGCGCACTCCTTGCAAAGTTCTAAGATACTTTCCACTCACTCCACGATTGCAAAGATTATATATGTCAGAGAAAACATCATCATTGATGCAGTGGCATAAGGAAGAACGCATCCGTGATGGGAAAATGCGGCACCCAACAGACTCATTGGCATGGAAGCATGTGAATGAAGAGTATAAGGAATTTGATTTGGATCCATGTAGTGTTAGGCTGGGACATGCATCTGATGGCTTCAATCCGTTTGGAATGTTGAATGTTAATTACACTTGTTGGCCTGTGATACTGATTCCTTATAACCTGCCTCCTTGGTTATGTATGAAACAAACTTATTGGATGATGTCAATGTTGATACCTGGGCCAAAATCTCCTGGAGTGAACACTGACATATATTTGCAACCTCTGATAGATGACCTACATGATCTGTGGGTTAAAGGAGAAAATCATGGGATGAGAAGGAGAAGAAGAATTTTACTCTGTATGCAATTTTGTTGTGGACAATTAATGATTTCCCTGCTTATGCGATGTTATCTAGATGGAGCACAAAAGGAAAGTTTGCTTGTCCTTATTGTCATAGGCATACCGATTATTTGTGGTTAAAATATGGTTCAATGCATTGCTACATGGCAAATCATCGATTTTTTCCCTTGAACCACAAGTGGCGAAGGAACAAGGTGAGCTTCAACAACAAGGCTGAAACCAGGGAAGCTCCAGTGCCGCTCAGTGGTGAGTAGGTGTTGCGGGACTATGAGAGTTTCCAGCAAGTGACTTTTGGAAAGGAGACAAGGAAAAGGAAGCAACGTGATGAAGAAAACAGGTGGCACAATTGGAGGAAGAAAAGTATTTTCTTTGAGCTTCCTTACTGGAAATCATTGCTTGTACGACATAATTTGGATGTCATGCATATTGAAAGCAACATATGTGAGAGCTTACTAGGGACTTTGCTCGAGTTACCAGGTAAATGCAAGGATAGTGACAAGGCTCGACTTGATATGCAACATTTGGGTATAAGGAAAGATTAGCATCCAATGCTCAAAAAGGGCAAGTACACCTTGCCACCAGCGTTATACTCTCTAAGTAAGGATCACAAGGAAATTCTGTGCAAATTTTTACATGACATCAAGTTCCCTGATGGTTTTGCCGCAAATATTCGGAGACGTGTGGACGTCGATGGTTGCAAGCTTTCTGGACTTAAAAGTCATGACCTCCATGTAATCTTGCAAAAACTTTTGCCCTTAGTGGTGAGCAGCATATTGCCAAAAGATGTGTTGATCCCAGTGATTCAGCTAAGTAGGTTCTTTAACTCACTGTGTTCAAAGGAGTTGGAGCTCTTAGGAATTGAAAAACTAAGCACTTTGATTAAGGAGACCCTTTGTCAGCTAGAGATGATTTTTCCACCAGCTTTTTTTGACATTATGATGCACTTACCAGTCCATCTTGCTAAGGAAGCTAGTCTTGGAGGCCCTGTGTATTATAGATGGATGTATCCAGTTGAGAGATATCTTCGTACTCTTAAAGGCTATGTGAAGAACAAAGCACGCCCTGAAGGTTCAATTGCAGAGGGCTATATATCTGTGGAGTGCCTCACATTTTGCTCTCTCTTCTTTGATAATATTAGTACCAAGCTTAATAATCCAGAGCGTCATGAAAGTGCCACTGCTAGTGAACCACCATCTGGGATAAGTATATTTGGGAGCATTGACTACAGTAGGAAAGGATGTACTATTGAAAACATTTCTGATATTGACATGTAGAGGATGAGGCATTACATATTAACCAACTATGATGAGGTCACGACAAGCAGATGGATAAAGTAAGCTATATTTTAAATTTGATTTTTTATGGTACTCGTGAATGTTTAAAATATATATGTAACTAATGGATGTATTTTCAATTGTTGTGGAAAGTAAGCATATGGCTGAGCTGAAGAAAAATGACCCGCGGCATGTTGATAAAAGACACAAGGAGGAGTTTGTATCATGGTTTGAGCGTACAGTGAGTCATCAATTATATATTTATCCATATTTTCTTTGTTTAGTTTGTACATGCTACTGATTAATTTATTAGTCCCTAATATATTTTAAAAATAATGCTAACTACAGATCAGGACATTGCGTGCCCAAGGGGAAGTGGATGACATGATTTATTATCTATCTCACGGTCCAAGCCATCATGCTCGTGTGTACAATAGGTGTTTCATAAATGGATTCCTTTTCTAGGTCTCTTCCATAGAGAACTCCTTAACTACTCAAAATAGTGGTGTATTTGTGAAGGGCGATGCAAGTACAGGAAACATGGGATGGTATGGCGTGCTTAGGAAAATCATCTGCCTCGATTTTCCAGGTGAGAAGGAAGTAATGTTGTTCCAATGTGTTTGGTTTGATGTACCTGCAGCAAGTACCAGCAAATCTAGAGAGTACAGTAAGGATGAATTTGGGGTCATCCACATTGATATCACTCGGTTTAGGTATTCAGATGAGCCTTACATCCTGAGCACACAAGCAGAGCAAGTGTTTTATGCGAGAAACCCAAAGAAACCAAATTGGTGTGGAGTCCTTAGAGTGCAACCTAGAAACCTGTTTGCCATGCCTGAAGGAGGAGGTACTGGTAAGGTGGGCGAGCTCGATCTGGACTCAGTTATTGTCAGAGTCAAAGATATGAATCTTGAAAAGCAAACTGAAGATGTGACAACTTGGAGTAGGTCTGCCCTCGGCGGGGTTAGTGTTGATGCTTCTATTATTGAGCAGGCTCTTGCAACACCAATGGCTGAACCTGATGATGACCTATTTGATGAAGACGAAGACCCTGATGACACTTACACTACTGATGGAGTTGTCCCTGCATTCTTTACTCTAGGAGAAGATTCTAATGATGTTTTTTGTGTAAGATTTTCTCAAGGAAGAAGTATGGAAAATGTGAACTTGTGCACATTTATTTGATATTTTTGTAGACATGCTTTTAGAAAATAATGAACTTGTAATAATTGAAGAGGCCGGAGTGCCTCTCAACATTTACGTATTTCTTTGATCCCATATTCATGCTACACTTTTATGAGATTTCTTTGAATTTCGTAAGTATCAAACCAGCAAGATGCAATTATGTCATGACTTACTTAATTTCATGCCTGTGAGCCTCACATCATCTCTGCATCGTTGCTATCTTGTTCAGCACGATGTGGGTGGTCTGTAGGTCCGGTAGGCTGCTGCCTCAAGGAGTGTTTTGTTGGTAGACAAAACTGTAGTAGGTGTTCAGTGATTGTTTACAATGGTATGTGTGACATGTATGTCCATGTTCAATTCAGATGCTTAAAGTTGCAGGCTAAGGATCTGTTTATCACAAGGTTATTGTCAGCTTGTATTCTCTTGGTAATTGGTGCCAGCAAAGTGTTAGTACTAAGTCATCAGTTAATTGATAATTGAGCAGTGACGGAAGCACGCTACTAGCACCAACTTTTAGTTTTTTTAGTAACATGACCCATGATAGTGTTGACATAGTACTATCTTTGTGTGGGCAAATTAAAGTAGTTGAGCTCATTCTTATGTGTGGCTACTGCCTACTACCTATATGTTACTACTGTCTTTCTCTGACCATGAATATACAAAATTGAGGTACACAAGTGAAAAGGAAGTTGTCTATGTTACCTAGACAAGACAGAAGGACTAATTCAGTTGATGTCCTAGAAATTCTATTTCTATTTCAGCAGTAAACTCAGCCTTTTACCACAAGCTAATGATCAGATATGGAACTGTCTACTAAACCCCATGAACTATCAGCTGGTATCAAAAACCACCGCCACTGTAGTAAAACCATGGTTACTATAGCAAAACCGCCGTCCAAAACTGCTCCAGGGTTTTATTTGAACAGTTTTGGAAAGTTTAGGGTGTAAAACATATGGTTTCATAGTTTGGGGTGTAAGTTAGGCACCAGCTGATAGTTCAGGGGTTATGTAGACTTTTCCCGATCAGATAATCAGATTGGTGTGTCAAAAGGCACTGCTGGTTTATTTTGGATTCTCTTGTCATAGGCACCCACGGCATTGTGGATAATACTTGTACTTGGTTTGTGCTTGGTACATACTTTCCCTTGTCATAGGAACCCAAGTCGCATTGTATCATTGATGATATTTGTGTAATTTTCCAGGCTACAAGGGAACACATCACGGCAAGAGCTGACAAAGGCTCCATGCACCGCGCAGTGTAAAATTTGATGAGGAAGCGAGGAGCACTCCAAGTCTCCAACCTCTCGGTGGTGCTGCCGCACAACATGCCACACAATGCCAGCCCGGCCCTGCGTTTGCGTGAGCACCGACTTCCACGGCGTCTTGCACAACTAAGATATGCCGCCGATACTTGTGCAGGCATTCGCACTACCAGGAGGCATAGGCGGGTAGTTCAACATGCATCTCGGGCTTCACTGGTACTTGTAGTTTGCCATGCTCCATGCGCAGGGGTGAAATGTTCAGCCTGTCACATGGTCCTATGTCTGAAATAAGACTTTGCTGCCGCAATTTTCATCGAATGGCAGAGAGGAGAGCACCATTCTGACAAAGTTCACTAAATTACTACTGCAGTAGTAGCAAGCAGAACAGATAGTGTGCATGTGAGTGCTCCCTACTTCCTGCATTGGCAGCATTAAGAAGCTAAATTATGAAGATACATTTCATAATGCATCTAACGAAGCTCATTTGATTATTGTTTGTTCACAAAATTTCATCGGTCTTAGCATGATTCAATTTAGGACAACCCAAAATCCACTAGTATATACCATGATTGGAGTACAAACAAACCTCTTAGGATATCAAAAGATGCTCAGCCTTTCACACGGTCCTATGTCTGAAAGCAGAGTTTGCTGCCACAATTTTTACGGACTGGCAGATAAGGAAGCATCACTCTGATCAAGTTCACTAAATTTTTTTGAGGGCTCAGTGGGGGAAAATCCCCCACCTATTTTTTTTATATAAATGAAGAATAGAGAGTTTGTAGGTGCACGAGCAGTGCAAAAAATTTCAGAGCTCACAGAGCTCAAAAGAAAAAAGCTAAGGGTGACTAAGCTATATTCTCCAACCAATGTTTTAAAGCGCCCACACAGCTCTCTTTGGCCTTGATGCAAATCAAGCCAATCTGCCCTTTGAAATGTTTCTTCCAAGAAATCAAGTTGCAAGCATTTCCATCAAAGATTAATCCATTTCTAGAGCACCATATTGACCAACAAGCAACAATGAGGATTTCTCTGAATATTGAGCTTGCAAAACTTGTTCTGGCATCAATCACCATATCTAAGGGGGCAAGGTTTAGGTTCCAATTTATACCAGTTATATGCCAGCAAGATTGACTAATGGGGCATTCAAAGAACAAGTGCATAACTGTTTCTTCAGAGTTGGTATTGCAGATGACACACAGGTAGCTGGGCAAGAACATGCCTTTTCTTCTTAGAGCATTCCAGGTGTTGAGCCTATCCTTGATTAATAGCTAGAAGAAGAATTTGTGCTTACCTAAGTTGTCTCCAGCCCATAGCCAAGAGAAGAGAGGAGAAGCCAGTTCTGATCCTTGCAAGATTTTATAAGCTTTCTTTGAGCTGTAGGAAGAATTCTAGATGTATCCCATTTGTCTTCTGTGTTAGGACCCCAATTCACTGTATTCAGAAGAATTTGAAGTTTGGCTAGCTCATCTGCAGGTTGGGGAGATAGAGTGAGATGGAAATTGACATGGTCCTCCTTTTCTAGGTAGTACCAAATCAAGCAGGATTTCTTTTTAGCAAAGGAGTACAGTCTAGGGTATTTCTCTTGCAAGCATGAGTCTCCCCATTTGTCTGACCAAAAAAGAGCAGAATTGCCTTTTCTTGGTGTGCAGAAAGCAATACTTCTGAACTCAATGTGGAGCTTCATAACTTGTTTCCACCAAAGGAGCCAACTGGATGTCTGGCACGAGGGGGCAGTTCTGGTTTATATAGAGCTTTTCCAAAGTGAGTTTCACCTATGGGACATCTGCATGATTATAAAACTTATCCATGAACTTTAGCAACAAGGCCTTGTTTTGGTCTACCCTCTTCTTTTGATCTACATTCTAGTTCCCAGGCAGCTAAATAGGTTTCCCTCCTGGTAATGTCTTCACCACTCCACAGGCAATGTTTTCTGTATTTGTCAATCTGTTCAATAACATGTGGAGGGATAAGAAGAGTGCACATATAATATGTAGGCATTACAGACATAACAGAGTTAACCAGCAGTAGTTTGCCATGATAAGATAGTATTTTGTTGATCCCAATCAGTCTGGCTTCAATTTTTTGCATAAGAGGAGCAAAGTCTTGGACTATGGGTTTCATGGTTCCTAAAGGTAGACCAAGATAAGTGAATGGCATTGTACCAGTGGTGCAGCCAAAGCTATTGGCCAAATGGTTTAATTTCCCATCATATATTGATTGGTACCATGAAAGACTTATGGAAGTTTACTTGAAGCCCTGTGTTATCAGAGAATGATCTTAAGAGACATTTGAGTTTAAAATGGATTCTTCCATCAACAGGCAAGATAATGAGGGTGTTATCAGCATACTGCACTATTGGAAAATCTCCACCAAACTGATTGCTGATAGGATGATTTAGAACACCTTCTACCTATGCTTTGTTGATGATGGATTGGAGTAGATCAGTAGCTAAAGCAAATAGTAGAGGTGAGAGAGGGTCATCTTGCCTCACACCTCTTAGGCATTTGAATATTTTTCTAGGAACACTATTCAACAGGACACTTGAGGTTCCAGAGCCTAAAATCATATTTATCTATCTAATCCATTTATCTGGGAATCCTTTATGCTTAATAACTTCTGAAATGACAGAATGCTCAATCTTATCAAAGGCTTTTTCAAAATCTAGCTTGAGGATAACTATCTCTTTTTTTGAATTATGACAAATATGTAAAAACTGAAAAGCCCAGGCTAGATAGTCTTGAATAGTTCTGCCTTTGATGAAGCCATATTGATTGACATGGACTAGTTGTGGCATCACTGATTGCAATCTGGAAGAGAGTAGTTTGGTGAGGCATTTCAGTGAGTAGTTCAAAAGGGTGATTGGCCTATAGTCATCAAAAGAGCAGGGGTTTTGTTTTTTGGAATCAGGGCAATGTGAGAAGAGTGTATTGAAGTCATTGAGGAATCTGGTGAAATCCTCTATAATGATGGACCAACATTTTTTGATGAAGGTTCGATTGAAACCATCTGGCCGTGGAGCATGACTGTTGGGTAGACTTTTAATTAACATTAGGATCTCCTCAGTACTGAATTCTGCTGCCAGCTGGTCTAGTTGTTGGCAGTGTAAAAGGGTTGACAAATCATAGGATATTCCGATGGAGTCACTATTGCCCAGCCTACTCCTAAATGAGTTCCATAGAATGGCAGTTTTTTGGTCATGATCAGTTACCAGGATATCATCTGATGTGGTGATGGTGCCTATGAATTTCTTGGAATTGTTGTGAGTGGCCATGGCTTGAAAATAGCACTATTTTCATCTCCAAGAGTAACCCATCTGATGGTGCTTCTCTGTTTCTAATATTGTGTTTTGGATACCAAGAGAGATGCTAGAAGTCTCTAAAACATACTTCTAGTGTATTCAGAGGTCTCTGGTCTTCTAGCCCATCAAGAAGGAGTAGGACCCAATTGGAGTTGTGGATCAACTTATTGAGATTTGATAGTCTTTTGCTCCAATTTCTTAAGCCTGCTCTTACCTGTTTTAACTTTGCAGCCAATGTCTTAGTTGCATTAGCATAATAAGGACTTGAGTTCCAATGAAGATCTATAGTCTGCAGAAAATCAGGCTAATCAACCCAGAAGTTCTCAAATTTGAAACCTGACCCCTTTGGTACCTTGTTTCCAACATTAATACAAAAAGGGATATGATTAGAGACTGGTTTTGATAAGGGCTGAATTGAGGTGGCTGGGAAAGACAGTCCCCATGAGGAGCTAACAAGGACCCAGTCAAGCTTAACTAACAGAGGGCTATCTTGCATATTGCTCCAAGTGTATTTTCTACCACTGAAGGGGGTGTCCATTAGGTCCAGGTCTGAGATTAGATCATTAAATAGTTGCATGTCTGAGAGATCCCCTCCTGGTGTGTTTCTGTCATCAGGGCTTCTGTACAGATTGAAATCTCTAGTAAGGATCCATTCATCAAAATCAGAAGTGTCAAGATTGAGCAGCCAAGTTGAAAAAGCCATTTTCTCTGAGGCACGGGCAGGACCATATACATTTGTCATATGAAAACAACTCTGATCTAGACTGTAAGTCACCTTGATAGTTAGTCCATAATTGTGATCTTGAACTATGTTGCATTGGTATAGGCTGCTATTCCAAACTGTAATGATGCCCCCTGAGGCTCCAACAGAAGGAGTATAGGCAAAACTATCTAAATGCCTAGGGCAAAACTTCTTGACATAATTTACATCAAAAACTTCTCTCTTGGTCTCCTAAATACAAAGAATATTGCATGAGTTTTCTGTAATTTTTCCCTGATTGCATCCCATATTCCTTGGGAGTTGATTACCCTGATGTTCCAGCATAGAATTTTATGATTTCTGCTGTTATCCATAAATAAACCAGGGAGAGAGAGAAGGTAGAAATGAATCACATAGTGAACATCTTGACTGGCTAAGAAACTGCATGATTTGAGTGTGTGGAGAGGAAAACTATAAAAGCTCGAGGTGCACATGCAGGTTTAGCTCATGCAAGTAACCAGAGAATTGAGATAAAAACATCCACACATTCTAGAGATAAGCAAACTACCAACTGAATAGAAGATTAAGGTAGCAGATCACACACCACAGAACTAACTGGTACCAACTTATTACATAGTCTGGAAGGGAAACTCTACACGTAGGTAGGAGGAAATATAAAAAGGACAAGACCCAAAAGCTAGAGCTAATATGAAATAATGAGTAGCAACTCCACCCTAGCAATTTTGCATCTTCACTTCTTCTTATCATTGATATCTGCTTTCAGGATTACCTCAGAAATAGCCACAGGCTAAATCTGTAGAAAGCTAGTCCCAATCCTGTATACTACATCCTTGTTGAGATGAGGAGCAGGGGTGGTCCCAAGAGGTGGAGGGATAATAGCCAGAGGGATGGGGCATGGGATCTATTTTTCTTTCCTCTTGAGTCTCTTGACTCCTGGGGAGCTTGCCTTGTATCCATCATTCTTGGTAGCATTCCTCCTGCTCCTATGGACGGTCCTTTCATCTGATAGCAGTTCATTCTTACCTATCTCGCGATTGTTGGGAGTGAACATGTCCCCCGAAATCTCCTTGAGATCATCATCAGACAGGATGGAGTTGGCTCCAACAATTGGCTCCTTGATCTAAGGAGGGAGAAGGCAAACCAGGCGTGCCAGAAGAAGATAGTCAGCAAAGAAGTATGGCACTAAGATATTAGTGTTAATGTCTAGCAGACTAAGAGATTGAAAAGGACATGCTGATGGAGATTTAGAAATGAAATTCAATACCTTTCCAATTATGGGAACAGGGAACTTTCCAAATTCCTCCTTGGTGGGTGGAGGAGGTGGTGGAGGGAACATTCCTCAAGCCACAGCGGACATGGAAGGGGTATAGACCACAACTGACTTTAACTTGGCCTTTTTTGGAGCTGGAGCAGGTGGATCAGACATGGCCTTCTGAGTATTCTCGAGCTGAATTTTGTCAGAAGCTGGTTGTGCTGGCTCTTTGGTGGCAAGAATTTCTTTCTGGGCTGTTGTAGGCAGAGAGGCTTCAGCTTGAGCAGGAGCATTGCTAAAATTAGCTGTTTCTGCAACTTTGATCATATTAGGCACATGATTGTTTTCTGCAACTTGAACTTCTTCTGGGCCAGCACCTGAAAGATGCACTCCATGATACTCATGAGGATTCTAACCTGCACCTTGGTTTTCCACATTCATATTGTTGGAACCTGCAGGACTGGCATTCTGGTTGCCAGGATGCACTGGTCCCATCCAGTGAGGGGGTTCTGGTGGCATGGGATGCAGGGGACCAGCTAACACAAAGGCTTCCTCATTAGGCAATTCAACATAGTTGTTCCTCTTCAAGACAAAGACAGCAGCAGTCCAAGATCTACCTCTTTGTGGTAATCCACCATTCACTTTAACCAAGTCTAGAATTTTGGCCTCATCATTCGGATAGACTTTAACTATGATTCTAGCCAGAGTGCTGGAAGGGTGCATATGGACCATGATTCCAAAACCAGAGACTGCTTTAGCAATAAGACTTGTGTCCCTAAGATCTTCTGGATAACCCAACAGCATTAACCAAACCTCATGATCTAAATCAAAAGACCTAGCATTGTCTGCTTCATCATGTTTCACAAAGTACAGCTAGTATTCCTCATCTATCTTAAAGATAGGCCCCAGAAACCTCTCTCTTTCTAAACAAGTGTTGAATCTAACATAAGCATTACTAAGGGCACATGGCTGAATGTTGGGTTAGAATACCTCATGGATCTGAAAGAAGGCTTGGAGCGCAGATTTGACCCGATCAAAGTCCAGCTTGTTGACCGGCGGCGTGAACTTGGCAATGGTGAGGTCTTCGTTGCTGAGGGAGTAGCAACCAATAACATACACTTCTTGCCTAAGAGGGGGACACATTGGAGGATCTTGGAGGGCAAAGCTAGGAGGGACATGGTGCGTGGGATCAACGGCGAAGTTTGCCATCGAAGTTGGTGAGGTGGGGTTTTCTGGAGGTGCAACTGTAGCAGCGGGCGGGGCGGGCGAGGTGGAGAAAGGAATTGATTGATCTGTCAGATGAGAATTTATGGCACTAGCGCCCGGCGTTCCACCTTTCCCAGATATGGGCTGAAAGATCCGCTTGACTTTGGCCTTCTTAAAACAGATTCTGCTGATGTGCCCATAACCAAAACAAATCCAGCAACGAATCTGGGAATGGAAAGAGCCGACCGAGTGACCGTGGGCCAAACAACAGCCACACCTTAGAATACGGGCCGGATCCAGAAGAGTTGGGCCACTTGATGGCATTGGCGCCCGTTAGGGGGCTAGTGAAGAACACGCTTGAATATCCGCAGGATTTGAACGGTAAGGTCGTGCCAATCTGGAAGGCAACTGATCAAGGTGAGGAGATCTACAAAAGAGTTCATGGTAATTTTGCGGGTATTGTAATCTCACAAAAACCTTTTTCTTGGGAGGATTAGGTGAGGATCGAACTATATCGGCATAGCTTTTGCTTTTGGATGCCGATTTAGATTTAAACTTAGAAACTTTAGTCTAGGAATCCTCCTCTTCCTTAAGCCAAAGCACATAATCCCGTTCCCAATTGGCACCTCCATTGCCCCAGAGGAAGAAATGAGCAGCGAAGTGCTTGCAAGCAAAACTTTTAAACTTATAGATCATGATTCCAACAACTTTGCAAGACACAAAGAAACTAAACATCCAACCAGAAAGAAAAGAGACTCTGAAGTCTTTAGCCAATCCACCCAAACAAGATTGAAGGATCAGTCCAACTGAATCCTCGTTGAGACAAATTGCAGATATTCAAAAGAAACTACCAGGCGAAAGGGTGGGGGGAAGAGATTGCTGTTGGACTGACCGATGTACCAAAGCGGTGATGAACTATCCTCTCAAATTCTCGACCCCGATCGAAGCAGAGGTCCGAGAGCCCTGCCATCACCACGACGGGTGCGATCCAGATCGGAGAGACTGACCAGGGCGAAAGAGGCGGAGCTGCAAGCAGCAGGGAGGGTGATCGCCGTCTAGCAAGAGCTGTGCTCAGCGACGATCGGGCGGCGGTGGCCATGGCGGCCGCCGTCAGGGGGAGCGGCACCCGACCCTCATTCTCTCAGTTCACTAAATTACCTTTTTTAGATAATGAGTTCACTAAATTTCTAGTTGTTTTCTTCAAGAAGGGTAAATCAATCTGAATCGCAGTCGTAGACGTAAATAAGAAGCCCATTCTAAGCCAAATTAAATATGAAAGCACCTGCAGTAAGGACATACAGATGTCAGTGCAGAATTTAAGTATTCAGTATGAATAGAGCAGCCATGCTTAACCGTGCCATGTTCGAATCAATCTTGTAGGTTAGTAGAAGCATTTAAAACATCAGCAAAAAATACACTGATTTTGTCAGGCTAAACATGCTCCCTGTTAGAGATGTGGACAGCGTTGCGACATGTAATTAATTAGGAGAAAGCCAAAGAGATTATTCCTTTGACGGTGCAAAACCGACAGGCCATAAGAAATTGTACCCTGGCGGTATGTATACCGTCAAAAAAAATAACTTTTCCTGATGGAGCCTATTTTCCCTGTCGACAAAGAAAAGTCATTTTCCCTGTCGCTGTTTTGCACCATCAAAGAAATAATTTATTTTCTGTCAATAATCCATATTTTTGATGGTTTTAACCGATAGGGAAAAAAATTTTGTTTACGGTTTTATAACCTTATATGGGTTTTCCATCGGCAGGAAATTAACATCATATTTCCCTGATGAACCATCAGGGTACATATAGTTACTCTATCGAGCCAGCCCTAACAGTTATTCCCTAAGGCGAGTACCGTTGAGAATTTAAATTTGCATTTCTTTAATAGTAATTCCATTTTCCCTAACAGTAAGTGTAGCATCAGGAAATTCCAGCTTTACAGTAGTGTGATGACCACCCTTCACATGCTCATCGTTGCCACACTCGTGCCGCCCCGTCTGCCACTCATGCCACATGTGCTCTAAGAAGTCCTACCCTATTCATGTCCTTGAACTGCTTGACGCCTTGACCCACTAGTCCACTAGTGATTGGCGCGTGCCATGCACACGGGGCTCTGGCTGCAGATATAGTGCTGCAACAAAACGACAGCTTGACCAGGGAAATTTCATTAGACATGTGCTAGACGGATCGACACCCCAAATAATAGAAAGTGTATCTCTTATTACAGAGGATCAACCAGCATCACCTACGTATAGTATGACACAATTGTACGTTAGAAAAATAGACGTTCAGGTCACACGTACTAGCATATACAAACACCATCTGAAGTCAACATAATTAGATTTTCTGACAGGCGGTCCAGTCTCACATACATAGTAAATTGCACATGGCATCATCTGAAGGCAACATAATTAGGTTTTACGAAAGCCATCAAGTCTCACATACATAGCACATTCATGGCAAAAGTCACAGCAGCACACGCCTAGCTATAGTAGCAAAGGGAAGTGGTGTCAGGTTCCAAGTTTCCACAGATTGTCATAGCTTCAGTAGAGATGCTAGCTTTGAGCCGATTCGAAGCTACGGGTGGGTGAGTAATCTGCAAAGCACACATATGAAAGGTTGTGTATCTAATGTTAGTGTTGTACAGTACATGAAACAATCCCATATCAGTACATTAGATGTCCAAATAGTATATAATTTTGCACAAAGCAGTCTAATAAGGATAGAAAACTTCATGGTATAACCCAAAATCACCACAAAAATAGAGCACAGAAGGCATACACAAGCTGGGAAAAGATCACCAAAAAACATCATGGTCCACTATCCTCCACACAAAGATACCGAAATGTGATCACGTAACTTTGGTGTAGCTTAATACAATAAACATTATTGCATTCACCTTGCAATGTGCCTGAGAACGCCATCGACATTTTGCCCTTATCGGCCAGGGGCGAGGTCTCGTTTGTAGCCGCAACTCAGACTCTACTCAGGAAAAACTTAGTGGGCAGTAGCATCAGCAGCAACACAAGGGCACAACGACTCTTTTTTACTGCAACAAATAAAGTAAATCCAACAAAATATAATTCAGTAAGGGGAATAGAACAAAAGGGCGCGTAGATCTAGTTTCATTGGCATATAGGTATATAAAAACACATGGAAAGTGAAATGTAACCATTGCTTCTTTTTTTTGAAGTTCTGTGTGAAACCGTAGGTTCAAACTCTTGTCAGCTTGAAATTTCTCTAAAATATGGGGTCTGCAGTTCGCAACAACATGACAATTTTGGCTGTTGCATAAGTAGGGAAACTATGTTTGGTAGAAAAATATTATTTGGTGAGCAATATTTTGGGTAGTTTTAGTTCAGTACTGCAAATCTAAAGTGTTTCAGTGAAGCCATGACTGTAAACAAGACAAGATAAATTGGTAGGCACTTTTGGTGGCTGGATAAATAGACTGGACTCAACGACCCTTGTTTAGGAAAAAATATCAATAGCGTGAGCAAAAATTTTATGAACTAACTTGCTTGGACCAAAATATTTACTTGTAAATGCTTTCTTTCTCATAAGCTGTCAAGCCAAGGCAGAGAAGTAGCGCTTGTATGGTAATGTGGGTTGGAAGCCTTATCTTCAGAAGAGATTTTAAAACCTAAGCTAATTCATTGTCATAGTATGAAACATTAAAAATTAATGAAATGACCATTACCTACAGGAGTACAGGGTGGGAGCACAAAAAACATTCTAGCACCAATTATCACACATCCACCACTGCAATAGATGAAGAATGATTTGGTTAAATTAAATCAGCTATATACATGAAAGGCAATCGAAAGAAGCATATCATTTTTTTTTTGCAAAAAAGCATATCATTTTTTGTCCAAACCTAATGCTACCTAAGGTAATATAATTAGACAAATTGGCTCTACAGGAAGTGATACAAAATCTTTCAACAAGCTTTGAGACTTAGATGTAATGTTATGGTGTGATAAAAACAGTATTGTCTAAAAATAGCTAAAAGAATGATATATACAAATAGCTTTCCTCCAAGTTATGAGCAAGGGATGCAAGGAGGATATAAACCCTATCATTTTCGCACATAACTAAGAGTTACAATACGAAAGGTAACATATGTAAAAGAAACTGAGAAACAATCAGTTGTAACAAAGATTGTACTTTCGACCCAACCTTGTTTTTCCAATGAATTATTTTTTTATCCTCTCTGCCATCTTTCTATGCATCAAATAGTGTTTGCACCAAAATTTGGACTGGCGAGCATGCAAGTAAGAGCTTCTCAGAGAAGCGCTATCGGAATCGGCTAAATACTGATAACAGCCAGATTTGGGGAATCGGCCAAATAAGGATGGGTTGGCTAAACCAGAATCGACTATCCGAAGGAGCGTATGGGCCACATCGACTCCGATCTGATTACATGAAGAACGGCGTGTCAACGACGTGGACTCTACAGGACAGAAGAGTTGGGCCTAAGTTATCTAGATTAGGCAGTTTTCGAGTCTTTTTCCTTATTTGCATGTCGTATTAGGATAGGACTTGGTCAAGCCTAGGGTATAAATATATAAGCCTCAGTACCTTGTAAACTCTCTCAACATTCAATACAATCTTTTCGGCTCTGGCCACCAAACCCTTAGTTTCTAGGATCTCGGCGAGTTTCTTCATCAAGCTAGGCTGCATCAATCGTTCGATCTTTGGTTTGCTGTAAATACCATCATGGCTTTTACTCTTGCTAGATAGGACCGGTTTGAGCTCCTATCGACCATTGGTATGGCCAAGGGGCTTGTGTTTATGCATGATTTGGCTGGTTCGACCTCTTATCTTTGCATTAGCACTTGTCAATAGTTTATGTTATCATTTGATAGGGCCGGTTCAACCTCCTATTGTATGCGTTAGCATAGGCTAGTTATCGGTTCTATTAGGTTTGGCATCTTAATAGATTCATTAAGTTACACGTGGCCAGTTATCGGCTCTGCTAGATTTGGCAGTCTAGTAGATTTATTAAGTTACCGATGTTGTTAGTTTTTAATCGTTTATTTATTGCAACATCTTTTGCCCAATCAAGATTGATAGATTTGGCTTATATCTATTTAGATTCGATTGTCATCAATGCTTATCATGTTTAATCTTATTGCTTTGATGATCGGTCGTGTGCTTGCATTAGCTAGATTTTATCAATCTTGTTCGTAACATGTGCACGTTCTAGGGTGTAGATAGTCTTACGGTAGTTTTTTCTATCTTAATGCTATTTATGCACCTAGTTCGTTCTCATGTCGGTATCGGCAAAGTTAGCCGATTCATCCGGAGCTTTACCCCTGACAACGTGTACACGTTTTTGCTTTAGACTAGCTGGTTTGTTGAGCTTGATTAATAGATCTGTTAGTTTTAATCTAGAAGATTGTATGCATGTCGGTTTTGTCTTACATGTTGTATTGAATAGACTAAATCGGCTAATCGCCTTGCTCTCTTTGTATTCATTCAAATAGCCAATTTAGCTAGTTCTTTACTTTTATAGCATGTATCATGAATGGCTTATGCTCTTTCGCTTTAGTTATTTACACCATGCCATGATCAATTGTTTAATTCATGCACGTTTATTTACGGAACTTATTTATAAATGCATGTTGGATGTTGACTCTCTAGTCAATGCCCTGACCAGATTGGCTATTTAGCCATTTATGAGAAACTTTCTAGAATCACACTGGCAGGTTCCATTATTTTACTATTCTTTTCCACCTTGTCAATTTCAGGGTCAAATTGACTGGCATGCCTTGGACTCGATCGACCGCATCATTGCTGGAGGAAGTCGCGGGGATCGGAGAGACGTTCACGCTCCGGTCTGTCTGACTTACGAGAGGCAGTTGGCGTGAAGAGTCATATTTTTACGCCAACAAATAGTACGGCCGAAAAACACAGGAAGTCAATTTCAGGAGAAAAGGAAAGAAGATTTAGATCATCTAAGTATGCATTTAGACTGGAGTTTTTATACATATATAAGTGATCTAATATATTCATAGGAAATTTAAACTGAAGCAAACCAGTGTGCACTAATTAATTGCTATTACTGAAGAAACAAACCAATTCCACCTGCAAAAATAATATACAAAAGAAGCAAGAAAAGCTCACAGCATACTGACACAAGATTTTTAACATAAGTGGAGTGCACAATTAAACCTATTAATCTAGGGATCAACTCAACCTCAACTGAATGCTCCTGCACGACGCTTCCAATTAACCTCCTCTCAAGAGATTTCCATATGCTGCATTGGTCTAGCAACACCTTCATAGAGTCGACAAAGAAGACAAGCACAATACCAATGCAACTAGAATTCAAGAACCAAGGTACAACATCCACAAAGATTACAAAACACTCCACCTGAATCGCTACCTCCAGATCCACAAGCTGGAAAAGGGAGCATTTGGGAAGAGCACAGATCTCACCTCATACAGCCAAGGATGACAGATTGCAGTGTCGCTCATGCACAGATCGGGTGGGGACAGATTCAGCCTAGGAAGAAGCGAATCTAGCCGAGAGGTCGCCAAAGCCGCGGCAACCCGGACGCCACGGCCACCATCAGCGCCTGTGCGGAACTCGCAACTTTGGCATACTCGTGCGGGCTGTTCGAGTAGAAGCTGCACGCATTGGTTGCCAACCGCGACGGGGCGCCGCCAAGATAGGGTTCCCGCGCTGCATAGTGTTCCTCGCGTTGGAGCTGTCCAAGCCGGAGCACCGCTATGCTAGGGTTCCCGTGCTGGTGCGCCACTACGCCGGGGTGCCACAGAGCTTGCTCGCAGTGCCGCGCTGGCACTGCGCCGCCACCACCATGACAGCTCCACACGGGGGCTCGGAAGCCACGGCGCCAGAGCCGCACCTGGTCCCTCCTGTGCTGCTGCGAGATAGGGCGAGGGAGGAGAGGCGGAGATGGAGCTAGCTGGAGCTGGCCGCCTGGCCGCAACACCGCGTCGAGGGCTGCGCTCGGCCTGCGCCGTCGCACAGCAACACCGCAGTCCGTGCTTGTCAAGCCGCCGTGCTGGGCCCTTCGCTCTGCCCTGGCTGGCCCTAGCCGAGGTTCGGGCCTCCGCGCCGGAGGAGAGTAAAAGGTGGGGGGAAGGGGAGGCCGGGGCGGGAGCAGCAGGAAGAGCCCCGTCGGGCCTGGGAGAGATAGGAGGGAGAGGGAGGAGAGGCGACTGCGGATGCGAAAGCGAGAGCAAGGGTTGGAGCTGAAGGCGATATATATGGCGCGAAGGAGATAGGAGAACTGTCGATCTTCAAATCCAACGCGCGAAAATATAATTCTGGCTGTCGTGGCCGCCCTGGTTGCACGCCGTGGCCACAAGCAATTTACTCTTTAAATGACAAGGCCCTCTCAAAGCGTCGCCTTAAACCATGACACGAAGTTGGCGCTGTGCCCAGCACCTCAGCTGCGATGCTCAGAGTAGGTCCCCGGTCTTGAACCAGGTGTGGCCCTCCTGGAAGAAGACCAAATTCCCCGTGCTTGTCGTGGCACAGGTGCATCTATCCTTGGCTGTTTCTCACCCTGGTGCGTGCCATAGCGGTTTGCGCATACAACGTCAACTTCCATATCTTGGATTTCTACTAGGCGCGGAGCAGGGTTTGGGTCATGACAACATCCATCTCGGGTGTCGTGCTAGATATGCACGTGCTACTTAACTGGCTCGGTGGTGGGCTGGTCGGCGCCTCCGTGGTGGGGAAGTCTCTGTGTTGCTCGTCAATGTGGTGCAGTTCATGCAGTTCATGCTACTTCAACAGCGGATCCTTAATACTTTTGTCTGGGGCATGGACAAGGTTCTGGAACATGGGGGGTTGCCAAACTCGGTGGTTTTATCATCAGGCCATGGACTCGGCTGTCATTTCTCCGATCCATTTGACGTCGTTTGAAATTTTTTTAATCTCCGATCCATGGACTGGGCTGTCAACTATATGATTTCAAATGGAAAGTTATAAAGAATAAAGTTGCATAACTTTTACTGATATACCACTTTTGTTTTTATTGTTTTTTCATTTGTTTCCATCTAAAAAATAAAAATTCAAATTTGATGAGAGAAATTCAAACATAGTTTTCCTTGATAAGACAATTTTAATTAAAGATGTTGTCAACTTCAAAGTTGTAACTTTTGGGATCCAGGTTGGTTCTCCATCTGAGATCATTTGAAAAATTCAAATTTTGAATTTGAGAAATTTAAATGTAGTTTTCCTTGATATATTTAATTCAAATGTAGTGGTTGTTAACTACAACGTTCTTTTACTTCTGCGATCCAAACTTTTTTCGGCAAACTTTTCATGTGAATTTGTTTGAACAAATCAAATTTTGAATTTCAGAAAAATGATAACTTCAAACAAGATTTTGTAACAACTAATAATTTCTGCTCAAAAAGTCTTCAACAATAAAATTGTAGAACTCATGAAGGTCTAAAACTTTTTATTTTGGTCATTCCTTCATCCGGCAAAGTGGTTGTATACATTGCTCATAAATTCATAAATTTTGTCCCACATGGTTTCAATTGAAGACCTTGCTTGTTTGTGGAATAAATTTGGTCAGTCAAACACTTGGCATGAGGAATGAGGAAACCACGCTATACCTATGACACCGGTGCCAGTTACCTCCTCGGAAAAGAATACATTCCTGGCTAAACTTTCAAAAATTTGCAAATTTATATGTACAAATTTTAATGCTTGTGATACAAAATAGATGTATTTGAAAATATATCTAATGATAAATACAAGTGTGTTTTTTGTCTCTTGGATTTAATTTAGTCTCCATCTTTTTTCTTTAAGCAAGATGCTTATTCCTTCTCATTTTCTTTTAATTGAGTAGACATCGACATGCATTAATAAATGACTAGACATCCACCGAGGTCAGTCAACTTGATTACGACGCCTCTCTCCTTGGTCTACATGATGACCCCAAGTCGTCCAAA
Source organism: Bothriochloa decipiens (assembly GCA_023333625.1). Taxonomy (NCBI): domain Eukaryota; kingdom Viridiplantae; phylum Streptophyta; class Magnoliopsida; order Poales; family Poaceae; genus Bothriochloa; species Bothriochloa decipiens. The sequence continues at coordinate 21,925,913 of CM041630.1, forward strand.
AAAAAAATACAGACTGAAAATAGACTACGTCATGACCCCAAGTCGTTCAAAAAAAAAAAGAAGTCTGGCTTCACAACAACAGGAAAAGAAGGTGAAATACAGACTGAAAATATATCATCCACACACAGCAGGCAGCACACAAGGAGCTTGGAAGAAGAGTCATGGTATGTTGCTTGTCACTGGCGAATTATAGTATAGTTTGATGGTGGCTTACCATGCGTACCTCATGGTGAATTATGGTATAGTTGAAGCCAATATATGAATCATTGTCAATTCTTTTTCATGCCACTCTAGTCTGATGACCGATGCTTATCAACTCACTAGCATTGATTCATCAACCAAACAAAGTCCACTAGATTTTCTCTTATTTCTCACATGTCCCCGCTAACTGCTTGATGCCATGCAAATCCCATGGGCTTTATACCTTTATTATGGGACATGAAGATGTCAGATTGATTCAAAAGCACAACTTCATATCACACTATTGTACCTATATATACTGACTTTTTGGCTAATGTTCTATTGAACAGTCTCAATTACTCAAGTATAAGCTATCTCTGGGACATGATTCAGAATATCATCAAGTGCCGCATCTATGCTTATAACTGACCTTCACTTTCTTTCTGAATCCAGCCGGTGAATGAGTTTTGTATCTGGCTGGGCAGACGTGCACCCCATAAGTTGATCAAGTGAGACATCATACGTGTAAAATTCCAAAAGCTCGTAATCTGCTGACCCTGGTGTTTCAAAAGCTTTCTCTTCCTATCTCGCCCAAAAGTTCTTCTGTTACTCATGGTTGCCTTCTCAACATGGATTAGTGCATAGCCATGCTTAGACTTCCATATCGTTTGGTAGACTTTTTCTTCTGAATTCTGGCTGAAGTATTCTGTTGCGTTTGGCAGCAAGATATCTTCCTCTCCCTGTTGCTCCAAGGCAATGCCTGTATGCAAGCTGCTCTGCCCCTGTCCAGCCATTGACATCATTGAAGAACTTTTATATGCAGGAACTATGTCTTCTAAATAGCGATGGGGTGCAAAGAGCATTCCAGAATTCATATATGGAAAATGTTGCGCAAAGATACCATCATCAGACTGCAAGTTATTCTGTTTATTATACTGTGACAATGAAACTTTGCATTGCAAATTCACATGGACTACTGGTTCTAGTGAAATTTCTGATAATCCTGAAATGCCTGGGTTGCTAATACGTTGACGAAGCTCATGGCGACCATGCTGCTTGCAACATAATGGGTTTGGGCGAAACCATTGAGATGCAAGGTTGTGCAGACCAATCCAATGTTCTTTCGGGTATAGATAACAAGATGGCGCCGCCCATGACAAGTCCTCAGTAGGTAGCTGTGCAAGTTTTTTCCTGACATTTTCAACATCACATTTGAAATGAGGGGCCATTAACAGCAAGCAAGTGATTGCAATTCCAACTATGTCCGTGCTCTCTGAAAGTTGCAGTACTATATTATAGAATAAGTTACCCTCTGGTGAATTATTGTCTTTCTGTATAAGAAGCAGGCTAACCTCTATTCCATGCTCTGCAGTACAATATGGAACCAACCATAGTAGAAAACGTGGATACTCCTTTCCACGAACGACTCTGTAATGCAGTCCCTTACCTGAAAAAAGGTGCCTGGCAAGGGAGTTAAAGGTCATGTGGCGGCGTGGTGTGCCACCGAGCTCCATTAATCTCAGAAACTCAGTCGCACCATCTGCGAACCACTCAAACCTTTGAACAATGGATCCATTCAACTCGTTGTTGCTGCTGTTAAATATGGAGAAAGCCAACGACTTGGTAGCATGGACAATCTGATTAGGCAGAGATGAATTCCTCACCTCCTGTTCCACCTGGTCTTTCTCAAGGATTTGACGTTTGCATTTGTGTAGTGTGTCGCCACACTCTTGAGCAGCAAGCTTCAGCTTACGCTGCCATTGCAGCAAGGCGGAAGAATCAATGATCTGCCACTTTTCTGATGTCTCAAGAGCAGCCTCTAGCCTGATGTGTGCCATCTCTAGCCTCTCCAAGTTTCTCTTTCTGTTTGAATACCGCTTCTCATCATATTTTTTAAGCACAGTAGATAGGATTTGGCTAACTGACTCTTGGACAACCGCAGAACTGACATTCTCCGCCATTAGGATTCAAGGATCTGCAGCATGCCTTTCCTATTCAAGAAACTGGACATAAATAATAGATTAGATTTATGAGCATAGCATCACATGTAAAGATGAAGACTGCGAACTGTAAGGACCTACCTTTAACATTTGACTGAATCTCAGGGACAGATATCCTTTGTATATCAAGAGATCTTGAGCGTGAGATCATATGAGAGAACAAGAGAATTTAAGGAGAATAGTGTCGAAGACGGTGAGCAGGGGGGAAAAGGTAGGCAAGTCTGGTAGCAAGGGGCCAATTTGACTTGATTTTTTTTTCCAACACTCAGTTAAACTTGTTTAGCTCAAATAATTTTCTTTTACGAGCCCTGTTCGGCAGTGGACAATGAGCTTCAAAAGGTCTTGTAGCGCTTGTCAGTGTCAGTTTCTAGTAGATGAGGCCAACAATCGAGTCTTTGTAAATTCATTTTTTTGACACGCTAGTTGACTGATAATGCTTGAATAGCTCACTATATTTTTATTATTCTGCCCCATTATACACGTCTCTACCAAATTGCAAAGACTATTCCAAAGTGAACTATTCTGTGCCCTCCGGAGAAGAAGGAGGTGTTAATCGCGAAGGTGAAGCTCATCAAGCAGGAGGCTGTACAAGGCTCGTGGCTGGAATGGCTCGTCGGTGGAACGGAGATAGAAGATGTGCCAAATTGGACCTCCTGGAAGGATGCCTGGGGTGCAACGATCATCCAAGATGTTCAACCATAGAGAAGTTTTTCTCCTGTTGGCAGTTCTGTGCAGCTGTATTGAGTTTTCAGTTGTATGGCCTTTCGTGAAGTGTTGTTGTCCTCTGGAGTTTTATCTTAGCTTCGAGGGTTTGGTGGATTTAGTTTAGATTCGGGAGTTGATGCTGTTAGAATATACGGTTGTAGATGCACGGGCCAGGCTTCGTGTTATTGTTGTACCTTGGCTTGTACATGAAGTAGGTAGATTTGTTGTAATCTCTAGATTCCTATTTTGTTCTTTCTTTACTTGTAAGACAAGTTCTATTTCCATGACGGGGGCTGTTCCCATCCCTATATAACATGAAGCCGTGAGCCCGAGAGGCCATCAGGTTCAACCAATCTTTACATGGTAATCAGAGCTAGGTTAGCTAGGACATTCTTCGATGGGTTCTACTTCGAACTCCTCCGCGCCGCCGCCGCCATACTACCTGATCGGTTGTCTGGTCATGGAGAAACTCTCCAAGAACAATGCACCTCTCTAGAAGGCGCAGGTTCTCTCAACCATCCGCGGTGCGCAGATGGCTACCTCCTCAATGCTGCTACTGTAGCAATGCTCTTTGAGTTGCCAAAGACCAGCAGGTCTTCAACTATCTTCTGTCGTCGGTCTCCAGAGATGTGCAGATCCATGCCGCGGCCTGCACTACCACGACGGAGTTGTGGATGATGATCAATGAGATGATGGCATCCCAATCTCATGGCCGCATCATCAACACGCGCATGGCCTTGGCCACAGCGCACAAGGGCTCATCTACAATCGCCAACCTCTTCAGCAAGGTGAGATCCCTTGCAGATGAAACCGCCGCTGCTGGAAAAAGGCTTGATGATGATGAGGTGGCCTTGTACATTCTAGCCCGTCTCGACAACACCTATGACCCCGTTGTATCCTCCATGTCCTCACGGACTGAGAGGATTACTCTCCAACTCGTCACCTGGGAACAATGGATGGATCTATCCCAAGGTAGCTCTGGCTCTTTGGCGAACACCGCCTGCCGTGGAGGAGGCCGAGGCGGTTTCAACCGCATCAGAGGCCGCGGACATGGAGGACGCGGTTGTGGCCGCAGAAACAGTGGAGGCAACAATGGTGGTAACAATCGCCGCGAGAACAATGATGGCCCCAAGTGCCAGCTTTGCGTCTTTGATGGTCACACTGCAATTCGTTCCCGCAAGCATTTTGATGCTTCCTTCCACGGCAAGCAAGAACAATGCCAAGCATCATCCGCCACGGTCAACTACAGGATATGGTGTACCTATACAGTTGCTATCGATCATATCACCGGCGAGTTGGAGAAGCTCACCACCCACGACAAGTACAACGGCAACGACCAGGTCCACACTGCAAGCGGTGCAGGTATGACAATTAGTCAAATTGCTCATAGTACTATTCGTACCCCTTATCGTTATCTCATCCTTAAAAATATCCATTATGTTCCTCAAGCTAACAAAAATCTTGCTTCCGTTCATCGTCTTACATCCGATAACAATACCTTTATTGAATATCATCCTGATTATTTTTTGATCAAGGATCAGGCCACGAAGAAAATTCTATATAGAGGAGAGTGCAAGCGGGGGCTCTATCCTTTGAATTCGTCTTCCTCCACAAATAAATAAACACTCGCTGCTGTCAAGCCCTCCGTATCTAGATGGCATAGTCATTTGGGTCATCTATCATCTACCATAGTTTAGCATGTTCTTAGCAAGAGTCGTGTGCCTTTTATTTCTGAGTCAAAAAAAGGACAAGTTTGTGATGTTTGTCAAAAATACAAAAGTCATCAATTGCCTTATCCCGTGTCTAGTAGCATGTCATCGAGTCATGTTGAACTCATTTTCTCAGATGTATGGGGTCCTGCACCCACTTCTGTCGAAAGAAATAATTATCATGTTAGCTTTTTTGATGATTTTAGCAAGTTCACATGGATTTATCTTTTACACCATAAGTCTAAAGTTTTTCAGAAATTTCATGACTTTCAGTCCATGGTCAAACGGCAATTTGATAGAAAAATCCTATTTGTCCAAACGGACTTGGGAGGTGAATACCAAAAGCTTAATTCCTTCTTTCAGCGCATAGGCATATCGCACCATGTCTCCTGTCCACATACACACCAGCAAAACGGTGCTGCTGAACGCAAACATAAACACACAGTCAAAGTTGGTTTAACCCTTCTCGCCCATGCATCTATGCCACTAAAATTCTAGGATGAAGCTTTCATCACCGCCACATATTTAATTAACCAACTTCCTAGCAAGGTTATTTCTGGTCAGACTCCTCTCGAGCATCTCTATCATCATACACCAGACTATCAAAACCTTCAAGTTTTTGGGAGTGCATGTTGGCCCAATCTTCGTCCTTATAATTCCAAAAAACTATAGTTTCGTTCAAAACAGTGTGTCTTTCTGGGTTATAGCAATATGCATAAGGGGTTCAAGTGTCTTGATGTGGTAGAAGGTCATGTTTACATCTCTTGTGATGTTGTTTTTGACGAGACAGTCTATCCTTTTGCCAGTCTTCATCTGAATGCTGGCACTCGTCTTAGATCAGAAATACTCCTTCTTCCACCAGAACTCCTTAGTCCATCTTTTCATGGGGATGATGATACTGTTGACCAATTTGGGAATGATTCCCAGCACACTAACACTTCTATTGAGTCTGCAGGATCTAGAGAAAATTTGGTGCAAAACAATGAAGAAAACCGGCTGAACTGCCATGATTTCATGCAGGTGCCTCCCCTGCTCCCTTTGGGACTGACCAGGAGGTGATCCTGCGGCTGGTGGGTCAGCTGTGCCCAGCAGATCCTCCTCGGATCACGCATTGGCCGACAACGCACACAGGGCATCCACACCACCGCCTTCGCCTACTCGCAACGCGCCATCTGGCGGCTCTCCTCAGCCGGACGCACCGACCACGGGGGGACAAGGACGCAACGTGGGTTCAGGCGGGCCCAGTGGATCTCCTTCACTTTCCGTGCCGCCGGGATTTTCTATGCCATCTTCACCGCAGCATGCTGCACCAGCTAGGTCCGTGGGATCTGGTGTGGTGCCGCCTGGATCTTCTGCTCCAACCGCGCCTTCAGCACCTCCTACTGCATCGTCAAGGCCAACCACTTGCCTCCAACATGGTATACGCAAACCCAAGGTATACACTGATGGTACTATATGTTATGGTCAGTTAGTAGCCACAACTGAGGTTCCTTTGAGTTTACGAAGTGCTCTTAGTGATCCAAATTGGAAACATGCTATGGATGTTCAGTTTGATGCACTCTGTAGAAACAAAACTTGACATTTAGTGCCACCAGTAAAAGGTAGAAATATTATTGACTGCAAATGGGTTTATAAAATCAAACGGAGGTCAGATGGTAAATTTGAGAGGTATAAGGCAAGTTTAGTAGCAAAAGGCTTCAAGCAAAGATATGGCATAGATTATGAAGACACGTTTAGTCCAGTAGTCAAAGCAGCTACAATAAGTCTTGTTCTTTCTCTTGCGGTTTCTAACAACTGGTGCCTAAGACAGTTAGATGTAACCAATGCCTTTCTACTTTGTTACCTTGAGGAAGAAGTTTATACGAAGCATCCGCCTGGTTATGAGGATAGGAACAAACCAAATTTTGTGTGTAAACTTGACAAAGCACTATATGGACTCAAAGAAGCCCCCAGAGCATGGTATTCCAGATTGTGCAATAAGCTACAGAGCATTGGCTTTGTTCCATCAAAGGCTGATACAACTCTCTTCTTCTATCAAAAGTGAAATCATGTCATATTTATGCTTGTTTATGTGGATGATATTATTGTGGCTAGTTCTTCACAGGATTCTATTGATGCCTTACTTCGTGACCTTGAAAAGGAATTTTCTATCAAGGACTTCAGCGACTTGGGCTATTTTCTTGGGATTCAAGTTCACAGAAAGAAAGGTGAATTGTTGCTAACACAAACAAGGTATGCGTCTGACATCTTAAAGAGAGTTAATATGCAACTTTACAAATCTGTGAAAACACCACTTCAAATCATAGAAAAGTTGTCAGTAACTCAAGGGAAACCATTGGGAGCAGAGGATGCTACACGCTATAGAAGCATTGTGGGTGCAGTTCAGTGCTTAACACTGACTCAACCAGATCTGTCTTTTGCAGTCAATAAAGTGGGCAAATTCTTGCATTCTCCTTCCACCACCCATTGGGAAGCTGTGAAAAGAATTTTGAGATATGTACAAGGAACAATCGGCCTAGATATTAAAGTTAGAAGATTTAATTCTATTGTTGTTAGTGCCTTTTCAGATGCAAATTGGGCTGGTTGTCCAGATGATAGATGATCTACAGGTGGTTTTGATGTCTACATTGGCTGTAACCTTATATCATGGTGTGCAAGAAAATAGGCAACTGTCTTTGGTCTAGCACAGAAACCGAGTATAAATCTTTGGCTAATGCCGCAGCTGAGGTAACATGGGTACACAAGTTGCTTGATGAATTAGATATTCCTCATCCTAAAGCTGCTCGTCTCTGGTGTGATAACATTGGAGCTACATATCTATCGGCTAATCTTGTATTTCATGCATGGACCAAGCATATAGAGATTGATTTTCATTTTGTGAGAGAGCAAGTTGCAATCAAGTGTCTTGACATTCGGTTTATCAGCAAGTTGTAGCCAAGTGTCTTGACATTCGGTTTATCAGTACCACCGATCAGGTCGCTGATGGTTTTACAAAAGCCCTTCCAGAAAAACAAATGGTGTTATTCAGAAACAATCTCAACCTCTCAGATACGTTGTGATTGAGGGAGGGTGTTAAAATATACGGTTGTAGATGCACCGGCCAAGCTTCGTGTTATTGTTGTACCTTGGCTTGTACATGAAGTAGGTAGATTTGTTGTAATCTCTAGATTCCAATTTTGTTCTTTATTTACTTGTAAGCCAAGTTGTATTGCCATGCATGGGGCTGTTCCCATCCCTGTATAACATGAAGCCGTGAGCCTGAGAGGGCATCATGTTCAACTAATCTTTACAGATGCACTTTAACTCTCCGAATGGTTTCCCCGTTCGCCAGCGCTGTATTAACATTGTTTTGGTCTGTTGGCCACGTTTAATGGACTGGGGCTACGCCCTTAAACTCTAATAATTATACATGTCTCCCAACTCCCTTCTAAAACAGGCTGTCTGTAGTCTTGGTTTTTGGGTAAGAACGGTGACTCATATTTTGTTCCAAAAATCAAGCCCAAGGATATCGGCTACAGCACTACTATACAAGTGTCTGCTACTGCTAGCATGAAATTTCTTCCATGTATACAAATGAAACTGTACGGTTTGAAGTGAAAATTGTCTACGATTCCCACACTGTAAATTGAAGAGCATCGTTCTTTGTGGAAAAAATTTGGTCAGTCAAACACTTGGCGTGAGGAATCCGCAAATCACACTGTCCCTAACAAAAGTGTGAATTTTGTCAAAAAGACAAAAGTGTGAATGATAGCGACCAATGTGTGAGAGATGTTGTCGATTGTCATGTGCCAGTTACCTCCTCTGGAGAAGAATATAATCCCAGCTAAACTTTCTAAATTTGATCAAATATATTGATACAACTTTTAATATGCCTGTGATACAAAACAGATGTATTTTAAAATATATCTAACTATGAATCCCAATACTATACGAGTGTGTTTTTTTCTCTTGGATTTAGAGTCCATTCTTTTTTGTCTAAGCAAGATACTCGTTCCTTCTCATTTTCTTAAACTTCTTTTAATGGCTTGCCACATCAAATTTAAAGAGAATAGTGTTGAAAACAGTGAGCAGGGGGGAAGAGGTAGGCAAGTCCGGTAGCAAGGGGCAATTTGACTTGATCTTTTTCCTACACTAAAGTAAACTTTTTTGGCTCAAATTTTCTTTTACGAGCCCTGTTCGGCAGTGGACAATGAACTTCGAAAGGTCTTGTCGGCTTGTCAGTGTCAGTTTCGAGTAGATGAGGGCAACATTCAGGTCTTTGTATATTCATTTTATTTGACACGCTAGTTGACTAATGCTTGAAATGGCTCACTATATTCTTACTCTGCCACATTACACACGTCCCCCACTCAATTCATACTTTGTAAGTTTGGTTAAACGGACTAGCGTTAGATGCACTCTGAACGATAAGTTGTAGGCATAAGGAGACCAGGAAGTACTCAACGTGTAGGATGTCTAAAAAAAGTACTCAGAAACACGTACAGCATATCTGCACAACAGGTATAGTCATAGAAGGAACAAGGCATAGTTTTTTTTAGGGAAGCAACAGGAGGCATAATCCCCTCATCCCAAAATAAGTGACGTTTTGAGTTTTCATGCCACAAGTTTGACTCGATTTGTATAAAAATTTATAATATTTATATCGCTAAATAATTTTATTATAAATCTAGATTTAAAGATCTTTCCGGCAGTGATTTCTCGGAAAGCGAGAACGATACTTATTTTAGGACGAAGAGAGTAGGTGACATTGTCTTTTTATGTTGTTGTCTCTGTGAAAGGCTCAACATCCTTGAAAAATAGATGGCTAAACCTATGATCTAGCTAACCTTTAAAGTAAAAAAAATTAACGAAAACATAAAACTCCAACAGCCTTTCTACTATAGCGATACTAAATGGCTAGCAGCACTTCCAAGACATGTTGCAAGATAAATTCTAAAAATATCCTAGACAACAAAGGTTGTCTTTCGCAAGGCTGTGAGTGGTTCTAGACAACAAAGGCAACAATGAGTAACAGAATAACCTTTGGGCGAGCTAGGAAGAGAAAGCTCTTGAAACACCAGGGTCAGCAGATTACGAGTTTTTGGAATTTTACACGTATGATGTGCCACTTGATCAACTTAAGGGGTGCATGTCTGCCCAGACAGATACAAAGCTCATTCATGGGCTGGATTCAGAAAGAAAAAGAAGGTCAGTTATAAGCACAGATGCGGACAGGGGGCGATGGATAGGTTATACTTGCGTGTTTCAATGTTCAATAGAACATTTGTTGAAGTCATATTATATAGGTAGAATAGTGTGATATATCAAGTTGTACTGTTCTATGTTGTGATTTGGCATGGATCTGAACCACTCATAGGCTTGCAAATTGTACTGTTCGGCAGTGGACAATGAACTTAAAGAGATCTTTTGTCAGTGTCAGTTTCTAGTAGATAAGGCCAACATTCGAGCCTTTGCAAATTCATTTGTTCTGACACGCTATTTGACTAATGGTTGAAAGGCTCACAATGTTTTTACTCTGCCCCATTATACACGTCTCCCCACTCCCTCCATGGCGTGTAATTTTGGTTAAACCGACTAGCGTTAGATGCACTCTGAACGATGAGCAGGACGCAGAGGGGAGACGCGGAAGTAGTCAACGTAGGATGCCTAAAAAAAAGTACCCAGCGTAGGAAATAAAATTCCAGGCGCAGCGTCGCATATGCAGAAACACATACGACATCGTTGCACGACACGTATAGTTTTAAAACAGAAAAAGTCATAGTTTTTTTAGCGAAGGAACAAGAAAGCATCTCAACAGTTTACCAAAATTTATTTGACAAATATCATAATTTGAAAACTTGCTAAAATATACGGTAAGTAAAAAAAGAACTCTCTCCAAGAATTTACCATTTGGACTTGGTAAAATAAAAAGGCCCGCTGTCAAAAGGAAGAGCCCCGCTAAGAAACGAAATAACTCCGCTAAACGAACAAAGAGTCCCACTAAGAAACGAAGAACTCCACTGACGAAACGAAGAGCCCAGCTAATCTCTCATGAAGCGGTGGTAGTGCCGTGGTCGCGCACCGTCATGGGAGATGGTTGCCACAACCAACGAGGTTGTAGAAGAACTCACCGCGTGCGGCAAGTATGCAACGGTTCATGGGTACGGGCGACCCGCCGTCGGGCATCTTGACATCGGCGTCGCTGCAGTCCAGGTCGGGGTCGATGCAGCGGCGCGTGTGCACGAGGCCAAGCGCGAGGGCTGGGGGAGGCGGCAGGGCTCGGAGAGCGGCTACGCGCCGCGGGCGGAGGAGATGCGGGAGCGATGGCAAGTGCGATGTGCGCGTGCGTAAAGATATGCACGCCGAGGGAAGGAATAGTAAGTTGGTAAAATTGGCAACCTTATTTGGCAAATTGTTGGAGATGGAATTTTCTTGTTTTGCCAAATTGTTTTGCCATCGTTGCTGGATCTACCCGCACCAGGGTTGGATCCATCCTCCCTGTATGCAATCGCTGCTGCTCCACATGCCTGGGTCGAAGCTGAAGGAGGCGCCGCTGCCGTGCCCATCCTCTTGGTGGAGAAGAAGTTGAGGCGCGCCGAATCGAGGGGGTGAAGAGGGTGGAGGCCGCCAGATCTGCGGATCTGGGCCAGCCATAGTTGCCGCCCGTCGTGTGCTGCATCTAGAGAAAGGAAGAGGGAGCAGTGAGGGAGATGGAGAGAGGAAGACGGAGAAGAGAGGAAGATGGAGATGAGCTCGCCTACCTTGCATCGACGTCTTCCGTGCTGCCGGCTTCCCATATTCCAAACCCTAGCTGTTGATGCCGGTTCCCTTCTCCTTGTTACGGCGCTCGTGGTCCCCTTCCAGTCTGCTAGTCCAGGGCCGCTTGCCATCCTCCTCCTTGTTATGACCCACCAGAGCCGGCGGCCTCCTCGCTCTCCGCTGCAGCGGGTTGGGTCCTCCGCAGTGAGAGAGAGAGGGAGTAAAGGAGAGAGTGGAGTAGAGACGCGTGGAGGACGAGTGCACGGCACGTGTTGCATGGCTTGGTGGAGATGAGAGAGAGTGAGATGTTTTAAAACTTTCTAACATTTGATTAAACTTATAGATACATGTTTTAAAACTTGGGACACAAAAAAGATGTGTTTGAAAATACATCTAACGATGAATCCCCAGAGTATACAAGTGTGTTTTTGTCTCTTGGATTTAGTGTCCATCCTTTTTTTCTTAAGCAAGATACTCGTTCCTTCTCATTTTTTTCTTAAACTTCTTTCAATTGCTTGCCACATCAAAAGTATATTGACATCGACGTGCATTAATAGGCATCCACTGAGGAGGACAACTGCTTGTCACTAGCTGGACTGCTGGAGACCCATGACTCCAAGTCAGTCAACGTGATCAACGCTTCTCTCCTTGCTCTGAACATCATTCAGTTTGTCTTGACTGACCGAGTCTATTAACTCAGCTCGGTTAGCCGGATGTATACAATCACTCGGTTTGTTTGGTTGGCCGAGGCAAGAGAATTACTTGGGCTCAATTTTTTTTTTGACGCAAAATACCGTGGGGGAGGTCCCCACAGTTTGAAAAACTTTTATGACTTAAAAAGGCAAAGTACAAAGGAACTTACAGAGGGAAGCTAAAGAGGGGGAGGGTAAAGGGAACGAGAAACAAGAGATTACAGGGCATCAAGCCAAAGCAACACAGCAGCTCTATCAGCTTCCTTAACCCTACAAGATTGGAGGGTGGCTTCTTCCTTGAAGTTGTGAAGCCATCTAGCAAAGCTTGCTTGCACCCCATCAAAGACAAGCCTGTTTCTAATCTTCCACAGCTCCCATGCCGCCAGCAGGAACGTCTCCATGAAGAATGTCTTGCCAGATCTTTGCTTAGTTCTCTGGATCATGTTGATTAACACATTATCATGAACCCACCTGATGTCCACCTTATCCTAACACTGCTTTGCAAATGAGCATTCGAAGAATAAATGGTCTATTGTTCCAACGCAGTTATCTGAACAAAGGACGCAAAGGCAGTTTGGCTGCACGTTGAAGTTTCTTCTGGACAGCATTTCCTTGGTATTGAGTCTGTCGAGCAGGATTAACCATGCAAAGAATTTGACTCTTGGGATGACCTTACTCTTCCAAACCCAGGAAAAGACAGGAGGGGCCTGCTGATCATCAATGGCCAGCCTGTATAATTTGGAGGCCTTGTAGTTGGATCCCCAACTAAAAACTCTCTGATCCACATTGTCATCTGAGAGGGAGTAATTCTGAACAATGTCCCCGAGCTGCTCCAACTGAAGGACAGCCTGCTAAGAGATTGGGATGTCGAAGAGATCTTCTAGACTAGTTGCATCAGCCACTTCCCTGACCGAGATATTTGGTCTTCTTGCAAAGCTAGCAATTTCAGGGAGCAGTTCTTCCAAAATGACTTCAGCCCATCTATCCTTCCAAAAGAGAGTGGAGGTCCCATCTCCAATCTGAATGGTAGTGAATTCAGCATATAGGTCTTTGAGACTAGAAACATCTCTCCACCAGAAAGAACCCATACTCCTCTGAGAATGGGGCACCCTCTCACTGCCATAGTGCTTAAACCATATCTGCTGGACCCAAGGGATGTCTTCTTTGGAGTAAAACTTGTATAACTGCTTCATGAGGAGGGCATCATTCTGCAGGTATAGATTTTTAATGCCTAAGCCACCCTTCTTCTTTGGTCTTACTTGGGCTCAATTGGCCTAGCTAGCGCACATATATAGCATATATTTTGGGCAAATTTTTTTTGCAAAATATATTTTGGGCAAAATTAGCCACAGGACAGTGTTAAAATGTGTCTTTTGCTCTAGGCCACTAAAAAAATATGTCTTATGTGCCTCTATGCTACAACACACCAAATGACGAACATTTTACTACATTTGAATGTCTAGCCCTAATTTTCTAGAGTTGAGAGGTCATCCATTCATGGGACACCTCTCAATAATGAATTGATCAATGAATAATGAATAATGAATGAAACCCTAGGGGTAGGGGCCTTGCCTATATAGGAGCCTTGGATGCACCACGACCGTCGGATCAAACCGACCTTGACACACGGTGTAGATTGATCCTCACTGTACCACAGCCAATCTATATCATCAGACATCGGATGCTAAAACTTAACAAGAATGTCAAACTATCGGACGCTATAATATGGCGAGAGACAATCGGTCGCTATATTTTCATGTATCTACAAAACATTGGCCGCTACAAATGTGCATCAGAGCATCGGTTGCTAAATACACGTCTCAGAGTCCTGCTATTAGTTGCTATAGCCCATTTTCCATTTTGGTGCGCTGAGCCCAGCCCATTCGCTCGCACTGAAATTGACAGGGCCCACTAGTCAATGTCTATCAAAACCCTAAACCATTCAGATAGAAACTGGAAGGCCCATCTCAGCCTCGGCCACCCCCTTCACGTGCCGCCGCACTCGACACCACACGCTATTCCGTCCCTCTCATCACAGGAGCTTGCGGCCGTGGGACGCCTTCGGCGGCCACCGTCCCCATAACCGCGCTGGCCAACCTCGCCGTCCGGTCGGTCCCCAACGCTGCTTCCTTACCACCTATCCCATCTCGGCATTGGTCGACTTCTCAGGCTTCCTTGGATGCGCACACAGCAGGTCAGGATGGAGGTGTCACTTGTTTATCTGACTGATGGAACCTTGTGTGAACGATATCACCTGCATTTGATTCCACATATATACTGTGTCTTGTACCAATTTTCTCTAAGGTCTAGATCGAGCTACACCAGATCTATTGTTACTACTTGCTTGCATTGCTTTGGATAGAAGTATCGTAGTAACAGGGATCTTGTACCAATTTTTCCAATTTGTAGGGTTCTTCGTTTTTCTGAAACCTGTAGGGAAGTGGCTATGTTTTGAATGGATCCAGTCGTTTATGCTTTCCCATGATGATTTGATTCATGTTCTGAATCCTAGTTCTTTAGGTTTTCTTTTGATTGTTTTTGGTAATACGTTACTGCATGGATGAAAATATGAATATGTATATAAGATATATGTCTGAGTAGTAATATTACAGCTGCTCCACGCTTAGTTGGAAACCTTAGGAGGGCATTTGAACATTCTCTTGGCAGAAGCTCAACTTGCTTGTATCGGTAGGTGCCAGTTTCCCAAAGCTGTGTTGCATTCTTTTTTTTTCATGCTGAGGAAGTATGTGACTATTTCCTTGCTTATGATATGTTTTTATTTCATGTTGAAATCTGCTTGCTGTCTTGTGTGAAGGCTGAACATGGATAAATGATGGATTGATGATAATTCTAGGTAAAAACCAATAACTTGGCAAATATTGAAAGTTTTATATACATGTCAAAGGGTATTTAACCTAAATCTTGCAATAGGCACACCAAGACATAATTGCAAGGAGTGAATAATTTCTTAGCTTTTGCTTTTAGTAATTCTGCAGTG
Source organism: Bothriochloa decipiens (assembly GCA_023333625.1). Classification (NCBI taxonomy): domain Eukaryota; kingdom Viridiplantae; phylum Streptophyta; class Magnoliopsida; order Poales; family Poaceae; genus Bothriochloa; species Bothriochloa decipiens. Next base: position 21,940,935 of record CM041630.1, read on the forward strand.
GGCAACAAGATATTATGCCTGTGTAGAAAGTGTGTAAACTCATTTTGGAAAGAGGCAAGTGAAGTTCGTGAGCACATGGTATGTGATGGATTTCGAGAAGGGTATAGAACATGGAGCTTACACCGAGAAGCTAGCTCTTCTATGAATCATGGGAATCATGCTGCTTATGAGGTCATAGAGGATTCTGAGGATTCTAGTGAGAAGGATGAAATATCTGATTTGCTTAGAGACATAGCTGTCGGTATAGATGATAGATATTTTGAAGACAATAGTTCAACTTTGGAGACTTGTCCTGAGCTAGTTGCCCTTCAAAAGTTGGTAGCCTAAAATAGCAAAGAGCTTTTACCAAATTGCAACAAATATACACAGCTGAGGTTCCTAATTAGATTGCTTCACATCAAACTCCTAGGAGGATGGACTGATAGATCTATGGACCTACTACTAGATCTACTTAATGATGCATTCCCTAGGATCCAAATCTACCTAGAAACTTTCATGAAGCTAAAAAATTAGTCAAAACCATTGGAGTTGGTTACAAAAGTATTGATGCTTGTGAAAATGATTGTATTTTCTACTGGAAAGAGTATGTGGATTTAGATTCGTGTCCGAAACATAAGGTTTCTCGATGGAAATCAGAGAGTAAGAGCCTTGATGGGAGACATGTGCAAGGTTCCTAAGAAGGTTCTCCACTACTTTCCTATAAAGAAATCACTCAAAAGGTTATTTTTGTCCTCTAAAACAGAAAGTCTAACAAGATGGCATGATGAAAACCAAAAAACAATGGTCTGCTATGGCATCATGCAGATTCACCTCTATGACAGGACTGATGTGAGGCATCCAAAATTTTCTGCAGATAGTCGAAATATCCATCTGGCATTTGCCACGGATGGGTTTAATCGATTTAGAATGGACAATGATAGCTACAGTGTTTGGCCTGGTATTTGTATTCCACTCAATTTCCCACCTTCCATGTGCATGAAGCATTCAAATTTCATCCTTTCCACACTCATTTCTGGTAAACGTGTCCTGGTAGTGATATGGATGTTTTTCTATAGCCAATTATTTATGATTTGTTAGATATGTTTGAAAATAGAGTTAGAACGGGTGAGTTAAAACGTATCCTGGGTAGTGATTATTTTTGACGCTTCAAAGGGTGAGGGCAGCAGTTTTATGGACTATTTTAGATTTCCCAAGTTTAGGTTATGTGTCTGGGTCTACCACATCTGGTGAAGCAAGATGTCCTGAGTGCCACCAATTTACATGTTCACTTAGACTTGGTAATGGTAACAAGACTTGCTATATGGATCATCGTAGATTCTTGCATGAAGACCATCCATTTAGGTTTGATGCCGATAAATTTGGTGGTAAAACTGAGTCTAGGCCAGCACCTACACCACTTTCTGGGGAGCAAATTTTGGACTGCACTAAGGATCTTAGTATAAGTTTTGGTAAGGATCCATCTAGGAAGAAACCATCAAGAAAAGGACGGGAGGAAGGGGGGCTCTTAGTCATTTTCAAAAGGAGATCTATTTGGTTCAAACTTCCATATTGGAAAGATTTGATGCTGCATAATCTTGATGTTATGCATATAGCAAAAAATGTGAGTGAAAGCTTAATTAACACACTTCTGGGAGCCACTGAAAAGTCCAAGGACAATTTGAATTCTCATCTGGACCTTCAAGCTCTAGGTATTAGAAGTGATCTTCACCCTGTTGAAGTTGATGACCAATTTTATTTACCACCTGCACCTACATAATGAGTGGCGATGAGAAGAAATTATTCCTTCAAATACTAAAGAGGGTCAAGTTTCCTAATGGCTATGCATTTGATATACGACACAACATCCATGTTAATGTGAAAAAATATTTGGGCTAAAGAGTCACGAGTGCCACATTATTCTTCAACACTTGCAGCCATTGCTGTAAGAAAAATATTACCTGAAATGGTCAGTGCTAGAGTGTTTCGAATAAGTAATTTTTTCAAGAAAATTTTCTCCCCTGTCATAGCTGGTCCTATCCATTTTCGTAGCATATGGCCAGTAGAGAGGTACTTTTCTTAGTCATATAAATATTGTAATATAGTGAACAGAATTTTTTAGGTGTCTTTCTCAGTCCAATGCTAGGTAAAAACCAATAACTTGGCAAATATAGTTAACAGAATTTTCTAGGTGTTTTTCTGCCTCGCACTTGTCCTGGTGTGGAAACGATGGCTGATGCTCATAAGTTGTCGACTGCATGGCCATACAATAAAGTTAAAAACTATCTTTGTCTTCGTTTCTTGTTTCCTCATATATAACATATGGTCAAACTTATAGTTAGTGATATTTGTGACAATTGAAGGTTAGGCAGCAGGCATCAAACTCGGTGAGGAAGGCATCAAAACTGCCTCAAGGTGTTTTAGGTATGTTATTCTTAGGTCAGTTATCTCCTCTTGTGACATTTGAAGGTTAGCAAGTTTCATGATGCTGATTAGAGCCTATACTATTCTGAGTTTACACTCTAGACTTGCAGCAGGGGGAGAGAAGAGCTCTGGACTTGCAGCATGGGGAGAGAAGAGCTCTAGACTTGCAGTAGGGGGGAAAAGGCTAAGAACTGAGGTGGGCAGTCTATATATTACTTCACTGATGCAGTAACTGCAGTGGCCCTTAGTCTATGTTTTTTAGTGTTAATGGCCACTTGTTTGGTTTGGTAGCTACATGCCATTGATCTATTTTGGTACATAAGAATGCAGCTTACATGTCATAGTCACCAACCTATTTGTGACTTCTACCTTTTTTTGTTGAGGATGCATAAATGTTTTCTTATCAACTGGTTCATGGAAAGCTGTAGCATGCACAAAGGTCACAATTCAGTTTTCTGTTCCCATTATATCCCTTAGATATAAAGTTGTGTGTGATATTTTGTTACTTGAGCAGTGAAACTTAGAAAATGCCTTAGATGAAATCTGCATCATATTGTACACTGGATGATTTAGTAGACAACGAAGAGTTGCTTGTTGTATCCCCCACATTGTTCACTGAATCCACTCCAATAGTCTCACTAAGTCACATAGTATTACTCATCACATTGTTGTTTGAATGGTCAATTTGTTCTGCACTTCTGTCAACATGTTTCTTTTATATTTTCCTATTCAAATAGTTGCTATAGATGGTTTGCCTTGTCTGCCATAGTGTCCCTAACTTCTTGATGTTTCAGGTTGAGGAAGGCCTTGGAGGTGCACATACGTTGTCACCAGGAAGCTAACATGACATTTTTCTTTTGATAAGATGGAGATGAGGCATTTTGTAGTGAATCTAGTTAGATTGTGCAAGCAACCATATGACTTGTGCCTGCCATTTAACCTAGCTAGATTGTAAGATTTTGTAGTCATGACCTGTTATGGATTGTGCAAGCAAACTGGATGTATTGCTTTCCTTTTGTAATGATGACCTAGTGCAAGAAAACTTGATGTATCGCTAAATATTGGCTTCAATGAAAACTTGAGATACTCATATATGGTTGATGAGTGTTGTGGGCTGTTATGGATTATATATGTATGTGGCTAATGGATAATCTAGTTTGTTTGTTATGGATGTTTATTAGGCATGAAATCAAGTTAATATGAAATTTTAATTATAATAATTGTGCCAGTTAGTAGGGACGGATTATTAGTCGCTATAAAGCTTTATACTGTCTTATCATCAGTCACTAAACTGTGTGACTGATCATCGGTCGCTATACATATAACATACAACTATCGGACGCTATATACTTATAGCGACGCCACTTACCCCGACTAATACATCGGTCGCTATAGCGTTATAGCGTCCGATAATCGGCCGCTATAGCGGCTTATAGCGACCCTTTTTCTGATCCTACAGATTAGTTGTGGTATAATGCCTCAAAGGCGGTGGGGGCAGGAACCTGAGACTGGACCTGATTGGTCCACTTCACAGGGCGGGCGCCCAGGTGGACAAGGCGGTCGCCCTGCCGATGTGGCCCACCGGCCTCCGATCTGGTCCGGTGTCTTCTAGAGTCTTCTACAGTATTCTTGTGTGTGGGGTCTTTCTCTCTATGTAAACCTTACATGTGAGCCTTCTTTGGTCATTTCCTAATAAACCCCTGTAGAAATAGATATTCACCAAAACTCGTGGAATTTTGTTAGTGTAACCACTACATCTAGATAGTAAATGCAATTAAGTCATTTCTCATATTTCATTGACAGTTAAAAATTGGAGTTATCTACCGCCAACAGCGTCAATGGCGCTCACTGGAGATCGTGCGTCCGCTCCTAGAACGAAGGGCAAGGGGAGCAAGCCCAAGACAAAGAGCGTGCATTGTCTTCTGGATCCGCTGCTCATACCAACAACAAGGACATCTCCAACAACAGGTTCATCTTCCTACCACAAGATTGGCTATTTGGGATCTTTTTGCTTGATTATTTGGCTATTCAAGACAAGGTCTACCGCCTCCGCCAGGCACTCTATGGCCTGCGGCAAGCCCTGAGAGCATGGAACACCAAGCTAGATACAACACTAAAGAAGTTGGGCTTTGTGCAGAGCAAGCATGAGGCGACGATGTACCGACGAGGCTCGTTGGGGTCTATGTTGATGACCTCATCATCACTAGAGCAAAGGAGCAAGACGTGGAGACATTCAAGGAACAGATGAAGTCAATATTCGACATGTGCGACCTCGTCCCTCTAAGTCTCTAACTCGACGGCAAGGTTCATCTAGATTCCATGGGCATCACCCTCTGCCAGACCCACTACGCCAAACACATTCTAGACCTTGGTGGCATGACTAGTTGCAACCTAGCCGCCACCAATTGGAGTAGCGTCTAAAGCTGGGCAAGCACAACACAACGAAGGAGGCGGACTCAACTCAGAATTTGTTGCTTGTTGGGAGCCATCGATACGTAGTCCATACTTGCCCTGATCTGGCCTTCGGTGTTGGGTTCATGAGCAGATTCCTGGAATGGCCAGCAATCGAAAATTAGCAAGCTTTCAACCGTGTGCTTTGATTTGTTGTAGGCACACTTGACTATGGTCTTAACTTCATCAGGGCACTAGATGCAGCTTGGTTCATAGGATAATGTGATTTAGACCTGGCTGGAGACATCGACTCATGCAAGAGCACACCCGACAGTCTTTTCTTCCTGGGCAGCAGTTTGGTCAGTTGGCAGTTCATCAAGCAAAGAGTAGTTGCCTTGTCGAGCTGTAAAGCAGAGTAAAAAATGTTGCCATGACTACTGTTGCAACTCCAGTATTGTGGTTGTCCAGACTGCTTTTAGAGCTTCTAGGAAGGTGAGATGAAGTGGTGGAGCTACGGGTTGACAACAAGTCTGCACTTGCTCTTGCTAAGAACCCTGTGTTCCATATGAAGAGCAAGCATATCAGAACCATGTATCACTTCATGAGAGAGTGCATTGAGGAAGGGAGCATCTGGGCTGACTTCATTGACTTAAGTTATAAAGTATGTGGTCAGCTGGTGGAGTCCCAAGAACATATCGCGCGCTGCAATTGTGGCCAGCCATATGTTAGAGCACATTGCAACCTTTAAATGCAATAGTGGCCAGCGATACGTTAGAGCGTCTTGCAACCTTTAAATCCGATGCAGCAATAGTTGATACTTACACCTATATTCAGTGGAGAGATCCAAGCCCTGCAAGATGGTTTTCTAAATTTAGAAATCAATGTTTGTTTCAGTCTGCAAGATTTAAGGATGACCTAAGGTATTTCTGTGTTTGCCTCAGATGCATTCAGTTAATTCATTGTATATAAATACTGTTTCTCCTTCTTTTAATGAAAAAAATTAATCACTGTGGGGAACTCCCCCACAGTTTTCCACTAAAAAAATAGTTGCTGCTTACACCTATATTCTAAACCTTTGCAATATATTTTAAAGTATTGCTTCAAAAATTGATACTAATGCAATAAGTTTTTTTTGCATACAATAATTTCTACCTTTTGCATCTTGGGTACAGAATTAGTGCAATAGGCAATACCTATATATGGCACCAAAATGGATTACTATCCAATCAAACTCGTTCCCAATGCAATAATGACCACCTGTTGCACCGAAAATTGAAAATTTGATGCAATAGAATCCACCTATGGCATCATATTTAGATTTGTTCCAAGGCAAAACGATGCAATATGGTAACAAATAGTAGTGATCCATACTTATATCATACAAATAATACATCAGCAATTCATTATTGATTATCCATACATCCATTCAAACAAAGTGATAGACTCATAGTTATACAAAGTTTATGAGGTCCAGATATAGCCATCAATTCACTGTAAAGTGAAAGACATCAAGTCATACAAAACTATTATAAGTTTAAAGCCAACATCTTTAGCTTGCCAGGCTCATGTCTGGTTCAGTAACAACACGAATTGAAATACTGGCTCGGCTCATTGATAAATATAAATGAGCCACGCTGAACTAAGCTACTAATAAGCCAAGTCAAGAGAGCTACTGAACTGCGAGCTTTTCATCGAGCCCTAGACATGATGGTTGCCTCGTTGTTGACAAATTAATTAATGAGAAACGAATGAAACTTTGGAATAAATGGAATTCTCTTTCTTTAATATTACATTAGAATATAGTCATTGTTTTTCATGCAATGGTAGATACAAGGTATTGGATGTTACAACTAGCAGTTGTAGATAGCTAAGGCCAGTCTCAGTGATGAAATTTGTGGCATTGTTTTCAAGACTGCCATGTCATGCTAAACGAACGAAACTCAGATGAAACATCCATTCTCAATGGAGAGTTTCATTCTATAGCTAAACGAATGAAACTCAGATGAAACACCCATTCTCAATGAAGAATTTCATCACTCATAGAGAGTTGGTATTTGTGCCATGAGAGTTTTCTTGAATACAGTGACATGTCATCAAAAATGCCTATGTGATAACCTATTTGATTTAAATGGCGCTCACCTGAAACTCTCATTGAGACTAACCTAATAAAAATTTGCTAAGAACCGGTTTGGATCATTAGTTAATTAGCAAGCTTAGCCAAATGTCTTATCTATCACTCGGCTAATAATTAGCTATTAGTAGGTTTCCCTTACCTAACACCGCTAATAGTTAGCTGGACGAGTCAAAAGTAGCCATAGCTTGTGCGTGTGAGGTCCAGATGATTAGTGGGAGGCGATATGCGTGTGGGGGATATGGGGATGGGAAGCTTATATATATATATATATATATATATATATATATATGCCATGAGGCATCCTGTCTCATGTCTCGGAAGCATATATCCACATTCTTGTAGTCTACAACAATGGCTGTGCCTCTTTTTTCTCTAGCACTACTGATCACCATGGTTGCTCTGCTTGCTGCATTATACTTCTATATCAAATATAGAAGATCAAATATCACACCCCAAAATTTTTCCAATTTTGGGTTGTGCTTAGAAAACTCTAATTAAAATAAATATTTTAATATTTAGATAAAATTTACTAAATTTAGTTGAGCTCGTGCACAATTAGTTATAGGAAAAATATGAATTTCAAACTTTTCTAAATTAATTTGATATTGCTTGATGTGATGTCTGCTCGTTGCTTTTGAGTTTGGTGCTTTTGTGTATGCTAAGTTTTCCAAAACGTTTTTAGACATCGATCAATCCTTCTCGGGAATTTTCTGAACTTCTTCGGAATATTTTTCCCATTTATCCTAGAGCTTTTCCAATTTTTGGATGCTCTAAAATATTATTTTTGTGAACTCCAAATGCTTTATTTGGATTCATCATCTTGCAATCTATCTTTATGTATTTTTATATAATTTTTGGAGTTATAAAAATAGTTTTCAGGGCTTTAAAACAATTTCAGCATTTTCTAAAATTGTTTTCGAACTGAAAATAATTTTTTAATAAATAACAAAATTAATAAAAATACTTTATTTTCTCCTAGCTCCGAACCCTAGACATATATATATATGCCGGTGTTCTTCTCCTCGCGCTGGTTCCAGATCAGAAAACCCCATCGCGAGCCGCCACTCGTAGCTCCCGAAATCGATCGCCGAAGTTCGCCTCGGCTAGGGTGCCGGCGAACTCTTCGGCGAGCTTCTCCGGCCATCTCCTCCGTCCTTCGAGAAAACCGTCACAGCTGCGAGGTTCATCTCGATCTCCTCTACACCGGCACTCCTTTAGTTTTACGAATCCGTGTCTGATTAATCAAGTTCCTAAGTCCTCTCTCTCTTTTCCGGCGACGTGCACCATGAACGTTCATCTTCTACTTCGTATCCGGCCGCTGCTACTCCGGCTTCGCCCTCCGTCACCTGTCCCACGCTGCCACCATGGACCAGCAGCCCAGCGCCGCCCGTCCCGTGCCCCCGCGTGCGCGTCCCTTCTCCTACCACGTGTAGCTACCGTGCTGCCGCCGTCGCGCCTCGTGCAGCCGCGGCCGGCCGTGGGGGTCGGGCACCCAGGCGGATCCAGCGCGCCGTCGTGCAGCTGTGTGACATCGGCGGCCGGCCAGCAAGTCTCGCGGCCGAGGCCCCTTCCTCCCACACGAGCAGCAGCAGCCATGGCTGCCTGTCACGACCTGTTCGTGAAGATGAAGAAAGGCAAAAGGTAGAAGATGCAGTTAATTACAGTTTTGCCGTATTATCTCCGCTGTTTTACCGTTTTAATTCTTATTCGAGTGATTCTTGTTGCATTAGATTCGTGTCGATGCACTCTATGCAGTAGTGTTAATGTTTTACATGCCACATGTTTTTCTATAGATAGCTAAATATTAAATTATTTAATATGCTTGTAATTAGTTTTATAGTTAGAAACAATATAAGTTTCATACCTTGATGTTTATACATGGCATGTAAATTTGATTAATCTTAACCTATGTGTTTCTAACTATGATTTGATTATATTAAACATGCTATATGTAATAGACCATAAATGCTCTCATATGTTTATGTCCTTTGCAAAGTAAAGTTTAAATGTCTTAAATAATATGAGATATGTTTATAAATATGACATAATTAGTTTAACTTAGTTTCTAAACTAAATTATGGTTTTATCTAATCCGAGTTAATAACTTGTATATGATTTTTCTTTAACTAAAGTAAATAAATCTTGTAGTTGTTTCTTTTACAATGTAAAGCCTTTTGGTAGTCGTTTCCTACGATTATAGCTGTAGCTCTCTTTTAGTACGTTGTTTTACTTTGTGTGGTGTATTGTTCTTAGTTACTTTTCCTTGTTGCTCGTATGTTTGCCTCTGTATGGTGCTTGCTACGAGCCGAAGAATTACCGTTGTGAGCATTGGAGATCAGAAGTTACAGAATGGAAGATAAAGATGATGTTTCTCAAGCATATTGTTTTGGGTGTAAAGCAAGTCTTAAGGCAAGTATAGCTCTTGGGTTTTATTTCTATTACCATAATCTCATGACTTAATTAATGTTTAAGCAATAAACGATAAAAATAAATTTTTAGCAACTCGATGATTTATCTGTAAGAGAACCTCCGGGATTTACAGTACAGCTGTGAGGGCTACATGGCTCTGGTTTTAGCTCAGTATGAGGACCTTTTCTAGCATGTTAGTGGTTACCACTTGGCGCAAGAGGGGTATGTCCAGGTTGGGTGTAGTTGAACCCCTGTCTATATGTGTATAGGCTGCGGTTGTGTGCCATCTAGAAGGAGGGATACTACATTCGTAGGCGCAGAAACCTTAGCGGCCCTAACATGTTAGATGAACCTTTAAAAGGCTTCATAGTGAACCCTGTCGGTCTTCCTTGGTAGTGGGCTAAGAGGCTGATCATCTCGGGCAAAAGGGTAAATCATGGCACACAGTGAAAGTATACACCTCTGCGCAGAGTTTAATAAACTGGTATACTAGCCTTGCTTAAGGACACAAGCGGCCTTGGAATCTTTACATCGAGATGATGACTTTTGTTTGCTAACATATTCATGGTTTACCGTTTTATGCTTTATATTATTTATGTTACATTGATCATGTGTTATAGGACCTATACTTTTGCTATACTTGTTGAGTTCCATATGGACTCACTCTTGCTATTCCCCACACCTCAGGAGAAGTTTTTGGCTTGTGATTAACCAGTCAGTTGGATCCAGTGGAGTGAAGTCTACACCCGGAGTTTGACGTCGTCTTTTCGCTGATTGTTCATTAGGTGATCTTTTACATATTGTGTACGTTATATTTAAAGCATTGTAATTGATACTATTTGTAGCTATATGTGAGATTTGACCTTTAAGACTCACATATAGTGTATATCTGATTTTATTCTTAGAATTGGATGTGACATCAAATAGCCCATTTCTCCCAATATACTGGCCAATACTTGGCATTCTCCCTGCCATAGTTGCCAACCTCGACAACTTACACGACTTTGTCACCGTTCTCCTCTCTTCCTCTACGTGCAACTACAAGCTGCACGGACCAGTAGGAAGCAGAATGCAATACTTCGTTACCAGCGACCCACAAAATGTTCGACACATCTTCAACTCAAACCATGCAAACTACCCCAAGGGTGAGGTGTTTGCAGAGGTCTTCGACGTCCTGAAAGGAAGTTTGTTCACATCTGATGGTGAATCCTGCCGCCGTCATCGCGCTAAGGTCCAGAGCGTCCTAGGCAACCCACGGATCCTTGCCTTGATAACTAATTGGTGCCGCGACAAGGTTGGGAAAGGCCTTCTCCCCTTCCTCGCACACATGGCGATGGCTGGAACGCCGTTCGACATGCAGCAGTTGAGCACAAGGTACGCATTTGATGTGGATGTTACGCCAGTCTTTGGCCTGGACCCTTGTCTCCTCTCGCTAGACATGCCACCTCTTCACGTCACAGACGCCATGGATACTGTCATGGAGGTAGCTATGGTCCGGCACGTGATGCCAGCGCTAGTCTGGAAGGTGATGAGACGGCTAAACATTGGTCCAGAGAGGAGGCTCGCCACGGCACAGGCAGTACTTCGTGGATTCGTCGTGAAGATGATAGAGACAAGGAAGACCCGTTGTCAGTCAGGTGGCGACGAAGAAGATGAAGCTGCTTCCTTCGACGTTCAGGCATCCTACATGAACGACCCCAACTATGGAGACGACGACGAACTGCTCATTGCAATACTCATCAGCCATCTTTTGGCAGGGCGGGACACGGTCGCCGTGGCGTTGTCATGGCTATTCTACCACATATCTAGGAATCCCCCTGTGTTGTCCAGCATCCACAAGGAGCTAGCACCCATCGCATCAACCAAAGCCGTCGCTGCCGCCGATAGAGAACCGAATGCTATGGTAACATTTGAGCCAGAGGAGACCAAAACACTAGTTTATTTGCAGGCTGCGGTGTTTGAAACCCTGAGGCTTTGCCCTCCAGCCCCGATCGAGCGCAAGACTGTGCTGCACGACGATAGACTGCCAAGCGGCCACGAGGTGGGCTCTGGGGACACCGTGCTCATCTCCTTGTACGCCATGGCAAGAATGGAGCCCATGTGGGGCAATGACTGCCAGGATTACAGGCCTGAGAGGTGGCTATCGGATGATGGAAGCAAACTGCTGTACATCCCTTCTCATAAATTGTTGACGTTTAGCTCGGGGCCAAGAATGTGCCTCGGCATGGACATTGGGATTATGCAGGTGAAGACAACCGCCGCCAACGTCTTGTGGAACTTCGATATGGAGCTGTTGGAAGGGCATGCTGTTGAGCCGAAGCTCTGACTATTCTGCAGATGAAGAATGGCCTCATGGTGAACGTTAAGAAAAGGGTTGAATGAAATTAAGACTGTGGAAATTAAAGCTATGTATATCTAGTATGTATGTACTCTCGCCTTCACGGCTACAATAATATCATCACTACAGTTTCCACAAACCAAAAGATTTGCGCGCTTCAATATGCAGCGAGATATGGATGTTTTTGCTACACATGTTGCAGGGCGTGCAGGAACCATAAGCTATATATACGAGTATGTGGCATATATACTGGATAGCTGATTCAGTAAAATAACATATTGTTGTTGAAGTAATCTTATGTTTTCCATCATCTTTTATTTTTATTCAACTCAGAATTGCCAGCATTCTTGCTTTTCTTTTCATGTTGAGGACCTCGCTTCACATGTGAATCCTTGTTTCTTCTCTATGGGTGTATGGGCTATTCATCAAAAACTAGCAAGGTGTGGCTCCACAACGACACAAACTAGAATGCAGGAAAACTAGCATGTCAGAAGTGGAATAGGAGCGAGCAGGATTCGAAGTCGAGATTTCTGGCTTTGATATCATATTAAGCTGTATGTATTGAAGTTCAACTCAAAAGCGTAATAATGGGGAGAGATGCAATTCACTTATTCTAACAATCACAAACCTCACTAAACACTATGCCTAAACCTAGCAAGTGCATAAGCATCATCCAACTAGACCAAGCACTTCGCTAAAGCACCTACACACTAATCACCGTTTATATTACAAGGCACCGCACAATTGGAAAGCACTAGAATAGAGCTCCTTTCCCTCATATCTCAAATGGCTGGTTGTGGTTGTGTTTCGGGACCCCGAGTCCCACTATAGAATTAGGGCTGCACAACTGATTTTACGTATGCACCGGCCATGTCCGGTGGTACCACTAGACCACTTACAATTTGACCGTTGTAGTTCAACTGTTGCGTTGCTTTTATGTGAGCACTGCCAACTTTTTTTCTTTCTAGCCTTTTTTTAGAAATATATGCTCAACTATAGCCTTGACGATGAAAGATTTCAAAAAATGGACCCTTAATTTGGCGCTGTCCATGGTGACGCCAAGATAAAACACCTTGGCGCCAAGCTCTAGCGTTTCATAGGGAACAAGTACCACAGTTGTGAGGCTTATGCGGCAACTCAGATTTGGTTCACCTGGTTACCATGTGTGCAACCCAGCAAGAGGTCTTGGGTTCAACCTCCAGCCCCGGCTATTCCTAAACGCTCGCATGCTAAATATGGCTTGCATGTGCGGCAAGCTATCTAGCCTTGCCATAATGGAAAAGCTGTCGGAATTTTCTATACGTGTTAAAAAAATATTTATATATGATACAAGTATGTTTGAAACCAATTTAATATGCATTAAAGGAATAATATTTCTTATTATATTTATAAAAATAAATTAGCCGCTAGCATGGGGTTTGAAATGTTGCAAAAAAAATGATTGCTGCTCTTATTGCCGTATTTAACATATTGTTGCTGTTATTCTTTTACAAAACAGTTCCAAAAAAGAAAGGTTTGGGTGCTGGATTTGGCATTCGAACTCTGGACCTTAGGATCATGTCACGCACGACATAACCAGCAGAACTGAGGTAGGGTTATTGATATAGTCTCACAACAACCTACTTGTTCAATTGCCCACGCCAGAACTTGGCACCGATACCACGTCTAAGACACCTCAGCGCCATTCACCATGGCACCATAATGAACGGCGCCAAGCTAAGGGTCTATTTTTTAAAATCTTTCGCGCAAGTATTTGTGCAAATCTTTCTAAAAAAGGGCTATAAAGCAAAAAAGACACCATAGATCAGAGGGTGGCTTCTCAAATCACATGAACAAGAATGATTTAGAACATGTAGTAAAGAGGGACGGAGATGGGGACAGGGATGACTAACCATCAGGCTTGGAGATGTTGCTGGGGTAACCATTATTGGTGGAGGCTGCACATAGGCAACGACGGTTGTAGCAGAAGTGACCTAGCGGCGGTGTCCTCTTGGCATTCCCTCTCAATCAGACTATGGTAAGGAGCTCCACATGCGTTGGCACGGCAAGATATGGCACACTCGATGGTATTTTCAACATGAACAAGCCTGTCACACCATTCGTGCCAGCGTGACGGTATTGTCTTGTTGCACCACTGTGAGGACGTGACAAGACTAAACTTTTAAAAATCATGACTCTTCAATATGACGCGGATAAATATAATTTTTTATAAAAATTAGATCTTGATGAGATCTATTTTAGTTTGAGGGCATTAAGATGCTCAACAAATTATAACTTTTACTTTAGTTTGATGGATGCATCAGCGTTTCATCACACTCGATTCCATTTTGTCCTCATATTTCTGAACCAGATTGGATAGTAGCTGGTTGGCTGTCTCATGGCATGTGCAGAGCTGACAATCTCCGCCATCAGGATTCAAGGATCCGTAGTGTTCCTTCCCTTTTAATAAAAACCTAACTTATACAACATACTTGAGAGACTTAACATCTGAACTTCGGACCAGAATCAAAGATTTAGCTTAGTAACTACAGGATCATACCTCAGACTCGACCATGTAGAGATATCTCGAATCCAAATCATAAAGCAAGGCAAGATGAGAACTTGAAGTGAATGCGGTGATGTCAAAGACTTTGAAGGGGGAAAACAGGTAGAAGTGTCCAATAATTGGTCTCAGCAGGGGGGAAAAGTGGTAGGACATCCCCTCAAAAGTTAACGATGACAGTCTGCACTTGTTGGACACATTTGGACATATATAACACAACAGGAGAATTGGCCCCGAGTTGAGAAAAGTTGGAGAGGTAATTTCAAAGTCTGTGTGGAAAACATAGAATGAAGGTTGGTGTCATAAACAAATGGTAGGGAAAGAAAGTGGGGACTGCAACTTGAGCATATTTTAAAGGGGAAGGCCTTGGCCTCGCAGATACTTGAAACAATACCCAACATGGAATCCCTTTTCAGGCGTATTGGTTAGCACTTAGCAGTAGACAATAATGAGCTTGGAACTTTTTTTTCGAGTTTGTTTAGAAGTGGCGTCTTCTAGTAGACAAAGCCAAAAATCAAGTCTGTAAATTAATTAGTAGATCTTGCCACGCACTCGTTCACTGATGTCTGATTATCTAACAATTTTTTTTTTCATATCTCCCTTCATTTCATTTGCTTCCATGCTTGATTGACGCAATGGAAGATGGTTAAAACTTACTACTGTCAGTGAAATCTAGAGGTGCAAGATTCAAGCGCCATGTAGCGAGCCGCCGTGGCCTCCCAGTCCCAGCGCACAGACTCTCCCACAGCTAGAGGCACTCTGGTCTCCGAAAGCAGAGCAGCAGGCAGAGGAGGTGCGCAAGGGAATAGGATGTGCGGCACTACATACTACGGTACACCATTTTTTTGTCAAATATGTAACCAAGCATGCTTTATCTCCTTAAATGATTGTGTCATGCTCCTGAAAATCACTCAATAAAAAGGAAAATGTGCTAGAATCAATAATGAAGAACAGCTAATAATGAAACATATAAAATTTTAAAGTTTAGTTCCTCGACGGTATTAGGTAATTGTACTACGTGATTGCACACAAACGACATTTTCAGTGCAGTTGCATCTTTCATTTATCTGTACAATGAAATTAGATGGATAATAACATAACCCTGTAATGTCCACTATAAGATCCAAATGGTGATTAGTAAGCACCACAATACAGAATGCTCATATACATTCCTAGTTCAGAACAGAGTTGTCAACTAAGACCAACACTATAAATTCTCAAAACAAACATAAAAAATAAGACCAACATTGTATTAATATTATACACGTCACTAGTGCGGTGACTAACACAGAAATATGTCCGTGCTCTAGCTCTGCTTCTGTGATACTTCAACCCTGTAGTCAGGGCATCTGTCCCAAATTGGAGATCTGAAATTATGTACTCTGTCTTTTTTGACATATATCTGTTCTTGGTCATGAATGGTAAATCCACAGTTTGTTCCTTTCATAAACACTCCATTCTTTTATTTCTCCATCATTTGCTGATCGATCCATGGTAGATATCTGATCAAGAATTCCAGGCCGCAGCGATGTGTTGCTTGTGTTACCCCTTTACTTCCTGATACCAGTCCATGATCGAGCCTTCCAGTTTGATGGATGCATGAGTGGTCCATAAGCCAAGAAAGCGATAGACCCAATATGTCAGGCACTCAAACTCATCCAATCCTTGCAACAGCTTCATTCTCTTACCTCCAGGATACGTTCACTCTGTGCTGGGCATGAACATGCTTCCTCTTTCTACCTGAATGTATGCAGTGCCATGCTTAGACCTCCGAAGCATTTGGTAGACTGTTGCTTCTTCGTTCTGGCAGAAGATATCTATTGCTTTTCGCAGCATGATCTGCTCAAGTTGTCCCAAGGTAAATACAGTACTATGCAAACAATGTTGCTCCTTGCAGTGGGTTGCCGCTATTGGAGGAAACTTATCCACAACCAACATGTCCTCTGCAGACCCATGTGGTGCAAAGAGGACTCCGACTCTGATTTGGATGATCACGTAGAGAACTTGCACATTCGGACACTGAAGCCATCTGTTTGTCGGTCTCTGAGAGTGAGACTTGGCACCACAGACCTACATAAATAACCGGTTCTAGAGAAACATATGGTAATCCAGATGACTTGTCTAGCTTTCTACTATGACAAAGGCTGTGCTTACCATGCTGCTTGCAACATAATGGGTTTGGCCGAAACCATTCACTGCAACATCTGTGAACATTGTCCCAAAATTTTTTCTGGTCTCAATCAACATATTGTATGAGGCCCTCTGTATCAGGTTTGTCTTCAGTAGGTAGTTGCACAAGAATTTTCCTAATATTTTCAACCATATACAGTGTGGTAAGATGGGTACTTAAAGAGAAGACTGCGATGTCCATGGTTTGAAAGGGGAAAAATGGTAGACAGAGGGCCGAGGTGTCATGTAGATGATGATCTCTGCAAGGGGAACTTTTGTCAAAAACTATTCGTCAACGATGAGAACCTTTCTAGCTAATTAGTTTTACGTCTGAACGCAATAGGCCAAATGGAATCATTTCGACAGATGTGGAAGACTTGTAGTGAAGTCAAAGACAAACACAGCAAAAGCACGTGGAATACAGGCTGAAAATATTCCATTCCAGACACAGCAGTAGACAAGGAGCTTGGAGAAGTCATGGCAATTTCTGGTAGATGAAGCCATATGTGAGTCTGTCAGTTCGTTTTCATGCCATGCTACTCTGTTGACCGATGCCTGTTCAAGTCACTAGCATTTTCTCTTATTTCAGAAATGTTCCCCTTAATTGCTTGATGCCATGTAAATTGGTTAAATCAGGAGATGGGAAATGCATTCTCTAGATTATTCTTCTCCAACTTAAGTAAAGTTGTAGACTTTACTCAGCCGATTTTATGGATTCTTCTTCCACAACTATAGTTTTATTATAAGAATTTAATTCTAAGAATCCAAATAGGGCCTTGTTTCAATCATGCTCCTGTAAACTGGGTCCAACTAACTAGTTCCAGAGTGTCAGTGAAAAAGGACAGCGTTTGACATACAAAATTGCAACCGAGGAAAATAAAATGGATTATATCTGATGAATAAAATTTATCAGAAATACGCCAAAGAATATCATAACGCCACTAAGCTAAAAGAAAGATTGATCATGTATCTCAGTATTAAGATTGAACATACCAGCCATTCATTATTTGTGCTTTACTATTCCTCGTAGGCTAGTTCAATCACAGACCCTCCTGTTGCGAATTGCAATGCATCAACTATTCAACAATAAACCAGGCTACTCTGCTCCACTGCAATCCGAACAGAACAGGCTGTGGACTCTGTACCGTGAGGTGGGGACTGGGGGCTGGGGAGCAAATGGACCGTACCTCGACATTCTGTGGATTCTCTACTAGATTCTTGACCTTTCCATGATCCCGTCATTCTGGCCAGGTAGCCCAGCCCTTGCCATTCATGACCGCACATTGAGGGACACTAAACTGCCGAGTTCAGGCGGCACTAGCCGGTTTTTTGGTCAGCGTGGACTTCAATAGCTTGAGCAGTTGATGAGCTGCACCATGTGAGCGCATTGCTTGACACATCTAGCAGCTTCAGCGTGGCTATGCCGCTGAGCGACAGCAGGATTGCTCTGCAGAGCATGTAACTAACAATACACCTTAATAATGAAAATAAAATTTTATCAATAATTTTGTCAACTTAAATGACTAGGATAAAGAAAAAATGAAAGTATCTAGAAGTACCGTGGTACTTCAACAACAATTGTAAAAGAGCTCCCTTGAACTGCCTTCCCAGTACCCGTTGCCAAATCCATGCCTAGGCAACATGAGAATACACACTTGACAATTTCTCATCCAAGCAAAACTTGGTGGATTCTAATGAATAACTAATAATTAAGAAACATAAAAAAATTTTAATGATTAGTTCCTTGGCTGTATTAGGTAACCGTACTATGTGATTACACACAAAAATAACAGTTAAAAATGCAGTTGCATCTTATACTTTTTTGTACGATGCAATTCTGTAACCATGGATCAAATGTTGATTAATATATATGCACCACTACACAGAATGCTCACATACATTTAAAATTCAGAACAGGATTCTCAACTTAAGACCAACATATATATTATATACAACTTACTAGCTAGTGATCTTATAACACATAAATTCCTCCGTATTGTACCTCTGCTTCTATGTTTTGTCTTGACCCTGTAGTCGGAGCATCTATCCCAAATTCAAGACCTGAAAATATGTGTACTCGATCTGTTGTTTTGACAAATTTGTTCTTGGTCATGAATAATAAATCTAAAATTCTGCCTTTCATCGAACACGATCAAGAATTTCAGGCAGCAGTAATGTGCTGCTTCTGTTGTTTTTTTTTCCTCATACCTGTCCATGATCCATCCATGCAATTGGACGGGTGCATATGTAGCCCACAACTCAAGGAATCGAGAGGCCCTATACGTTACACACTCCAACATATCTCATCCTGTCCTTCCAACAGCTTCCTTCTCTTAGCTCCATGAAACGTTTGTCTTTTGCTTGGCATGAACATGCTTGCCCTCTCAACCTGAATGTATGCAGTGCCATGCCTAGACCTCCAAAGCATATGGTAGACTGTAGCATCCTCATTCTGGCAGAAGTAATAATAATCTACTGCTTTTGGCAGCATGATCTCCTCAAGTTGTCCAACAGTAAAGACAGTATGCAAACAATGTTGCTCCTCACTGTAGATTGCCGCTATTGTAGATAACTTCTACATTCTGACTGTGAGGCCTTCTGTTTGTCGCACTCTGAGAATGAGACATGGCATGACAGACCTACATGAATAACCGATTCTAGAGAAACATATGAAAATCCAGATGATTTGTCAAGCTTGCTGCCATGACAAATGTTGTTGTTATCATGCTGCTTGCAACATAATGGGTTTGGGCGAAACCATTGAGTGCCAAGCCTGTGAAGATTGTCCCAATAATTTTGCTGGTGTGAATCAACATATGGTAGCCACAAGAAGTCTTGAGTAGGTAGTTGCATAAGTTCTTTCCTAATATTTTCAACTGTAGACTAGAAAAGATGGTCAAACAGCTGCAAGCACTGAATTGCAACTCCAACTATGTCTGCACTCTCTGAAAGCTGTAGTGCTAAAATAAGGTAAAAATCATCATCTGGCACATTACAATCTTTGTGCATGAAGTAAAGCCTACCTTCTATCCCAGGCGCTAACAGTAGAAACAAAGGGCACTTGTTTGCTCTAATGATTCTATGTTTTAGTCTCTCGCCAGCAAGAAGGTGCCTAATAAGAGGGTCAAAGGGCATGTGACACCGTGGTGTCCCACCAAGCTCTAGTAACCTCAGAAACTCGCTAGCACAATCAGCAAACCTTACTTCCCTTTCTACTTGTTCATCTTCTAGGATTCTCTACCTGCATCTGTGCAGCATGTCCTCACACTCTTGAACAGCAGACTTAAGCTTCCTACGCCAACGCAACAAGGATCTATCAGTGATATCCCATTTATAAGATGTCTGAAGAACAGCCTCCAGCCTGATGTGTGCCATCTCTAGCCTCTCAAGGTTTCTGAACACATTTGAGTTGTGTTTCTCCGCATATTTTTGAAGCACATCAGAAAGGATTTTGCTAACTGACTCCTGAGCAACAGCAGAACCGACAATCTCTGCCATTGGAACTCAAGCATCTGCAATATGTCTTCCCTGTTCAGGATATTCAACGGGTAACAGTATCGATGAGAGAACTTTGTATCACAGGAGATTTGTCTTAATAGGAGTAAGAAGCTACCTTTGATTGAATTGCATGGACGTGAATGGTGGACAGCTATATGTCTACATACGAGCCTTTCATTATTTCTTCTTCACTGTTCCTTGAAGGCTAGTTCGATCAGAGACCCTCCTGTTGCGAATTGGAGTGCAACAACTATATATTCGACTAAGCCGGCTACTCTGCTCCTGCTTGCTGCAATCGGAACGGCCGGAATAACAGGCTGTGGACTCTGAAGTGTGAGGTGGGGACTGCAGAGCAAATCGACCGTACCTCGACTCCTTGATAGCGCCACCGCGTGTGGTGGGAAAGGGTAGCGGCACGCGTTTCCCATGGCGCAGCGCCGCACCGCGTCCCGATCTATCCTAGCAACACTTCATCGTCGGTCCAGCTGGGCCCGGCCCGAAGTCCTGGCCCAAGCCCAACGTGTTGGCTCATCCTCTATGCCTAAATAGGAGATCACCACTGTCATATTTTCTTGCGTCCACGTCATGAGCCGTCCCCCACATCCACACCTTCGAATTCTGCTTCCACTTCCTCAGCCCACAACCCCTCCACTAATGCACCATTGATCGATTCCTGTACCAAAAGAAACTGCCACTGAAAACGCAAGCAGAAGAAAACGAACCATCGCTGCCGCACGGCCAGACTTGAGTACAAAAACTCTGCTCCGCCTCGGCTACACTCGCCGGCCATCCCGCTCCGCACCGGCTGCTCCGTCGTGCGCCCCTGCCCTCCTCAGCCCAGCAGTGCCGCACCGCTTGGCAGCGCTGTGTTAGGCCGCTGAGTTCCGCCCCGCTCGGCAGCAATGCATTGCCCCGCCCGTCATGGCTGCTCCCTGTGCTCGCGCTGTTGCCGGCGGTAGAGCCCCGGGCCGCTGTTCGGCTCGCGACATCCAGAAGGGGAAGGAAAATGAAGGAAGGGGATCTGAGCGGACATCGGAGTTCTAATGCGGAACGGCCTTTCCGTGCTACAAGTTGAATACCATCGAGCGGATGATTGAGAGGCCATCCGTCCGTCCATGCGAGTAATGTCGTTTTTGTTTTTCATGATTAATTTTTCAGAGGGACAGTATTTTTTTTTTTTGTGTGTGTGAGATGGATGATATCTGTTTATGTCGGAATGATAATGACGTGCGGATGCCGTAGCTTTCTAGGTGTTCTGTTTTTCTTTTTAATAAAATTTTGGTGCCTTTTGGAGACCAAACCAAGTACCCAAGAAACTGCATATCGTGTACCTACAAGATACATGTCAGTAGATATCTGTCATATATCTACCATATATACGTGTATTTTGTTTATCAAGTTGTGTATTTGATTGACGGGAGTTTAAAATATCACATTTCATTAAGTTTTACAAAGACTGATTTCCATTAATTTTCAAGCTACAATCATAAAAATCATAAATGATGCTAGTAACGCACGGGCTATCATCTAGTTTTTCCATTTTGCTTCCCAGCAGGCCAGCAGAGCTTTTTTATCTATTCCCTTTTGCTCAAAGAAGAATAGCGCTCTAAACATTTTCCTTCTAGCAAGTCATGGTCTTTTTCTTTTAAAATTCTTCACGTAGGATGCTATCAATGTCAAAGGGAGTTTCTTGTAGCTGGTTACGAATTCATAAGCGTTTATGGACATTCATTGATTTGGTTTTAGGATTATATATGTTCTATCATTGAGTGATTGACTAATTATTCATTGATTTCATTTTAGCATTATATACTCTATCGTTGAGTTATTGACTAATTAATGCATTATCTCATAACTGAAGAATTGTATATTGAAGTAATGGACAATTGTATAGATTAATTTTTTTTTTGCTTTATGTATTGTTCATTGGAAAAATGTCTTTTGAATAACTTTTTTTAGATATTCAACATCATTAAAAAGATCAATTCCAAACATGTGCGGGTCGCACGTGCATATTCCCTAGGAAACAAATTCAAAATTTGTTTTATAGACTTAATTCATATTTTAACCTCAATTGTAGTTACCGGTGTCTAATAATTTTAAACACTTGCGTCTAATGTACTATGTTGTTCTATGAAGATTAGGCTATCCAAATTCTATACTACCAAAATTTGTTATATTTTAAATTCGTTTTACAAAAAAAAACAAAGTAGATAGTCCTTTGAGACAACAAGCTAACCATGTCCTTTGCATAATAAAAATGGTTGAATGGCCCCATCGTGATAAAAGAATGTCCTTTTCATAATTTCATACAAAAATAAGGAAATAACTACCTTAAGAACAGGAATGAAATCGACCGTACGCACATACTAGCATGAGTCATAGTTGTCACTTAAAAAAGTCTTGCAAGCAATGAGTGTAAAACCAATTATGAAAGAGAACGGTAACGAGAAAACTAAATTTTTTCTTACAATCCCATATGATCGAAGTTGCCAGCACTAAGTCATAAAAACTTGTTATGATCCGTTCCAATGAATACTAGTTCTCCAATATGGCATGGAGCGTCTCAGTATACACGGAGCCACAGTTCAAGCATTGCTGTCAATTGACAGCAATGACTTTGGATAAATGAACCTGTATAAACACTGCTTACACAATGACATCAATGGCTTAATTTTTTTTGGATCCGCCCCCACCATATACAAACGCTTCGAGCCGCCTCACAGTACCTCCGAGGAAGGTCAACAAGTCCTTCACTGCACTATGTAGGCGCTAGAAAACGCCATCAGTAACAAGTTTTCAAGCATCAACAACAAAAAACACCAAGATTTATACAGTTGAGAAGGTAAAGAAGCCTTATAGAATAATGCAACGAAAAGCAGATTTATTTATTAGGATTGCGCAAGCACACACAAGCTTTATTACAAAGTAGCGAAAGAGATCGAGCGTCATTGGAAATCGTTGAGAACAACACCAATGACGATCGACGACGACGACACCGCACCCTATCCTAGTATCCTAGTACTAGATAGCATCCATGCGCGCTATTTAGAAATCTATTCGTTACTCATGCTTATTATCGCTCACAGTCACAGGCCTGCGCGCGCGGCACTCACTAGCTAGCAGCAAGAGCTGCAGCACGGGCAAGTGCGGCAATTACAGGAGCGGTAGTGGCAGGGCAACCAGTCCATCCGTCGTGCTCTGCCTTGGTCGGCCACCGCCGCCGCCGCCGCCGCTTGCGTGGCCATTACCATGAGCAGTTGGCCCATCATCAGGACTAGCACGCAGGAAACAAGCACTGCTGCGAGCCATTGCTTCGATCTTTGTAGCCTGTTGGACGTATGCAATGCAAGAGTAATTTTCACAAAAGACAATAGAGAGAGAGAGAGATGGAGAAGAAAAGTACGACACATGCTTATAAGTACTGAAGATAAATACGACAGTACTGCATTACCAACGCAAGGTGAGCAGACTCAGTGTGGGCGCCTGCAGTTGCTATAGTAGCTAGCTAGGAGTGTATCAGACTTGGCGCTCGCTTATGTGCTGCTTGGTGCTGTAAGACGAGGGAAGGGCATCTATCGATTTATATAGATAGAACGACAGAGGAGATGTTGCTAGACTAGTTGGACTAGTGGAGGTATGGCAGGATTCGCTTTACCGACACACCTCGCTAAGCTTGATATTAAAGAGTGAAATACTATAAACTTTGTGCATCATCACCTTGTCCTTATGTCCCTCTATGTACTGTTAAAAGCATTAGGCCTAGCCGGTTTTACTAAGAGTCTGTCTTGATGTAGATTTTAGAGTTGTAATTGCTTTATTATATGGTCAGCATGTGCAGGATCGGCGAGGCGCGGCCTCAATGGATATAATGAGATATTTGGAACAAGCATCGTTGGTAGGAAAGTGTTAGGGGTTTGCATTCTAATGGCCAAGCAGGGACCATATTTTACCTGGAATAACTATTTGGTACGCCATTGTACATCATGAAGCATACGTGAGTTCGGAAACTTGTGTGGGCTGTGGTGGAGCCTGCTGATCCATCATTAATTTTGTGACATGTGCTCAAAACTCATGGTGTTTCATTGCATCGATGACAATTTCAAAGTAATTGAAGTGTTTGACTTGAATAAAAATTCCTTTTTCTTAATAAAAATGATGTGTTTGAACTTTGGAAAGTCCATGTTCTTAATAATAACTAGAGTGGGGCCCCGCGCTGCGCGCGGGCAAGAGGTGAAGAGGGAGGGGAAAAAAGAGAGGGGAGGAAAGAGAAAGAAGGGAAAAAAATCCATCTATAAACAGTAATCGACCCAGTTGGGACAGTAAACCCGTAACTAACCGTTTAGAAACAGTAAAACCCGCTACAGAATAGTGTCAAACCCGTTAAGAAACAGTGTAATCCATTATAAAACAGCAACAAACCCGTTAAGAAACCGTGGTAACCCGGCATAAAACAGTAACAAACCCGTTAAACAACAATATAATCCACGTTAAGGAACAGTGTACCCATTTACTATTGATGAACAATGTGTTTGAGTCTTGGCAGCGAACCCGTTACTATTCATCTACACAGTGTTTTTCAACAAAAACAAAGAATCTCTATAGATTTAAGTTTTGCTCCCACCCTAAGGGCTCCGTGGCAGATTCTGACTTAGGCGTGGAACAGTCTGCCTAGCTAGCTAAATTCCGTAGGAAAGCCACTACTGTAGTGGTATAAACATATGTAGAAAAGTAAAAACTCCAGAACAAGAAGTATGAAGAAAAGATGACGAAAACTTTACGCTACGCACTACTGCAGACAATATTTCTAGGGGCGGTTGACCGGCCTCTGTAAGGGCAGGCTCCCCGACCGTCCTCGGCGGGTGTTCTTACAAATACCTCCTCTGTAGCGATGGTTCGGCCAGCCATCCTTATAAATCGATTTGTAGGGGTGGTTGATGCCTAACGGTTCTTAATATCAATATTCAAATCTAAACAAAAAAATAAAAAATAGCAAAACATTTTTTAATCCGTAGTCTGCCGCTAGCTAGCGCCCATCGTCACAAGTCGCAGTACGCTCGTGCTTCGCGGCCGGTGAGATTTGAACTCATGACCTCTCGCTTGTTGCGGTTTCTACCTTAACCACTGCACTACACTATTACATGTATCTCTAGATAGTTTTGGTTCCACATATATTATACTGAAAAGAGTAATTTTCTTGGATAAGGTCCTAAACGATTTTAAATCAAAAGGTAGTCAACTACAACATTTCATAACTTTTCGGGATCTACACTTTTCGTTTAGAAAGTTTTTTCATCTGAGGCCGTTTCTAAAATTTGAATTTCAAATTTGAAAAATTCAAACGTAGACTTAGCATGGCAAGATTGACTCTAATGAAAAAGTTTTTAAACTTCAAAGTTTCATAACTTTTCGAGACCTATAAACTTTATTTTGCATGCTTTTTATACAAGGTCGTTGAAAAATTTATATTTTGAATTTTTAAATTTCAGACGTAGTTTAGCATGACAAGATGAATTCAAATAAAAAAGTTTTAAACTATAACATTTCATAACTTGTCAGGATCTGCAAACTTTTTTTTGAATGTTTTTTCATCCATGGTCATTTTCAAAAAGTCAAATTTTAGTATTTCACATTTTAAATTATGGGCGTCATTTACAAGGGCCTCTCAATATCTAGCCGCTCCTACAAATCGATTTATAAAGACGGCTCTATACTGAACCAGCACCCTAACAATTTGTAAGGATGGCTCAATATCGATTTAGCCCCCTAACAAAAAAAATCACATAAAGATGCACATAGAAAAGGGAGGTGTCACACACCGAACATCGTTCCGCCAAACAGTTTGGACCAACTTGGAGCCTAAAGAGGGCCGTCGCGGCCCTCACTACACCACGCTGGTGTAGGGGGTGCCCTAGGCACACGTGTGGGGGAGAGAGGGGCCGCGCTCCCACCTCCACCGCCGCAGTCTGTTCCATGTAATCAAGCTGGAACGATGGTGACAGGATATTTCGCGAGAACATTGAGGCTCCCATAGTCCAATCCATGCCCCCTTCTCTCGTCACCGTTTTCAGTCCTTCGGTATATTTTCCTGACTGTGTGAACGTATTAGTGCTGGAATCTTAGTAGCACCCAAGGTAGCAGGTTTGACATGCGAGAGTGAAATTGTTTTGAGCGAGATACATATGAATATTGGCATGTGTCCTGGACACTTGGCTGCATGCGAGGCGTTTCTTCCTAATAAAAAATTTATGCGAGCATCTATACGCAGTAATAGCGATTGTGGTGCGTGCAAGACGTTATTGGTGAGCCAGACAATTGAGGTCTTGGTGATCTTCTAGAGATTTCATTCATCGAGTTTTGGTGTGGATATGATGGACAACACATCTGTTAGGTGTAATACGACAAAAAGGACTCCTTCCTTATTGGTGCAAAAATTTTGAAACGAAGACGGCCCCAAGGTGACCAGAATATAGTTCGATAGAGGTGGTGAGCCTAGGTGCTTACGGTACTTGCCATGGCTGTCAACTTTGTGACCGAGGGATGATGCATGGCTTAGTTATTAGGGGGTGGAGCTTCTTTAGGGCCAAAGGCGTCATGGCCACCCCTGATTTGTATATTTTTTGGTATAAACAAACAATAGATTTTACGTTAATATATTTGATGAATTACTTGTTCACTGTATTGCTGCTACCCTATAATCCAAGGCAACCTTTGCCACTAGGTTTGAGCAGTTGATGAGCTGCACCGATTAGCACATTTGTTGACACGTCTAGCAGCGTCAGCATGGCGATGACGCTGAGCAACAGCAAGATCGGTCTGCAGAGCATGTAGAAAATAGTTACCACTACACCCTTAAATATAAAAATTAAATTTATAAACGATCTTCCACACTTAAATGGATAGAAAATAGAAAAAAATGAGAATATCTACAAGTACCATGGTATGTCAACGAATTCCCTCATCCAGCCTTACCGGTCTCAAATCCATGTCTATATATATAGGCGACATGAGAATATAGACTTAACAGTTTCACATCGAAGACAAACTTGCTGGTTCAATAATAAGGAATAACTAGTAATTAGTAAACATATGAGACCAAAATCGGAAGTTAAAATGTAGTTGCATCATATACTTATTTGTACGATGCAATTCGATAACCATGGGACGGTCACTATGAGACCAAATCGTGATTAGTATATAAGCACCACGATAAAGAATGCTGACATACATTCCTAATTCCTAATTCACAACAGGGTTGTCAACTAAGACCAACAATGTACACAAGTTTCTAGCTAGTGATCATACAAACTATGTATTCCATGGTGCTCTAGCTCCGCTTCTATGTCTTGTCTTGACCCCGTAGTCGGAACATCTATCCCAAATTCAAGATATGCAAATATGTGTAATCTGTCTATGGTTTTGAGTTCTGACTAATCTGTTCTTGGTCATGAACAGTTTTTTTCTCGAACGCAAGATCATGTGTCTTTTCATTAAGAAAAAGGTGCCGAAAGAACGGCTTACACAAAGAGACTCATGAGTAATCCACGGATTACCAGCAAAATCCCAACAGCACACACAAACAACAAGAAAAAAAAACGAAGGGGACCCTCCACCAAACAACCTGAGCGACCAAACCTAATACATGAACACTCAACCCAATGGTAGTCAGCAAGAAGCCGCAACACGAAGAAGACGACAATATCGGCAAAGCAACCACCAAAGATGATGAATAAAGATTTCATCAAAACCTTACAGCAGCTTGCCAAACAAATGCTAATAGAAAAAAGAGTACATGTATGACAGGCAAAACTTCCATTATTGGGCTGAAAATGGCATAAGCTTCGAGTAATTTGGCAAAGAAAATGCTAGTTCGACGAAGAACAGAACTAAAACAGATACATGTTAAACTAAGTATATTGGGCATAACAAGCATTTCATTCTTGTCGAGTTGATAATTGGATTTTGGTTGGGTTATTTTTCTAAGGGAAAAAGCAAAAGAAAAGGTAGATTTCAAATCCTTTTTGTTCGGACTTCCCCAAACACAAAATACCTCCTTGTACTCGCATTCTCAAATGAGAATGGAAGACACTCGACTTTCATATAATATCTTAATAGAATTCAATGTAATTATCAATGCATTTTTTGGATTCTATATTATCTACATGTCTAGAATCCTAGCAAGACAGTAAATACACACTTCTAACTTTTCATGGAACACTATTCTTGTATGGCTTCTCCTTCTTTCGCTGATGGATCCATGGTACATATGTGATCAAGAATTTCAGGCGGCAATGATTTGCTGCTTCTGTTTTTCTTTTACTCCCCTGTACCAGTCCACGATCGAGTCTTGCAGTTTGATGGGTGCATGCGTAGCCCATAACTCAAGGAATCGAGAGACCCAATATGTCGCACACTCCAACTCCTCGTCCTGTCCTTGCCAAAGCTTCCTTCTCTTAGCTCCATGAGACGTTAGCTGTGTGCTTGGCATGAAGATGCCTGCTCTCTCAACCTGAATGTATGCAGTACCATGCCTAGACCTCCAAAGCATTAGGTAGAATGTGGCTTCCTCATTCTTGATGAAGTAATCTATTGCTTTTGGCAGCCTGATCTCCTCAAGTTGCCCCAAGGAAAAGACAGTATGCAAACAATGTTGCTCCTCACTGTAGATTTCTGCTATTGCAGGAAACTTATCCACAAGCAACATGTCTTCTGAAGAGCCATGGGGTGCAAAGGTGACTCCAGCGCTCAGATATGGATGGTCAAGTAGAGAACTACATTCGGACAGCGAGGCCCTCTGTTTGTCGAACTTGCGTGAGAGTTGGCACAGCAGGCTTACTTGAATAACTGGTTCTAGATGCCTGCTACCATGACAAAGGTTGTCTTTATCATGCTGCTTGCAACATAATGCGTTTGGGCGAAACCATTGAGTACCAAATGTGTGAGCATTGTCGCGCATATAAAAGCCATTCATTATTTGTGCTTTATTGTTCCTCCTGTGGTGGACTGTGAGGTGGGGAACAAATCGAGCGTACCTCGACTCCTCGACAGTGGCTGCAGGTGTCGTGAGAAAACGCAGCCGCACCTCCTCCTTGGCTTCTACGGCGCTCGGCACCCCAACCGCATGTTTTTTATTTTTAATCCGTTTTATTTAATTTAATACATTAATAATAACTGCTTCTAGAAAAAAATTAAGATCAAACCCTATGGCATGACCAAAAAACGTTGTCGCACCAACGTATGGGCCGTGGCAAGTTCTACCATATTGGATGGCATTCCGACACGGCAATCATTTGGCATGACATTATTGTTTTGTCACGCCACCGGAACTAACGTGACCAGACAGAACCTTCGAAAAACATACAACAACAGATCAAGTTTTACACGTACAATTTTCTAGTTTTGAGTTTTTTGTTTGAGGACATCAAGTGCTAAAGATAGTATAAAATTTCAACACCGTAATAATCGGGTACTAGAACTAGCCATATTAGAAAAACAATATCATTTTGTACACAGTCAAATGAAGACATTCTTTATATCATTTTGTACTCCCAGTCAGATCTAAATATGCTACAGCCGCAGTCCATAGTTCGCACACCTTGCTTGCCATCTGCATCTCGCATCACACATGAACATCCATAGTTTTGTCAAATCCACGCCACCTGAATCAATCTTGAGGCCGCAGATTTCTAGCAGTTGATGGAGCCATGAGCCGGTGGACGATGAAGGCTTGAATTGCAGGGGGCGGTTGGGCTAGAGGCAGCTGGGCGAATGGAGATGGTGGCTCAATGCGAACGACACTGCCGTGGGCCCGACCACCGCGGTGTAGCGCCACTGAGGCAGCTTGCCGCACCCGGCCGCCCGCTGATGCGCCTTGCCGTGGAATTAACCCACCGCATGTCGCCTAAAACCCTAGCGCTGCACCTGGAACAGCTTCATGGTTATAAGTTCCGAGTCGAGCCAACAGAGGGAATGGGGAGAGACGTCTGTTTGAGATAAGGGGTAGTTTATCCTTTTCTCTTTTTTAGCAGCTGACGGAAATCCAAATCATGGGTAGACAGTTGGTTGTTAAAAAAAACAGAGAAAAATATGCAAAGTTTAAAAAATAAAACCAAACGTGTAATTGGACCTCAGAACAAGGTAAGTCTTGCAATTAGCCCCATTTTCATCATAATAGACCCAAACTGCATACATTTAGTTAGCTCCCTAAACTTATAATAGACCCATATTGATTTATTTTGATTTAATAAATTGATTAAATAAATAAGTAAATGAGGAAAAGAACAAAATCCTCCAAACCCGTAGAGATTGTTTTAGAATTTCCTTCCTTGCAGGTTGATTATTGTTTTAGATTAGATCTAATACTGGTTTATATTGTAGACGCAAATCTTCTACAATACAAAAGAAAGTGAAAGGCAACTTGGAAATGTTCGGTCTACACAGCAGGGGGCCGACCAGGACCTTAGATTGCAGATAAAACAATAACACAAGCATGGAGTCTTGGTCGGGACTCAGTGAAGGAACATGAAAAAGACCCTTGGTTCATGCCGTATGGTTTGGTTAAACGGACGTGCCGTTTAAGTTCGGGGACAATTTTTTTAGAGAAAAAAAAGAATCACACGTATATGGTGGAATGTGGATATACCTTGGCGTGTAAGCTGGGGACATAAAAAAAGCGACAGGGTAGCTCGTTGAACTAGCAGACTACAGATAAATTATGAGGTAGGCAAAGGAGACGAGGACCTGTCATACTAGGGAGAACTATGTATTTACCCTTGGAAAATAGTGCTCTTAGCTATTTGGTCTTTTTTTTGTTTGAATTTGACTCTATGGCCTTGTTTTATGATAGTGTCGAGCATAGCCTTTTGTTGACACCAATTCGCGACCGTGCCAACATACTAGTGGGTCTTGACGCCCAAAGAGATTGCATGGACAACCTACAACGTAGCAAACACGCAGCGTAACCGACTAAATTGATCTAGAGATCAAGAAAGCCGATGTAGAGATCGTGTATGGCTGAAACGGCTCCCGAACCACCTCCGGAAGGATTCCTCAGGAGGAAGCACGTGGAGGGTCTCCTAGGACCAGCAAGGCCGGCTAGGAAGCCAATAAATCTCATGGAGAGAAGTGTCAGACAGTAGGTAGAGGGGTTGACAAGAAGAAAATTAGGGCTAAGAGGGTAATTGTGTTGTTTTTTATACGATTGATTGGATGAGATCAATCGGCCATGATCCTCTCATATATATAGAGGGGTGGGGTGGTCTTATCCAGTAGAGAACAAGTCCAACACATGATCCACAAGTTTCCCACGACTAAAACTTGTCAAAATACGATTTAGGAACAAATCAGTTTGGACTCTAGTCTAGGCCGGCCTAGCCGGCCAGGTGACCCGGCTAAGCCGGTTCTCACGGGGCCCGTACAGGCACCAGGCGGCCTTAAGTTGGACCCGACTAAGCCGGCCTGAGGACCCAGCTTCGCCGTGGCAGCACAGTCGGCTTAGCCAGCCTGATGACCCGGCTAAGCCGACTAGAAGGGGATGGCCGGCCTGGCCGGCTGGGCCAACCGGCCTAGCGGACTAGGTCAGTTCACTTGCGGCTTGCCGCTTCTCCACGCGTTTGCTTGCTCCATTGGCAACGTCATTTGACCTCGGCCACATCCAGGTTCCGTAACTTGCTCATACGGCTAAATATATCACTAGACAATTTTGAGTGTCAACACCTTTATACATCGAAAACCTAGGAGGTTCGAGACTTCAAGAGAAAAAAAATGAAAAGGCTCAGACGCGAATCTGTGATCAAGCACCAGTTAATTTCAGTACGTGTCGTACTACTTAGAGATGCTAGATTATACACTTGTACAGATCACTGAATATATATATCTAAGACTACAATATTAAATAAGAAAGACGACTGAGGATCATGAACTCAGCTACTATGGGATCCTTTGTATCTCGATGCTGTATGCATAGGTATGATAGGGTGGTATGGAGGATTTGGTAGTCCTCATGATAAACAAGC
The DNA here is from genome assembly GCA_023333625.1 of Bothriochloa decipiens. NCBI lineage: Eukaryota > Viridiplantae > Streptophyta > Magnoliopsida > Poales > Poaceae > Bothriochloa > Bothriochloa decipiens. The sequence continues at coordinate 21,972,830 of CM041630.1, forward strand.
TTTTCAGATATTTTGGGGCCAAATTCTTGTTTGGGCACTTCTGGACGCCTTGCAGCATTTATAGTCATGAAGAGATGCTGCTTCTTAATTATTTCTCTTAGGACTGTTAGTGTCAACCTCCAGAAATGAACATTGAAATTTGATCTTAACAGTCCACCAAAGGCATCAACAACTGCGAAACTGTTGGAATCTCACTCGCACTCTCTCTCAAAAACACAACACACGAACACTAGAACGGTAGCACACAGAGGAATTTTCCGGTGCTGCACACCAGCACCAACACACACTTTTCTTATTTTTTCCCACCCTTAATACCTGCAGATTACATAGGCTTAAATAGCCTAGCTGGCATGGCCGTCACTGGCCACACTTGGTCACACTCCGCACATTTTGGCCGCACCACCCGGCCGAATCACACACGCACAAATGGACATGCGGCCTCCACTGCTGACCGCTCACTTGGTCACACTCCGCGCATTTTGGCCGCACCACCCGGCCAAACCACACGCACAAATAGACATGCGGCCTCCACTGTTGACCTCTTCGCACACACCACAAACTCAAATAGACAAGACAAACTCTGGTACACCACACACCACAAACTCCTAAAATAGACACCACAAACTCCCGCACACCACGAGGACAAGGCACACACGCATGCGCCATTGACATGTCATGGTTTATTTCTAACAGAAACACCTCTTCATCTCGGCTGCCAAGTCCAGGGCTACTGACACCATTTCCGGGTGCTGTGACGCATCTATGCTTCCAAATGCGCGCACCTTAAAGAAATACCAATAAGCCTCTTGGGTCCAATAATCTAAGGCTCTGTTGTTCCGACACTAGCAATAGTCTTATTGGAAGGGCTTGTGACTATGACTTTTGCTCACGCACGGAGTGGGACTCTGGCACATGGAGCAAAACCATCCAAACAGATCCACCAAGATAGCACCATCTAGACCCTTTGAATTTCTGTCTGCAGCGATTTCAACGATGACCAACACCCTGCTGCCTTCATGATCTATCTGTCATGAAAGTCAACCTGACCTCACCTTTGTGTCTGTTAACCAAGATGGAGGAAGAAGCGTGGAGATGGCATGCTCGTTTTGGGCATCTAAATTTCAGGGCGCTTCGTGATCGAGATTGGAGCTAAGGAGATGGTGGATGGTTTACCTCTAATCAGGAGGGTGGAGCAGGTGTGCGACGGCTGTGCACTCGGGAAACAACATCGTACTCCTTTCCCTCAGTCCTCGGCATGGCGTGCATCTTGAGCTGGTTGATACAGATCTATGTGGGCACATTACACCTCCCACACCAGGATGGAAATCTTACTTCATGTTGATCGTGGATGATTATACACGATACATGGGCAAATTGATGCATAGTTATCATGTAATCTTAGTCATATAAGTGTCTGTAATAGTCAGGTAGGGGTGACCGTGATTGTAGGCGTGCGGTATCACGGTGCACCTGTTAGTGTCCGTCGGCCTTACGCCATGTCCTCCAGAGCGCGCGTAGCGCATGCCGTGGTGGAACGGCGTTGCGATCTTTGCGGGACATGGCGTGAGGGGCTTGGGGTCTGTAAGCCTCGAGCACATCTATATATACGAGGAACACACAGCTATACTAGCTGCGGTTGGTTGCAGCGTGAAATTCTCTCGCGATCTTGAGTTGTGTGTCTTCATGATTTAACTCGCCGCGATCACCATAGTATCCAGCGGCGCGCATGGCGTCGTGGAGCAGCTCTTGCTCCAACACACCAGAGCATCAAGCAGACGGACTTGTCAGGATTGGATTGAGACTTAGCAAAAGAACGTCTCACCACACCACCGTCGTCGGCATACTGGTCGTCATCCTTGCCCCTGTTGGCAGTGTACAGCGCGTGCTGGCCTCTGTACATCTGCTCTCTCAGTGTGCGCCGAGCTGCCGCAGCATGGCGTAGTTGGTGACGCGCCGCTGCTCGGCCTCTTCAATGATGACATGAAGTCGCAGCAGCAGCCGATTGAGCCTGTCCACCAGCCTCTCGTCATCGTAGTCGCGCTGCCACCGGTGTGGGGAGCCCTCTGGTTCAAGTTCAAGTACCTGTCGACAAGGAAAGAGATGGATCTACTAGCAAGCTCAGCCATGACCGCAGCGACAATTACCTCCATGTTTGACTGGGAAGGCTGGTGGATGGCGGCAGGAGGACGAACGAGGACAACCGATGGTGCTAGGCTGGTAGATAAGTTGCTAGGGTCTTAATTTCACGCAAAATAATCAAGACTGCAATGGTCCAACTAAGCTGCGCGTGGTACAGCCAAATACGCTGCCGTTTCTGGCACACGTGTGTGTGGCAGTGGCACATGCATGGGTTTATCGATAGTTCTCGTGCTGTCCCTACCAACTAATAAAATCTCGATGTATCTTTTATTTAAGGGCTCTGCTCATTTCTAAGAATCTAGTTTCTTTCCTTTTTCTTTGCATCAACCCATCCATTAAATAGAGAAAAGCATTTGTTGCAACAGTTCCTTTTTTTAGGACGGCTACGTTCTATATTGAGCCGTCCGTATAAATTATTTCCAAATGAGCTGTGGTTGGTATTTTAGTTGCCCCTACAAATCACGTCAATTTGTAGAACGAGCTCAATATCCAGCAACCCTTAAAATTGCATTTATACGGGTGGCTCTATAATGATTCGCCTCTACAAATAGACGCTGAATATTAATAATTAATTACTCAAAATCTAAATTTTCAAAACGACCTCGGATGGAGAAATAATCAAAATAAAAGTTGTATATATTAAAAAATATGAAATCATATTGTTTATAACTTTTTTATTTGAATTTATTTGATGCTTCAAATTATTGTTTATAACTTAATTTTAAATTATTGAAGAACACTCATTTCTAAGACTTATTGTTGTTTTCCTAAATTATACGAGGATCTTAGTGTTAAGGGTGCTGAAGCCACGGCAGCACGCTGCTCAGGTAAGTGTTGACAACTATTGACAAGGCCAGAAAGTTAAACGCAATTATGGAAATGTTTAATTCATCTACACGGCACACGGGACTAGAAACTTTGAAAATGTCTTGGTCTTGCTGATAAAACTGTCTTGGTCAGCAGTGAGAGAAGGAACATGGAAAAGTCTTGGCTGGCAGCCTCTCTAGTGAATTCGTGACGTAGGAAATGAACTTAGGTGTGTGCCGGCCTGTGTCACTGTGTGGTAGGGCATTTAAAAAAGCGAGAGGGTAGCATATTGAAAAAGGGTGTTTGTTTGCCTTGTGCATAGAGTTATATTATGGAGGGTGCATATAGTAGGCGTATTCCAAAGGAACAATATCTTCTATAGATGCCAGCACAACAACACTACTGGAAACTCGGATTCTTTTGTGCGTGCAAAAACACACAGGAAAATACAAATCCTGTCAGAAAAATATTTTTCTGACGGTGTCCCGTCAGAACAATACACACAGAAATATGCTCATAGAAAAAATTAAATTTTTTGAGCATTCGCGGTCAGAAAATAATTTTTCTATGTGTAGTACACGCACACACAGAAAACTTAGTTCTACTAGATTAATAACCAATTTTTCTATGTATTAATCCTCTCAGAAATAAAGTAATAAACACACAGAAAAATATGAATTTTTCTGTCGGTATAGCTAAACTTACAGAAAAAATGAAATGATTAAGTAAAAAAAATATTTTGAAACAGTGGCACCATCATATTAAAATATATATTGTCCATACAGTAATTTGATGACATCACAATATGCTGTAGCCGCATTAGAAGACATTAGACCTTGTAACATCCACAGCGCGTTTGGTTACCTGTTTCTCCACAGCCCTGGCTAGGCAGATGCAGGCGCGCCGCGATTGCTTGCCTGCTTGAGCGCCGGAGCCTGGCTGCCCGCGTGCAAACGGCCCCGCTCAGCCTGGTTCCCGGGAAACGAAGTTGGCTTTCGTTTTTTCAGAGCCTGGCTCGTGCGGGCGCTAGCGCGGACGCCTCGTGGCTCGTCTGTGAGACGCGGATGCAGCAAACAAGCCGAACCAAACAAGTGATGCACACAGCCAGGCTCTAATCAACCGACCAACCAAACATTGGCGGCCTGCATGAGTTCAGCCTGGCCTGCCAGGGCCTGGTCGCCGAATACGAGCCAGGCTGAGCTCAGCAACGATCCAAACGCCCCCTATAAGTACCATACACCAATGTTTGCCTAGTTTAAAATATTCACATGACGACATGTCTAGTTGAACAGTAACAAATACTAAATGATGATAAATCCTGGTATAATCTGTACATCATAGCAAAGCTACATCTATCACCATTGACCAAGTACAAATTGACAAGAAAGACAAGGTGTTTCCCTACTGCCGTACGCCGTGTGCACCCACATTAGGACATGCTTCTGGGATAGCACCAACCTCCATGGCTGTTTCCATGCCGTAGGTTGCCTAATTGCGTAATTTATACGTGAAGCTAATATTGGGCCTCGAAATGTTAGCGGGTTGGGCCGAAGGCTTGCACGGGCTGAGTTGCTCTACAATATAAATGAAATAATATAAATATATGTCCTATCTTTTCTAAAAAAAAAAATATGTCCTATCTAATAATGTCCAAAATATTAGAACATAAATATATAAATATATGTAATAAGTTATTTTTTATTTGAGTTCACATCCTATAATCAATGAAAAAATAAATATTTTGTTGAACATTACTTAAATAATTTCATAAATCCACATGTCTCACGTATAGTTTCATAAACTCTATATGAAATTTAAGATTTTGTGACTAGTGTTTACTAACACTTTCTCAAATACAAAAATAACTTATGTATCAAATGTAGATCTTGATGATTTCTACAAACATGTTATTTAAAATGTTTTCATTTGAGGTCATTTGGTGGCTTAATTTGACCAAGTTTGACCAAGTCAAACCTTTCATTTTTAAAAAATAAAAATTAGACTACAGTTTTTAAAGCCCTATATTGTCTTAACTCGAAAAGTCATGAATATTAAGATTGGTCCGCTCATCAAGATCTACATTTGATACATAGACCATTTTTATATTTGAGAAATTGCTAGCAAAGTGTAGTTCTAAATCCACAAGTCTCACATATAGTTTCATAAAGTCTGTATGAGATTTAAGATTTTATGACTAGTGTTTACTGACGCTTTCTCAAATGCAAAAATGATCTACGTATCAAATGTAGATTTTGATGAGTTCTACAAACATGGTATTCAAAGTTTTTTATTTGAGGCAATTTAGTGCCTTATTTGATCAAGTTTGACTAAATCAAATCTTAGATTTTAAAGCATGTGACTAGTGTTTACTGATACTTTCTCAAATGCAAAAATAACTAATTAACTAATATAGATCTTGGTGTATTTAACAATATTGGTATTTAAAAGTTTTTTATTTGAGGTAATTTAGTGTCTCATTTGACCAAGTTTGACCAAGTCAAATCTTAGATTTTAAAAAAATATGACTAGTGTTTACTAATACTTTCTCAAGTTTAAAAATGATCTATGTATCAAATGTAAATCTCGATGAGTTGTACAATCTTGGTATTTAAAATTTTTTTTATTTGAGGTCATTTAGTGTCTCATTTGACCAATTTTAACCATATCAAATTTTGGATTTTTAAAAATATGACTAACTTTTGTGTGCGTGTGTAGTTTTTTTCGCGCATAATACGAAACATCGACGGAATAATTCATATTTTTCCGTGCATGCTTACATTTTTCCGTGCGTTTTATATACACTCACAAAAAAATTCCTATTTTTTTGTGCGGTGCTTATAATTTTTCTGTGTGTGTTGTTACACACAGAAAAATTATGCAATTTCTCTGTGTGTTTTCATATTTTTCTGTCACAAAATTTTGAAACTCAAAAGAAATTCAAATTTTTCTATGTGGACCGAGAAAAACACAAGCTCGTAGCTGCAGGCAGAACAGGTGCAATTAATCATTACTACCGAATATGCCCAAAGGGAAATCTTAGTTAAATTCATCGTTTTCTAATTTGTTATTTACGGAGTGCATTTGCGTGCCCTAACTTAACTATAGCTTCGCCTCTAGAGCGGCTTGGTGAGTGCCTCTGCGGTGACCTCAAGAGTGTCCGCGTAAAGCCTGACGTACCTCCGGCTGCTGACCGTCTGCTCCAAAGCTTCGCACCACAGCCAGGTCAACCACACGCCTCTCCTCTCGTCTAAAGGATTTTTTTTAATTTTAATCTTTTTTAATCTATATTTTAAAAATAACCGTACTGAAAAAAATTTACAGCGCACATCCCTTTTGGTCGCGCCAACTTCTATGGCGTGACCAAACCATATTGTCGCGCCACATGCAATGGCGCGGCAAGATATGACACTAGACGCCATTTCCGACATGGAAAATCTCGTCGCGCCACATGCATTGGCGCGACAAGACTGAATTTTCCTTATGAAATACTTTTTATACCCAAATTCTACCTCTCTTTGAGATATACAATTTTGTAGTTTTGAGTTTTTACATTTGAAGTCGTTAAAGTGCTCAACAAAATAATATAATGTTTCAGCACGAATTATGCTTCTGAAGCATCGTATTATTTTCTCGATTATTTTAACCACTTTAAATCTAAAAACTTAAAACTATAAAATTATATATCCATTGAGAGCTACAATTTTCGTATAAAAGGTATTTTCATTTGAATCCATATAAAAAATATATTATTTTTATGATATGCCACATAATTTTTGTATAAAAAGTATTTTCATTTGAATACATACAAAAAAGATATTATTTTTATGATATGCCAATGCATGTGGCGCGACAAGCTTTTCCATGTCGGAAACGGCATCCAGAGTGCCGTTCTTGCCGCGCCAATGCATGTAGCGCGACTACGTGGTTTGGTCACGCCGTAGAAGTTGGCGCGACCAAATGGGATATGTGGTGCAAATATTTTTTGAGTGCGCTTATTTTTAAAATATTGATTAAAAAATATTAAAATTCTAAAAAATTCCTCGTCTCCATCACCCTCCTCGCCCAGATGCATCTTTTGAAAAGGTCCATTTGACCGATTTGCCTTGTCTCTCAACTAGAAAATTGGACTTTTAGTTCTTTCAACTCTTGAAACATCAACTAAGAGGGTGCTAAATTGGATTTTCGGGGTCGTTTAGAGAGGTCAATGAGACTTTATAAAAACTTCTAATTTTTTTAACAAATTCCTAAGTTTTTCTAGAAAAATAAATATTTAATAACAATACATTCTGATTTCATATTAGAAAAAATCATAGAAGTTTTTATTAAAATAAGAAAATAATAAGCTGTTTTATATTCGTCCTAAAATCATCCTCTGTGTTTTCTATAATAGCTCATAAGACGTAAGTCGGTTCATCTCAAAGGTTTTGAAAATTTTTTCATTTACATGGTCAAGATTTTGGATCTTACAGCCTTTTCCAGGTTTCCATTTATGTTTCTCTTACCACTACATCTCTTGACCACGTTGACCAAAGATCAGTGTGCAAACATTATTTTTGCTATTCCAAAGTACGTGTCACGACAAAGTGTTTTTGCCATGCCATGTTATCTGGCGCAGTCAAACTGGTTAGGAATCAAAATAAAAAAAAATGGAATTGTCTCTGACACTACTGGATACCTGTCTTTGTCGGTGAGAAATCAACAATAAAATACTAAATACCAACACGAAAAAAATGTGAAAATAAATCAATATTTTTTAGAAATAATCAAAATCAAGCAATTAGCGATTCCCCAAAACTCAGCAAACTTATTTGACTTTGAATTTTCTTTTGACGTGCCTCGTTCGGCAGTGGATGACACGAATTGGAAAAGTTTTAGCCACTGTCGGACTGTCGGTGCCAGCGAGCAATTTAGAGTAGATGCGGCCAACATTCAAGTCATTGTAAATTTATTTTCTTGCCACCACTAGTCGACTGCTGCCTGAATGACACGCTACGTTTTTTTCTGCCTCATTTTCCATTGTCTCCACATCCCTTAGGGCTTGTTTGCATTTGCTGCACTCTAATACATCTCAATTACCACGGATTCAGTAGAACAACAATACTATATAAAAAATTAACTAATTCACACGGACTAGATTACGATATTGCCTAACAAACCATATTTCGTTCATGCAGCGTAATTGGTTAAGCCGACTACCGCGAGAGGCACTGTGAATGCTGACCAGCAGGCGGCGGAGGCAGTTGGGTCGCTGAAGTTGTATTGCCCGGTTGAGTTGGCAATGTGCCGGTGCTGGTGGTGGTGGGGAGGATAGGATCGTGGCTGCTGTGGTGCCCGCTCGACGCCCACACCCCGCCCTCGTGCTCCCGCCGCGCGTAGCTGGCCCCGCCCCACACCGCTCGCAACCGCCCCTGCCGGCGTGCCCTCGCCCAGCGCGCAGGCGGTGCAGCTGACCCCGGCAGCCAGCCCTCGCGCCCCGCAATCGCGCCGCGTGCAGCCGCAACTTGCTAGCCCACCCTCGCACCGTGTCGTCTTCCCTTGCGTCGCGCCGTCGTTGCTGGTAGCGCACGCGGCCGCGCTGTCGTCGTCTCCGCCCCCGGTCAGAATGCGCGCCAGGCGAGGCAAGCAAGTTAGAGAAGACGGCGACTTTCATTGCTTCGGCGACTTTCATTGCTTCATGCGACTCGAGGCAAGTCGGATTCGGTTCTTTCGGTATTTACCTAAACCGAAGCAAAGGTACCCATACCGAATACCCTTGGTACTAACTTTTTTTAAGAACCGATCGGCACCAGGATTTTGAGGAACCGAATTTGCATGGACACCGAAGTACCGAATAGATCGGTTTGGTATTACCGAACGCCTATGGTGACATATGTTGTTGTTGCCAGCATTGGGGAGGGGAGCCGAAGTGGTGCTGCCGCCCATGCGGTCAGCTCAGGGGCCTCTACAACAATTGGCAATCTAGCAAGGATTACATATAGGTTTGGAATTTTCTTTCCTAAAACAATCACTCTCTTTTCTTATCAAATTATATGTTTCTTTTCATAAACAAAATCTCTATCTATTGTTGGAAATATCTGTATTTTCCTAAATTGCCTAAAACTCGAGGATATTGTGCTGTACCTGTTTGGAAATTATCAAGTGCTCTCAAATTATTAAAAATAAGAAATTATAAAAAAACAACTAAGCTAATCACTCTGATGCTGCACATAAGACTGTTTATTGCAATTTTCGTGAACATCTTTTGAGGAGCTTTAACATGTTAGCAAAATTGGTTTGCTATACTTGGCTAGGGATTGTAAGTGGTAACTATAAAATTTTTATACCCCAAACTTGGTTCAGTCTAGGGCTTGCCAAAACCTTAACACGAGACAAAGGGAATTTATATGTTCAAGTATCCTTAGGACTCATGTACCAGTCAAAAACCAATTGCATATTGAATAATCTTAAGCCTTGGCAGCTAAAAATAATCAATTGAACAGGTGCCGTCGGCTGGGGATGGCCCTCTTTGGGACCATTGACATCTTATGTCAAAACATTGACGAAAAACACAAAAAACACTTGAAGAGAGATATCTATCTATATTTATATCTATACTATAAAAAGTGAAGAAATTGATAAATACGTATTACCTGAAAATTTATACCCACCCTGTATTTTAACCGTTAGATATAACTAAAACTCTTGATCTAAGGGATATCAGACTTTCTTGTGTTCTAACAAGTAGGTCACCCCGTAAGATATAAGATTTGTTTGTGTTTTTTTCAAACAAATCATCCATGGGTGCTATGTTTCTTTCACTGGCAAAACCCATTACCCGGTTGCGTGTACCCACGGGGCGCTCCTCGTCTTTATAGCTAATTGGCTTTCTTTCGCACCGCCGCTAATCAGCTAATCCTCCTCCCCTGTTCTCTCCATGGCACGCTGTCGGACACGCACTCGGCAACGGAAGATCGACAAGATTGGCGGATACGACTCCAGATGCTCGACGTCGGATATGCCGGTAGGGCCACGACATAACCTGCGTCTGGCCAATCATTGTACGCTGTTCCATGTGATCGCAATAGAACATGACGGCGCAAGCGCAACGCATCGCCCCAAACTTGTTGGCCTCCGTTGTTCCTTGCCAACAACCCGACGTCGTCATCAAGTCACCGAGAGCCTGATGTCGAGGCTAGGCGAATGGCAGGAGTGAGGTCGATCAGACTGGTTTGGCGGCAACAAATTAACCGCTGAGTCCAAGCACGTACAGTCGCGTGCAATTGAAGCTGTGCAAGCCGGCTGTTATATCCCTAAAATTCCTAACACCAAAAATACGAACTTTTAAAATTTTTTTTAAAGTATACCAACGTTTGGTGAGTGTCATATAGGCAATCACCCAATAGTTACACAAGTAGCACCTAATATTAGTATGAGCATTGTATTTAATTTACCCGAGCTTGATTTGCTTCTTATTTGATTTTATGTGATGCTCAATAAAATCAAATAACTTATTATCGCATGTATATTTATATATCGACTGACCATGGAGGTGGATCCATCACGACCTTGAGACCCTAGTGGACCTACCATGGTGTGTGCACCATGATCACTAATACAATTAACAAGGATCACTAGCATAGTTGGTTTAGTGCTTGGAAAGAAAATAGAAAAGAGAAATAAGAAATGGAGAAAAAGAAAAAGGCCAAAGCAGCCCAACAGTAGAAGCAGCCCAGCAATCCAGCAACCGCGCCGGCCTGCCTGCCCCCGCTCACGGCCCATCCGGCCTGCTGCGCGCGCTGCCCGCTCAGCCCAGCAAGGCGACGGCCCTCGCCCGCTTGCACGCCGGCCTACCCTGCACTCCCGCCTGCCGCAGCAGCCCGCACGCCCGGCCGCCCACATGCCTGCTCGCCCGCGCTGCGGCCCAATTGGCCAACAGCTCAGCAAGGCCGCCACACGCCCGCGCCTGCCCGCTTGCCGCACCGCTATCCCAGCAAGGCCGCTGCTGCCCCGTGCGCGCCCGCACGCCACCGCTGTGCCACTGACGCCCTGACCCCACCTGTCATAGCTCAACTTTTCCCTCTTTTGGCCGCCCGCCCGTCGCATCCGTCGGCCTAGAAATGGCCATGACCGTGCGATGCCGTCCGCCCGCGCCCGTGACCCGCCACCGTGCTCCGGATGCCGTCCGTCCACCTTGGCCGCGCGCGCAAAACCCTAACCCTAATGTGCGGCCGCGCTCAGCCGCTAGATGAGGATCTCCGATCCCCACCGTCTGCTGCCGGCCGCCGTGCATATAAAGGGAGGAGCACCGGGCCGCTAGGGTTCCCCCGTGCCCCGCAACCGCCTGGACCGTGCCCGCACCACTCGTTGTAGAGGAGAAGAGGAGGAGAAAGGAGAGGAAGGAGGCGAGGTAGGAGCTGTCCGCCGGAGCCCGAGCCGCCATCGCAGTTCGTGCCCAGGGAAGGAGCCGGAGCCACCGTTCTACTACGCCACTACCGCGGCGCTGCTTCTTCTTCGCCGTGCGCACCACCTTCGCCCCCGAGCCGCCACCGACGCGCCGCGCAGGTGAGCACACCTTGCTCGCATCCATGGTCGCCGCCCAGCTCACCGGCCGCGTTCCCGCCTGTCCTCTCTCTCTTTCTTCCCATTGACTCGAGGAACGCGATCGCCTAGTCCCGGAATGCCTATTTGAAATGCTAGATGGAGCCAGCATGAGCCACAGTGAGGCCGACACCTTTACCAACCTTAGTTCCTCCGGACTCCGGCTGTCGGAGCGCCGCCGCGGCTTTGCGCCCGCGCGCGCCTTGCCGTGCCCCCCTCTTACCTCCGGTAGGTGCTACATGACCCCAATCGAACCTGGGACAAGAAGATGAGGAGCAAGATGGTGCCTTGCTGGAGTATCGCCGTCGCCATCGCCGACCACCGCCCCGTGACCTTGCCGTCGTCTGCTTCGCTAGGAGCTCGTAACCCCAAATCGATGCCCTTGTTCTACTTGCCTTGGTCCCGTGAAGCATATGCGCATGATGGGGCCGTCCCCCTCGCGTCGAGGTGCTAGGCCGCCGCGACCATACCGCTCGGCGCCACCATCGCACACGCGCCGGCAAGGCCAAGCCCCGTAAGGCCACACGGACCCCGCCGCTGCTCGCCCGTTCGCCGCCGGCGAGTCCTGGCCGGGCTGCCACACGCACAAGGCAGAGAAGAGAAGGGGATGAGCCCCGTGTGCACCGCGTCTTCCACACGGGGCCATGCAGGGCCACGCTAGACCAACCGCAGCCTGCCATGCAGTCGCTCTGCCTGCGGTCCAGGATGCACCGAGTCCATGGACCGGCCGACCATGGACCGAGCCCACCTGAGATCCAGACCACAACGTGGCACGACCAGAGCCTGACACGTGTCTAGGCCGGGCCGACCCAACCTGGCCCAGATCCAGCCCTACCCACGCCCGCCGAGGCCCGGTCGTGGGCCGGTCAGCATTGATCGTTGAGCAGTCAACATTGACCGTTGACCCGGGCCCACCTTTCAGTGACCGTTGACCGTGGGTCCCACTGTCAGCCGCTGACCGAGTCCACCCAGTGCTGACGTCAGCCCACACCACCTCTGCTGACTTGCGTGCCACGTGGACCAATCAGAAGCCACCACGTGTCAGACTCGGTTAATCCGCCCTTTTTCTTTTTTAGAAAATAGAATAAACTTTGGAAATCCATAACTAATTCATGCGAACTCCGAAAAATATGAACCAAGTGTCCAAATTTTCATAAAAATGAGCTCTACGTCATAGGCTTACGTATGAGTGCATTTGGAGTTATTGAATTTTATTGACTCTTTATGTTGACTCTATAGGAGCCGCTAACACGGCTATTATGTCTCGTTTCAGAGGAGGAGCAGTTTGAGGGGGACGACTGCGAGTACGAGGAGGAGCTCGGTGATGACTTTGCAGGTGCCACACCCCACCCAACCTCGTAGATCCTATTACGCATGGCATAATATCTAGTTTGCTAGTGCTTTATTTATGAATATCACCTGATGATAGGTTGCATGGTAGATTTGCTTGATGAGCCTTTACCTTGTCTCAACCTTACTCCTGCACACCCGCTGATAGGCTAGACGCATGCTTATTTACTTATGATGCTTTACTTCTACTACGCTTATATCTGTGTGATGTGATGCGTGGTGGAGAGTATGGTTATATGGTTAAGGCACGTGGTGTCACTCTACTCGGGGAGAGTGTTGCGTGTGTCTTGGGTGTGTGGTGAGGGTTGAGTCGATCGGACAGGATTCTACGATAAGCCATGTGGGCGACTCTTGCCAGGGGATGTGTTCTGGGCATTCTCGTGTGAGGTGCTTGTGGCGGGCACATTGTGAGGTATATGGTGATCCCGGGGGTGAGAGCCTTCGTGGAGTGATGCCCCGGGTAGAAGGTGCTGTTGTAGCACGGACTGTTGTAGTCCCTATGAGAAGATAATCCTGTCTGATCCCCCTAGGACCTGATATCTCTTGAGGACCGGAACCTTGGGACTTACGTGCTCACCACTCGCTCTTGCATGGGCAGGAGACGAATGTCTGACTAGCTAGGATGGTGCCACTACTACTAGGTTGTTAGCAGATAGTGTCGGGAGGTACGGGCATGGAGACCCACACCTTTCTTAGATAACATAGTGACCTCGGGGGCACGATACTATGTCTCACAGTCTCAGTTTGCCGGTGGTACCTATCTGGGATGTCCCAGTACTGAGTGGTAGGGTGGCATCACACTGGTTAGAAAGCAGCCGGAATTAGCTTAGGTGGGGCATCGCCGATGATGGTGATCTTATGGTTACGGGAGTACACGCTCTGCGGGGTTTATGAATCTATATATATAGTCCATGAGCCACTGGTATGGCTTTTTCCTAAGGCCCACACTTCTCAGGAGTAGTGAGATGAGTCCTTCTATTCTCCCCCCTGGTGTTACCCTTTCGGTTGTGAGTCGCTGAGATAGGCTCCGAGAGGGAGTTGGACTTGTCGACTGAGTGCGAGAGGGTGAGATGTATGTGATGGTGCTGGAATGGGAGGGATATGTGGATGAGATGGGTTAAAACTTGATGAATTATATTATATAATATTGGTCACTACTTGCATAGAAAACCACAGCCTTATATTAGGTCGCTTTAATTATATCCTTTGCATCCCACCAAATACTACATAACAAAAGCAAAGCATAGGGTGGGAGATGTGGCCAGTACAAACCGTACTGAAAATTATTTGGCAGGTGAACCCAACTACGACTTCACCGATGAGGAGTAGACGTCTCGTTCCTACGCTCAGGCTTCTTCTGGAGATTTGTTGTTGCTTCCGCCTTCTGCAGCTGTTTCAAATGTTGCTACTCTGATGTTTTCCGCCAGTATGACGATGGACTATTTATGTAATTTCCTCTAATTATACTCTTTTTATTTGATGTATGGATCCTGTATCAACTGTTGCTGGATTATATGATAGTTTGAGCTTAAAAATATCATACTATTCGCCATTCTGTGTATTTTTCCTTTGTGAAAAATTGAGAATGTTTCAGTTGGTATCAGAGCCATGCTTGACCCTACGACGAGACCTATAGGATTGGATGATAGAATTAGGAGAATCTTGATATCTCTCGGTTATACACCAACCACTGCATACGCTTTTATGCATGGCTTACCTCTCTCTGCAACTTTTCTAACTCCATTCTCGTGTCAACCTGCAGATGGACCCCAACTTGCCGCTTGGTCCGTTGCCGCTGATGGATGTCATTGAGTACAGACTCGACGGGATGGATTATGGAGGCTATGCTCACGTGCTTCGCGAGGTTCTCACCGAGCTTGGTCTTCCCGTGGAGAACATCAAGTACCTTTGCCACGGCAAGCCTGCCCTTGGAGGAGGCATCGAGGGCTACAAGGCAGTCCACATCAACGTGCTTGCAAGTATGAACCTGCCTGGAGTTGCGGCCTTCACCGACTTCGCCTTCGACAACAACACCGGCATGTGTGTTCAGACCGTTTCGCGCCAGGCACTTCGCACTGTGCTGCGCAACAGAGCCGACTACCTAAAGGAGAGTCGCTTTTGTCTGCTTCCTCGTGCCCTCGACGTTCAGCAGGGTACTTGGGAGGAGATCGCCTACGTCGAGCAGAATATCAGAGTTGACCGCAACCCTTGCCACCGCACCTCTGTGATGTACCTGTAGTGCCAAGAAATGTACATCGCTGAGCTGGAGTGAACCTGATGGAGGTTGATGAGAGGATGCACAAGTCAGAGGATAAGGAGGCAGCCTATAAGCAGAAGATTGCAGACCTAGAGCATGAGTTGGCGTGCAAGGAGCATACTCACCGGGACCAGATCACCAGTCTGATGAACGAGATGGATAAGCTGCAGATCCATAATAGCCATCTCATCAGGTAGATTGGAGAGCTTGAGATTGCTATAGCTGAGAAGAACGAAGACATTACAAAGAGTTTCCAGAAGAAGAGTCAAGATGCCGCCTACAGGGACAAACTCCATGAGCAGTGCAAGGCTCAACGCGAGAAGTTGCTGCAGGAGTACACTCTTGCTAGCTACAACCAGGGACACCTAATCAACTACGTCCATAAGACAGCATACCTCTTGGACAAGCTCAAACACACCATGGAGGCTTGGAAGAGGTTAGATCACAAGAGTGTTAGGGAGTACAAGGAACTATAGGACGAGCTTCCCTTACGAGCCCGTAACAAGGTCAGAGTTGAGACATTCGAGCTGGGGCAATCTTGCCTCAACTTGAGTGGGTGTCCCACCACTGGACTCAGCGGACATTCAATGTCCACCCCACAGCTTGTGGAGGCCTGTCGTTACGTCTCTCGCCTTTGGATGACTGACGAGCAGATCCAAGTCTCTGGCATCGGTATTCCTCCTGCAGCTTACAGTTTGGACTAGTCCCTAGGGATGGTTTAGTGTAGTGTAGGATCGGGGGATGATGGGCCCTGTATGGCCAAGTGACCAGACTCGCCTTGTCGTAGAGTAGATTGTCCACCCCTTGCTAGAACTACCTGTGTGTAGTACGTTTCTCATGAGTCTCCTAGCGTAGCTGCTAGAGATATCACCATGTACCCACTTGATGTAATGAATGATTCAGATTTTATCGCATCTTTTTGGATTTTCATGCTTCTTCGTATGAGTGTTGGATAGATTTAAATGTTTTTCAATCATATAAACTAGTTTAATTATTACATCATTAATGTCGAAGTTATATCACATGCACTCATGCCCTAATCTTATATTTAAGCAAGATGTCCACTCGTCGTGCCAGCCGCCTGAGCAACCGCTCCCCTTCACCTGCACCCGCCAGGGGCTGTGGATGCGGTCGTGGTCGTGGTCATGGACGCATTGGTCACATACCCCTCGTCCTTGAGGAGCCACCTCGTGCTGCCACCCCACAGCCCGTACACCCACCACCATCGCCGGTTGATGAGCCAGAACCAGCTACTGGAGGCGTGGCTGGAGGACCGCCATCACCTGTTGCTGAGCCCGAGCCTGAGCCTGCCGCTGGAGGAGATGCAACTCCGCCACCACCACCCGTGCCACTTTTGGCGGATGTGATGGCTCAGCAGACCGAGCTTCTTCGAGTCTTAGCTGAGTGCGTGCTGCAACCCCACCACAGGGAGCCACACGATGACTACTACAAGAAGCTGGAGTTCTTTCTCAAGCTGAGGCCCTCAACATTCGATGGCACCAACATCGACCCCATCGCTGCCGATGACTGGCTGAGGGAAATCGAGAAGAAGCTGGACTTGACCACTTGCACTAACGAGGAGTGTGTTGGCTTGGCAACTCACCAGCTTGTGGGTGCTGGGAGATCTTGGTGGGACAGCCTCTGTGAGACCCACTAGGACCCCGCCAACATCTCCTGGGATGAGTTCGTGGAGGAGTTCCGCGCGTTCTTCATTCGCGAGGGCGCGCTGGAGAAGAAGGAGAACGAGTTCCACAACATCTCCATGGGGGCTGACAAGGTGCATGAGTACACCACCCACTTCACTAACCTGCTGTGCTATGCACCTGCCTCAGTGGTGAATTCTAAGAAGAAAAAGAGGTACTACTACCGCAAGGGCTTGTCTAGCTGCATTAGGCTCTCCCTCTCAGGCACCAAAAGCCACACCCTGCGTGACTTGATCAACAGGTGCATGGAGATTGAGAAGGACCGTGACGAGGTTTTCGCGGAGAAGGAGGCGCTTGGCAAAACCAAGAAGCACCGTGCTAAGGGCACCTCCCACACACCTACCCCACGGAGGTCATGTGGTGAGGCATCTCAGCCTCCCCGCTCTCGCTTCGCCTAGGGAGCTGCACACGGTTCGAGCCGGGGCAGTGGTACCCACACCAACAACTACCCCCGCTCGGCTTAGGACCGCCAAGCGTACGCTCATGCCACACTAGGAGGTAGCACGTGGAGGGCCTCCGTGCCAACCCCCATAGGCGGCGCGACCTACACTTGCTTCGTTTGTGGCCAGCCGGGTCACAAGGCAGCCGAGTGCCCGAACAAGGCTGCACCGGCTACACCAGCGCCTGCCAGACAGAACCAGGGCACCCCGTACAAGCAGGTGCCATCTGGAGCACCCCGTGGCTGCCTCGCCCACATCACAGCAGAGGCTGCCCAGAGTGCCCCCGACGTGGTGTATGGTATGTTTTTAGTGCATGGAGTTAAGGCATCCGTGCTGTTTGATTAAGGAGCTACATGTTCTAATATATCCACCAAGTTTGCACAAGAGCACCATATACCTGTCACTCCATGAAAAGAAGCCTTATACACCAGTTCACCTTTGGGCAATGTTTGTTGTACCAAAAGATGTAAGGGAGTGATTATCACAATCGAGGGTCTTACCTTTCTTGCTGATCTTTCCTTGCTACCCTTCAAAGGCCTAGACATCATTCTAGGGATGGATTGGTTAATCCAGAACAAGGGAGTGATATCTTGCTCACCTAGATTTGTGGATATAACCCATCCAAGTGGTCGCCAGATCAGATGTGAACCGAACAAAGGGACAGATGTTTCCATGTTGTGTGTTCTTGAAGAGAAGTCACTTGAGGAAGTGCCTGTAGTTTGGGATTATCCCAATGTCTTTCCTGAAGAGCTACCAGGGATGCCACCGGACAGGGATGTTGAGTTCGTGATCAACCTGTTGCCTGGTACGAGTCCCATTTCCAAGCGACCCTACCGTATGGCAGTTGATGAGCTTAAGGAGCTTAAGAAATAGCTTAAGGAGCTATCTGAGAAAGGGTTCATTAGGCCCAGTGCCTCGCCCTGGGGATCTCCTATTCTGTTTGTTAAGAAGAAGGATGGTACACAATGGATGTGCATTGATTATAGGAACCTAAATTCTGTGACCATAAAAAACAAGTACCCCCTGCCGAGGATAGATGACCTGCTAGACCAGCTATGCAATGCCAAGTATTTCACCAAGATTGACCTCAGATCAGGCTACCATCAGATGAAGATCAGAGAAGAGGACATTCCCAAGACAACATTTGTCACCAGATATGGGCAGTATGAGTACACCGTCGTGTCTTTCGGTCTTACGAAGGCACCGACTTATTTTATGAACATGATGAATAAAGTGTTCGTGCAGGAGCTGGATAAGTTCATGGTGGTCTTCATTGATGACATTCTTGTCTATTCTGCCACGGCTGAGGTGCATGAACAACATCTGAGGATAGTGTTGGAGAAGTTGAGAAAGCATCAGCTATACGCCAAGTTTGGCAAGTGTGAGTTTTGGCTTGAGGAGGTCGCTTTCCTAGGCCATATACACAATGCTGACAGAGTAGCTGTTGATCCATCCAAGATTGAGACAGTGAAGGGATGGGAGCAGCCACAAAATATGACAGACGTGAGAAGTTTCTTGGGATTGGCTGGTTATTATCGCCGATTCATCGAGAACTTTTCCAAGATAGCTCGCCCCATGACCAACCTCCTGAAGAAGACCAAGGAGTTTGAATGGACATCCCAATGCGAACAAAGTTTCCAGACCCTGAAGGAGAAGCTCACCACAACGCCTATTCTAGCCTTGCCCGATATCCACCAGGACTTTGTGGTCTATTGCGATGTGTCTCGCCACGGGCTTGGTTGTGTTCTAATGCAGAATGGGAAAGTCATTGCCTATGCTTCCCGCTAGCTTAAGGAGCATGAACAGCGTTACCCCACCCATGATCTTGAGCTTGCAGCCATGATCCATGCCTTGAAGATTTGAAGGCACTACCTGATAGGGAACAAGTGCGAGATCTACACCGATCACAAGGGCTTGAAATACTTTTTCACCCAGGAAAATCTGAACATGCGACAGCATCGTTGGCTCGAGCTGCTTAACGACTACGACATGGAGATTCTCTATCACCCTGGGAAGGCCAATGTGGTCACTGACGCTCTTAGCCGCAAAAGCCATTGTCATGCTCTATTCACCACCACCTTGCCCAAGGAGTTGCAAGAGGGCATTGATGAGTTACAGATGGAGGTGATACCCCATGGCCTGTTGAATGAGCTTCGTGTACACTACACCCTCATGGATAGGATCCGTGAAGCCTAGCACCATTGTCCAGAGATTTAGGAGATACATGAGCTCCTGACGCAAGGCAAGTGCCAAGAGTTCAGTGAAGATGAACAAGGTACCTATTGGTACAAAGATAGAATTTGTGAACTTAAAGACCCAGCTATCCGCAATGAGATCCTATCAGAAGGACATGACTCCAAGTATTGCATCCACCTAGGCAGTACTAAGATGTATGCTAATTTGAAGAGGAGATTCTGGTGGAAGAACATGAAGTCAGATATCACAGGTCATGTTGATAGATGCGACATTTGTAAACGCATCAAAGCTGAGCACAAGAGACCGGCAGGACTGCTAAAGCCACTTGATATACCTGAATGGAAATGGGATAGAATTTCTATAGACTTCATTGTGGGTTTGCCTCAAACCTCAAAGGGCCATGATGCTATATGGGTGATAGTCGATCGCTTGACTAAGGTAGCTCACTTCCTAGCCATCAAGAATGATGCCCGAGTTGGCCAGCTAGCAGATCTTTATGTTGAGAACATTTTCAAGCTGCATGGAGCCCCTAAGAGCATAATATCTAATCGTGGGCCGCAGTATACGTCCAAGTTCTGGAAGACCCTGAACAAGTCAATAGGGAGCAAGCTAGACTACAGTACCGCTTACCACCCTCAGACAGATGGCTAGATAGAGAGAGTGAACCAGATCCTTAAAGATATGCTCTGAGCTTGTGTTCTAAAATATGGGACTGATTGGGAGAAGAGTTTGCCCTTCGCAGAGTTCTCCTACAACAACAGTTACCAGGCAAGTCTCAAGATGTCACCATTCGAGGCTATGTATGGAAGACCGTGCAGAACATCGCTGATGTGGTCTGAAACAAGTGAAAGATCATTCTTTGGCCCTGCCACCATCAAGGAAGCCAAAGAAGGAGTCGCCCAAGTGTGAGAGAATCTGAGAATTTCCCAGAGCCGTCAAAAGAGCTATGCCGACAAGAGGTGTAGAGACCTCGAGTTTGAAGTCGGGGACTATGTCTATCTCAAGGTCTCCCCGCTTTGAGGGACCATCAAATTCCATGTGAAAGGAAAGGTAGCACCAAGGTATGTGGGACCGTACAGAATCAGTGAAAGAATTGGCAAGCTTGCCTACAAAATTGAGTTACCCACGCAACTAGCAGGAGTGCACCCGATGTTCCATGTGTCACAACTGCGCAAGTGTTTACAACTGCCAGAGCATCCGATACCCGCAGAGGCACTGGATGTTTAGGACACCCTGGAATACAGAGAGCACCCCATCCGCATTATGGATAGAACCACCAAGGAAACCAGAAACACCAGCACACCATACTTGAAGGTTCAGTGGAGCAATCACACAGAACGAGAAGCAACGTGGGAGAAAGAGTAAGAAATGAGGAAGCTCTACCCCAACCTATTTGAAGAGTAAGTTACACGTTTGAATCTCGAGGACGAGATTCTCATAAGGGGGTAGGACTGTAACATCCCTAAAATTCCCAACACCAAAAATGCGAACTTTTAAAATTTTTTCCAAAGTATAACAATGTTTGGTGAGAGTCATGTAGGCAACCACCCAATAGTTGCACAAGTAGCACCTAATGTTAGCATGAGCATTGCATTTAATTTACCCGAGCTTGATTTGATTCTTATTTGATTTTATGTGATGCCCAATAAAATCAAATAACTTATTATCACATGTATGTTTATATGTCGACTAACCATGGAGGTGGAACCATCACGACCTTGAAACCCTAGTGGACCTACCATGGTGTGTGCACCATGGTCACTAACACAATTAACAAGGATCACTAGCATAGTTGGTTTAGTGCTTGGAAAGGAAATAGAAAAGAGAAATAAGAAATGGAGAAAAAGGAAAAGGCCAAAGCAGCCCAACAGCGGAAGCAGCCCAGCAATCCAGCAACCGCGCCAGCCTGCCGGCCCCCGCTTGCGGCCCATCCGGCCTGCTACGCGCGCTGCCCGCTCAGCCCAGCAAGGCGACAGCCCTCGCCCGCTTGCACGCCGGCCTGCCCCGCACGCCCGCCTGCCGCTGCGGCCCTGCATGGCCTGCCACCTCGGCCTGCCACCCGCACGTCCACTCGCCCGCGCTGCGGCCCAATTGGCCAATGGCCCAGCAAGGCCGCCGCATGCCCGCGCCGGTCCGCTCGCCGCACCGCTGGCCTAGCAAGGCCGCTGCTGCCCCACGTGCGCCCGCACGCCGCCGCGGTGCCGCTAACCCCCGGACCCCACCTGTCATAGCTCACCTTTTCCCTCTTTTGGCCGCCCGCCTGTCATGTCCGTCGGCCTAGAAATGGCCATGGTTGCGCGATGTCGTCTGCCCACGCTCATGACCCACCGCCGCGCTCCGGATGCCGTCCGTCCACCTTGGCCACGCACGCAAAACCCTAACCCTAATGCGCGGCAGCGCTCAGCCGCTTGATGAGGACCTTCGATCCCCACCGTCCGCCGCCGGTCGCCGTGCATATAAAGGGAGGAGCACCGGGCCGCTAGGGTTCCCCCTTGCCCCGCAGCTGCCCGGACCGTGCCCGCACCACTTGTTGCAGAGGAGAAGAGGAGGAGCAAGGAGAGGAAGGAGGCGGGGTAGGAGCTGTCCACCGGAGCCCGAGCCGCCACCGCTGTTCATGCCCAGGGAAGGAACCGGAGCCACCGTTCCACTACGCCACTACCGCGGCGATCACCTCCTTTGTCCGCGAGCCGCCACTGACACACCGCGCAGGTGAGCGCACCTCGCTCGCATCCATGGTCGCCGCCCAGCTCACCGGCCACGTTTCGACCTATCCTCTCCCTCTTTCTCCCCATTGACTTGAGGAACACGATCGCCTAGTCCTGGAACGCCTATTTGACACACTAGATGGAGCCGGCATGAGCCATAGTGAGGCCGACACCTTTGCTGACCTCAGTTCCCCTGGACTCCGGCCCTCAGAGCGTCACCGTGGTCCTGCGCGCCCTGCCCCCCTCTTACCTCTGGTAGGTGCTACATGACCCCAATCAAACCTGGGACAAGAAGATGAGGAGCAAGGTGTTGCCCTGCCGGAGTATTGTCGTCGCCATCGCCGACCGCCGCCGCCGTGACCTTGCCGTCGTCTGCTCTGCTAGGAGCTTGTAACCCCAAATCGATGCCCTTGTTTTGCTTGCCTTGGTCCCGCAAAGCAAATGCGCATGCTGGGGCCGTCCCCCTCGCGTCGAGGTGCCATGCCGCCGCGACCATACCGCTCGCCGCCGCCGTCGCACGCGCGTCTACAAGGCCAAGGCTCGTAAGGCCACACGGACCCCGTCCTGCACCGGCCTGGCCTCCGCGCCCGCTTAGCCATGCCTCAGCCTAACCAGCACCACCCGCCACCGCTGCTCGCTCGTTCACCGCCGGCGAGTCCCGGCCATTGCTGCCGCATGTGCAAGGCAGAGAAGAGAAGGGGATTAGCCCCGTGTGCACCGCATCTTCCACACGAGGCCACGCTGGACCAACCGCAGCCTACCATGTAGCTGCTCTGCCTGCGGTCCAGGATGCACCGAGTCCATGGACCGGCCGACCGTGGACCGAGCCCACCTGAGATCCAGACCGCAACGTGGCATGACCAGAGCCCGACACGTGTCTAGGCCGGGCCGGCCCAACCCGCCCAGATCCAGCCCTACCCAAGCCCGCCGAGGCCCGGTCGAGGCCCGTTCGGCGTTGACCGTTGACCGGTCAACATTGACCATTGACCCGAGACCACCTGTGAGTGACCATTGACCGTGGGTCCCACCTGTCAGCAGCTGACCGAGTCCACCCAGTGCTGACGTCAGCATCTGACGTCAGCGTTACGTCAGCACCAAGCCACCTCTACTGACCCACATGCCACGTGGACCAATGAGAAGCCACCATGTGTCGGCCTCTGGTTAATCTGCCCTTTTTCTTTTTCAGAAAATAGAATAAACTTCAGAAATTCATAACTAAGTCATGCGAACTCCAAAAAATATGAACCAAATGTCCAAATTTTCATAAAAATGAGCTCTACGTCATAGCCTTATGTATGAGTGCATTTGGAGTTATTGAGTTTTATTGATTCTTTGTGTTGACTCTATATGAGCCACTACGCGGCTATTATATCTCGTTTTAGAGGAGGAGCAGTTTGAGGAGGATGACTACGAGTACGAGGAGGAGCTCAGTGACAACTTCGCAGGTGCCACACCTGACCCAATCTCGTAGATCCTATTACGCATGGCATAATATCTAGTTTGCTAGTGCTTTATTTATGAATATCGCCTGATGATAGGTTGCATGATAGATTTGCTTGATTAGTTCACCCGACCCATACCATGTCATTTCTCTTCCTCTTCCTCCTCCACATTCTACATGTTTCTTCAGCTAATTAGTTCAGTTTTTGGCTCATGCTTAGGAAATGTTTAGGAAATGTGCGTTACTGAACCTCCACACACAACCCATTGTTTTTGGCTCATGCTTTTTGTATGTACAGTTTTTCTGTACTGAATTACTTTTCTGATATTAATGAATTGCTTTTCTCAATTTGTTGAACTGCCTCTCTGAAATTATTGAATTTCTTCTCTAAATTTTTTTGATTTACCTATCAAATGACCTGAAACTTTTTTGATCCATAAGTTGCAAAAAGGTAGTGATGACTCTATATAGAAAAAAGTGCATTCAGAGTCCCTGCATCCTGCTTTTTACCTTCTGTGCCTTCTATTGACTATTGATGAATGAGGCTCTCGTTTGTCAGACTCTTCTATTTTGTTGTCTTACTCCACTACCTGACACTTTATAGTGTATATTGTACATACACAGTCAACTCTTTTGCCACTACTACCGTGTTGTGCCTTGGTTTCTTAGAAACAAAATAGCATTTTTCTGGGGCCCAATTAACCATTTCGCAGTAAAAGTGCATTCAGATTCCCTGGATCCTGCTCTTTATCATTTTTTACCTTCTATTGATGAATGGTGCTGTCGTTTCTTGGATTCATTTCTAACAGGGAAATTTACCTTCTAGTGTATCTTGTTCTCTGAAATGGTACCTAATAGTGTGAGTCTGAATGTGAAATGGCTGTTTTTTAGTCAGATACTGTGAACAAGAATCAAATTGTGAACTCTCTCTCTTTCTGCATGAGCAGTATAATAGGGATGTGGTTAGAATTGACTTCTCTTTTTTTTAATTTTTTTTTGTAGCCATGATTTTGGGTTGAATATGCTGATGCACGCTCAACATTAGGATGGGAGAACATTGGAATACTTCCAGATCCAGCCGACTGACATTATCAATGTACGCAAGAACCTATTTCACAAGTGGGTAATCCATAAAGATAATCAAATGAGGAACTGGAAAGAGAAGCTTGATCTTGCATGACCATAAAGGTAAGCAGTTTAGTATCATTAGTTAGGTAATTTATTACTATTCTGGTATCAATTTAATATCATTGGTCAGCAATAAACTTTGTAAATAGGGAAAAGTATATGCGAATTTTTGGCTCTACCAACAAGCAGATCAAATCAAAAATGTTTAAGGAAACTTTTCCCTTTTTTGGACTAACCAACTGATACCTGAATACCTGATTATTAGTATTCTCTTTGAAAACCCTGAATGAAACATTTGGGGAACTGTTATCACCACCACTGTGATTATTTTACTATAATTTACAGGCCTCCCATATACTAATTTGATGTATCCTAACTTTTCAAGCTGCAATTCAAAATCTTAACTTTTCTCTGAACTTTCAGATTTTACTTACTTCTACTGAACATGCAATCCTCACAACTTATCAACACACCACTCTACAAACTCCCCTGCTCCCGAAATCTCATAATCTCCCAAGCTTCTACTCTCTGATCAGTAATGACAACGCTTTCTACTGAATCAGATTTCACTGGCAAGCAATCCTATACTTCTCTGGCACTTCTTTGTGCTCACCACCTTTCTATTTCTCTCTAGACTGCATACACTACTCCATACAAGGCTCTCCTAGTGTAACCCTCTGAGCACCAAGCTTGTGTTGGCCACCTTGTGCGCCTTTCTGTAACAAATATCTACTACTTTTTTTAGAATGAAAAACATCTACTACTTCGTGGTCTGCTTGGCACATATCTACCTTATCTATTGCATATCTGCATCCTAATCTTGTGTAGATCATCATAAGACATATGTAGTTTGATGTCATTAGTCAAGTAATTTATTAGTATTCTGGTAGCAAGTTAATAGCATTGGTCAGACAAGTTATATATAGTAACGCCTTGGTAGCAATGAACCTAGTAAATAGGGAAAAGGATATTCAACATTTTGGTCTACCAACACACAACACATCCTTGTTTCATCGTGACCATATGACATGTCACATATTAACTTAGGCTGACATTTCATAGGCATACAAATTAACTTAGGGTGATATTTTTTGTCCAAAACCCCTCAAACTTAGGTTGACATTTCATAGGCAGGCATTTTAGTGCAAAAGGTCGGGTTGCTGGTCACAAATTGCAAACCAAATCCATCCAAGAAGTCTTCATCGAAATCCGGTGGAGGCTTGTTAAGATTCATACCTGTGAAAGTAAAATGCTATTGGTTTTAAGTGTGATACATTATGACTGTAATAATTTCAGAAAAACAACTTGCTAGCTTATTTCAGAAAAGCAGTTCAACAAATTCATAAAAGCAGTTCAATGTTTTCAGTAATGTTGTTCAGTAGCACTCTGAAAGCAAGTTGGCTAGTTCAGAAAACTGTACCTGAACTTTTTGCTACTGTTTTTAGACATTTTTTGGTTTTATGGGGGCCATCTAGATGTGGTTTGGGAGTTAAGATAGAGGAAAGAGAGTTTGTATGTACAAGTTTTGTTGCTATTTAAGTTTACTTGGTTTTACTTACTTTTTGCATTGCAAAATGAGGATCTACACGGAAGCTTCTTTATGTGCAGCCTATGATGTGTGGCTATTTTGGCTTAAACTGATGAGCTGGTCTACTTTTTTTATTTGTGCAGGTGTGAGGGCGTGAGTCATCAAAATTATCATGTCATGATATCAAGTAGATACTATGTGCAACGCGAATACTGGGACAACTTATGATGCATTGAATCATATTTTCGTTTTGCTGTAAGTAGGAAGAACTAACATCAGATGATGAATCAATTTGGGTTGTATCAAACTGTTCATTTTTTCCCTTACTGGAACATCTTTTGTGCTAATGGGTTCTGTCTACTTTATTTTGTGCAGGTGTGAGACCATGAAGCATGAGAATAGAGATGTCATGATATCAAAGTAGAATATTATGTGCAGCAGTAGGTGGGATGTCTAGTTAATACAAGATCAACTTTATCAAAATAGATCAAAATTGATTATTCAGTTTGCAGCAAGAGAGGCTGACATCAGGTGATGAATCATTTTGGTTATATCAACAGTAAAGCCTGTTTTGAATTGCTAAAGCAATACAACTGATCTACCAGTTTGTTAGTACTGAGTTGCTTCTGATAAATAACCAAATTGCTCATGGTTTTCCTTTGGATGATAGTACTTGTTGACGAATTTAGTACCATACTTGCTGTTTTAATCTGCCCTGTTTTTCCTCTTTTTTGAGATCGCCTGGCTGGGGCCATGGTGGCGGCGTTCTTTTTTTTTTTTTTTTTTTTTTTGATAAGTGGTGGCGGCGTTCTAGAAAGGAAGAAGCAAGACATACCTGAGCATTTTTAAGAGAGGGGTTTGGGCCAGGGCCAGGGGGTTGGTGGGGCACGTGGGCTTTTTTTTTTGCCTGGATGCGAGCTAACATTATTTAATGTGCGCACGCGCCGTCGTGGTGTGTCCTTCCGCGCAGTGATGTGCCGTCGGTCACAGGAACGGAAAGGCAGTTTTCCTAGTACATTACTATTTCTGGGCGTGCGTGCACCCCGTGCGGGCGTTGGCTGCGTCCTGCATTGTTTTATCTTTAATGACAGCCGTCACCTGGGCCCTCTCACCGGTAATAAGAAGTGCAACTCCCCGCCCGTGCACCCGTACGTTGACAACTCTGATTTCATGGCTGCGGTGATCTGTGCCGCAGATGTCTGCGACCACCTCGGATGCAGTGTGGGGCCTTTCCTCGTGCTGTGTTTCATTTGGCTGGCTTTGACTTTTCATCTGTGCAAATGATGGCATCTTCACTGTTCAACTGAAGTCTGGCCAGGTCACTAAGATAGGCAAGAGAACAAGTTACAACCCCATCTTTCCCTTCACGAGCTTCTACACTCCTGGTAAAATTTTATTTGTGCATATTTATATGACTCAATATTCATTCAGATTGTTGCAAAATTATTGGCTCAGTGATATTATTCTCAGTGATTTGCCAAGATCTATTCAGACTGTTGCAAAATTACATCTTCAGAGATATTGTTCTAGTGAGTGGCGCAGTAATATGAATGATGGTAACTTCGATAAAAAAAATTGAACCTGTGGAATTTTTAAAATGTAATCTCAACAAATGTACGGTAAGACAAAAACTGAGCATTTGTGTATCCACTTGCCGATCTATATTGTATTAAGACCTTTGTGGCAAATCTAAATTCACATGTTGCTAATCTCAGTCCTGCGACTAGCAATATTTCATATCAATGTGAGATCTTTTTGCTATGTCATTTTTATTGTGTTTTTAATTTTGACATCTTGTTATGACTGGTAGATTGCAAGCACCAATGAGGACTGATTGTCCAATGAAATAATTTGATCAAGCTGCTGTGGGGATTTGCAGAGTTGATGATTGAGATGTTTTGTATCAATCAGTACTGACGAATGATGAATGATGAGTGTGACGACTAGTACCAGGAATGTAGAAGCTCATTCCCTATCTTGTTGATCCTGCCAGACTTTTGTTCAACACTGAACAAGCTGTCATTTGCAATGACGAAAATGTAACCAGTGCCTTCTGCAAAGCCAACTATGTGAAACGTGGGGAAGAGGCCACCAATGCTGGTGGGGATCATGGAATCGAGCTCGATCGCCTTGCCTCGCGCCCATTCGGTGACGCCGTCTGGGTCAGTTCTCAAAGACAATAGGCGTGGGCTGTAGCCCTCTAGAGCGGCGACTACCGGCCTACCATCCTCTGTATGGCAAGGATCATGTTTGACACAAGTGGGAGCTGCACCCTGCTCACCGACAGGAAGCCCCGAGCCAAGTCGTACATGACGATTTGCCCAGCACCAACCATGAAAAAGACGGTGCCTCCAGCGAGCAGGCTTTGTGTACCCCACCGAAACGAGGAACTGACATCAATGGAGCCTGACACACTCCACTGTCCAGTCTCTGATGAGTAGATGCTAGCCTGTGCCACTTTCTACTCCATGCTCACGGTATGTTTTTCCCAACAAAACCACGAGGAAAGGCCCACTGCTGCAGTCGAGATGGTCGCAGCCATTGGAGGCGCAGAGAACGGCTGCCGTGAATTCCACGCGCCGGTGCTGATGCAGGCGTGCGTATAAGAACCGCTGCTTGCCGGTGACAGGGTCCCAGACGGTGAGGGTTGGTGGGCACCCGTCCTGGTGGTGGTGGAGGAGGACGCGGCCATGGCGGCAGTCCACGATTCGCAGCGGGCGGGGCTGCCAGCGGACGCTGACTTGGCGAAAGGGGACGCCGGTGTCGTGGGGATGAATAGGGGACGGCATGGACCGACGGAGTAGTTGTCGCAGAGGATGCCGACCACGGGGGCTGCTCCGTGGATCTCGCGGTACCGACGGTGGTAGTCGCGGTCGCCGAGGCGGCGCCAGGCCTTGCAGACGAGGGAGGCGCGGGCGAGGCACGCGATGTCATCTGGAGTGAGGCGGAGGAGGATCTCGATGATGAGATCGTCCATCAACGCCGGCAGCGGACTCGCTACTCTACCATTTTTTTTTTTTTT
Organism: Bothriochloa decipiens; assembly: GCA_023333625.1. Classification (NCBI taxonomy): domain Eukaryota; kingdom Viridiplantae; phylum Streptophyta; class Magnoliopsida; order Poales; family Poaceae; genus Bothriochloa; species Bothriochloa decipiens. The sequence goes on from CM041630.1 coordinate 22,002,123, forward strand.
TTTTTTTGAGATTATCTCGCTACTCTACTGGATCGGGTAGGGTTGGGATTCTGCTACGGGCGTCTGTCTCTGCCTCTTTCGGCAGGTTGGGAAATTTCTTTCCGAAGATGGCACCAAGAGTCCGTGTGTATTCCAAGTATATTTCAGCATTATAAATAAATATTATGTTAGAAACCATAAACCATGTACAATAATAATTCCTTTTATTGGGAAAACAATTATAATTCCTGTGTACCTTGAACCGTGCAAGTTTAATTATACGGTAATGCTCAGACTCTAACGTCCTAACTATAGGACAACGTTACTCGGGCTGCTATTGGGCCGACGAGAACCGCGTGCAGCGAGGCGTGAGTCTCGGATGCTCCGCCCTGGAGAGTAAAGGATGGGTCACGAGTGTTTTCCTCATTTCTGTCGCGGTCTCCACTCACTCATCTCGCTTCTCCTCGCCAGCTCTCATCGGTGTGTCGTCGCCGCCGAGCCGTCGTCGTCCCCTGCGCGCGCACTCCAGGTCTTTCCGTGCTCGCCGATGCGCACATCGCTTACCTGTGCTCGTGTCGTCCCTCCTCCCACCTCGTGCCCTATGCTTCGCAGAAGCCTGGCCATGGCGGCGCTCACGGCATCCGCGTGTATCAGCCGGCGGCGCCCCCGGATCCACCGGATCTTGCAGCGGCGGCCACAGATCTGCGGGTTCCAGCGGCGGGGGACGCGGATTTGGCCGATCCGCCGCTGTCGACCGCGGAACCTGGCGGGTCCGTTCAGGGCGGCGGCGGCGGTGGTGCCGACCGTGGTTGCTGCGGGGGCGACGGCGGATCCAGCCCGTCCCAGGTAGGCCTTCTCCCCTTTCTTCTCTCCTCCCGTCTACTCTATCTCCGGTCATGAGCTATGCCATCCGGCGAGCTCAGCCCTTTCCTTCTTCCAACTCGGGTTTGGTTCAATTGTGTTCCCTTGGTTGTTTTAGTGTCTTTCCACTGTTGTTTCTCGGAGGTGGGGGGTTCACTACAGTAGGGGTAGGGTTGCAGTTGCTTTAGTTCTTTGTTTCAAAATTCTTGTTCATGTTGTTTCTTTTTTTCCCTTAATTTGTTTCACGTGTTGCAATAGGTTAGGGGTTGCAGGAGGCTTGAGTTTTTATTTCAAAAATTATGTTCATGTTGTTTCTATTTTCGTTTTAATTTGTTTCACTTCATCTGGTGGTCGGTGTAGCTTTTTTGTTTTTTGTTTGTTGCAGTATGTTTTCCTTGTCATTTTCAACACATGTTTCAATCCAGGTCCGACCATGTTCTACATGTTCATTTTCGTTCCTTTTTAAGTGTTTGTTTTTCTCTAACGTTTTGTTTCTTTTTGCCTTATTTATTTGTTTCAGGCGAAGTTCAAGGATGTTCGCGGCGTTCAGTTTATGTTTCGGTAGTTTTTTATTTTCATTTTTGTTTGCCCCCCATGTTTCTGTAGTTTCAGTAGTTCAATATGGCATGGTGGAGGCGACGACGTAGCTTCTCCGCCGGGATCGGCCATGGAGGAGTGCAGGGCCGTGCGGGGTGGGGGCTGGGGGATCCCCCCTGTGTTTCATTGAAGGATTTTGTTTTGTTTCAGCAAATCGGTGGAAATGTTTCGGGAGGCTTTTTTGGCGGCGGCGGATCTTTTGTTTGCGCTGTTTTTCTCGGCGGCAGCTTGGGGGCGGAGTGGATGCAAGGACGATGGAAGCTCAGGGGATCGGGACGGGGGAAGGACCCCCTCTTCGTGGTTCGGCGGCGCGGGGGGACGGGGGAGGAGTTGGGCATGCGTGTCGGGCGGGGCAGGAGTCGGGGGTGCGTGTCGGGGGCGGGGGTGGGCCGGGCTCGGGTGTCCTATGCTTAGGACGTCCGAGCTCCAACATGACCCTTAATTATACGCTGACTCTCCCGATTGATCCTATATACAGGCATTTTTTTAGATAAAGGATAAAAACTATCCGGCTTCATCTACCCACAGGTAGAATGAGATCAAATTATTACAGCATCGGAAATAAAAGAAAGACAATGACGAAAGAAAATACATCCCCAACAAGGAGATCAAGTAGTCCTACACAAGCTATGACTTACACCGTGATGTCAACTCCATTACAATAAGATCACCAACGTCAAGACAAAGCCGCCAAACACGCTTCTCAGACCTAATAAAGGTACTAAAAACATTGGATACTGACCACCATTGAAGATTGGATGCTTCTTCCTCGATAACAGCACGAAGTACTTGGTGCAGATGCCCACCAAACGTCGAGCTATTACGCCATCGAATACCACCTCCGCCTTGAGCTGCACAGCGAGCAGGGTGACCACGCGGGAGAACTGCTGGCCTTGGCGAACAAGAACTTCGATGACACGCCTGCGCCACAGCCGCCGGCCTACAGAAACCAGGCTAGGTTTTCACCCAGTTTTTGAACGCCCATGGACCCATATATAGGCACCTATATTGATTTCTTTTTCTTTCCAAGAAAACTTTATTAACAATCAAAAGTATCATTACAGACTAGGAACCGAATAAATTTAGCAACAAAACCAAAGTAGACCTGACTACTACTTGACCTAAGAGCAAAATGAGCGAGTTCATGAGCTACCTTATTTTGATTTCTACCTAGTCTTAACAACTTCTAAGGTATGAAGGTCTTCCACCGCAAGCCTTGCTTCATGCATTTATCGACCATGCCACTGATCGGTCCTTCTCCTTGCTCCTTAGATTTTCGGCAATGACAGCACAATCCCGTTTAAGCACCATAGCCGGCATAACAAACCCTTCAAGGCGCGCCGCAGCCTCGGCTTCTTCACCATCCTTGCAATGAACTAGAATACGCCAAACTGTTAATTTTGTATGACCCTCATGGTCTCTAATAATCACTCCATCTACATTAATCTTCAGAGCATCACAAACATGTAGTATCCATCTCTTGCGCAAAGTTGGATCCTTCGTAGTTCTAGATTTTGCAGCACCAATCAGCATAATCGCTTTCCTCTACTATCAGTTTTCACGTTCTTCTGTCGTAGGAGCACAAGAGAATCCATATACATCATGAGAAAAGTAACAGATCCTTCAATTGAAAGCTTCTGACCTGCATGCAAAATACTATTCCTCACAAACCATGCATGCCATAGCACCATAATTAGGTTATCAAGTGGGGCTACAACATGGGGACACTAAACACAAGCATGAAAACAATCCTCAGTCTTGAAAGCACATAATTCACAAGATTCCAGTAGAGAAAGATGATGGTAGCACTTGTTTGTTTGTGTAGGAATTAGCCATCTTTCATGCAAATACCTTGACTTTTACAGGGATATATGCAGTTGACAAATGCCTTCCAAACTTTTTGGCCATCAAAAGTAGTGGAGCTACTACCAATTTTCAGGTTCACCATGCATCAGTCTCATAGCCAACCGATAAGCACTTCTAACAGAGAAAATGTCATTCTTTTCATAGTTCGAAGCCACATAATCTAGACCACCAAGGCATAGGAGTTTGATCTTCAGAATCACCTCAACATCACAGGAATGAAAAAAATCTTCTCACAGGAGTTTCATCCTAAGATCGAGCCAGACTCACCATCTATCAAATGGGAGACCCGTTTAAGTCTGCATGGCCAGCAACTACGAATAGGCTTCATACCATGCACCCTGGGGATCCAGTTATCACGCCATATACGGATGCTTGTAACATCACACACCGTGTGCACTACGCCCTGCTTCAAGAGCTCAAGACCATATTCAGTGCCACACCAAGAAGGAGAGGCATCCCGTGCTGACACTGGGAAATCCACAAGCCGATTCACGAGAGGGAGCAACGGTGTCGTGGCGGGAAGCAAATGTTTGACGCACGGGGCAGGCAGGCGGCATTCTGGTCCAACAAGTGTAGTAGTCTAATGGATAGAGACTGGTGGAGTTGCTAGTGAGCAGAGTCACGACGCATCAAGGTGAGCGGTTGAGGGGTCGTCAACCATGGCTAGGGAATAGCTAGATGGAGAGGATTGTGGAGAGAAGACGGTGACAAGAGCTGGCCCGTGCCCACTGTAGTCATCGTGGTCAGTCGCCCTACTTCTGCCTCCCTCGCCTCAACGTTCATCAGTGGCAGGATGATCGTCGCACCGTGATTGGGTCCCTGGGGACGGAGAGTGTACCCAGTTTATGCAGCGCAATTGAGCGATTCATCTGCACGAACAATCTGAAGACATAACATAACACAGTTTCAAACAGTTTCAGAGTATGCCTTCTGGTAGAATGAATCTAATCAAATTCATAAACTGGCAAGGAAAAACCATGGAAATCATGTTCAAGATATTGCACTTAAAATCACTCATACACATTCTTTGCTCTGATAAAAGAGAACATTGCCACGACAACAACAGAGGCACACATCCTTTTGAAATTCTAATACGGAGACTGAACATTAGCTAACACACAAACTATAAGACAAGTGTATGATATGTAAAGAAGAGTCATGAGATTTGTAATCCTGGAGTCATGGAAAATTCATTCGTTAATACGAAACATACAACTCTGTCCTAGTGAAAACAGTCACATTCAGTTACAATGACTGAAACAGAACACCACAACCATCCAAGTTCATAAGATGCCCCAAGGGCCCAACAGTCTGCTAGAGTTATTTCATTGAACACTAAATCCTCATTGGAACGTGCAACCTGGCGCTAACAAGATCTGAAAAAAGAAAAAAATGAACAACTAAAAAATTTAATAGCTAAAAATTCAGACATGTGACATAATATTGCTGGTTACATGATGCAGTCTTGCAAAATGGAACTCATTAATTAGATTGGCCACAAAGGGCAGCCACAATCTTACAAAACACCCTTAACACAAGGTGGGATTGGCGTCATGCATTTGAGACTGCATCATTAGAATTCAACATGTCCTTTATCTTTATCGAAGTTATCATAATTATATATATTACCACTCTAACTAGAATGATACCATACCCTCACTTTCAAAAAAAAAAAAATGGTATCATACCTCTCACTTACAAAAAAAAAAAATGATACCATACCTCTGAGGCTGGAATTTTACAACAGTCTAAGGAAATATCTACCTATAATCACAACTGACAAATGAGGAATGATATAACTAAGATTTAGGGGAGTACCAGAATGTGCGAAGCGCAAGAATGGAAAGATGGGGCCAAACTTCCCACTGCCGGACTTCAGTTCAATGCTCAAGATGCTATTATAACCCTGAGAAAAATGTTACTAGAGCCTTCTGCAAAGCCGACTACATGGAACTTATTAGTCAAGGGTTCTCCAAAGCGGCTGGGGATCATCGAATCAAGCTCCATCACCCTGCCTTGTGCCCATCTCCGGACACCATTGGGGTCAGTTTGACCGGACAACAGGCGCAGGCTGCTGCCCTCCACGGCAGCGACTCCCAACCCACCATCCTCTGCCGTGCAGAGGATCGTGTTTGGGCCATGATGGGGTGGCAGGTTGATCACCGATAGGAATCCCCATGTCAACTCATACTTGAGGATACTTTTCCCATAGTCAAGCATTAAAAGCGTCTCCGTCGAGCAAGCTTGGCTCAGTCCCTATGGAGTAGGAATGGAGCTCAATGGAGGCCGACATGGTCCACTCAGCAGTCTGATGAGTAGAATCTAGCCAATGCGGTTGTCACGAGCTGACCAGGTGTCTTTGACTCCAAAACTAAATGGAAGGAGAACAAGCCGCCACTGCAGTCTAGATGGTCGCAGGCACAGGACGCGCAGAGCACCGCCGCGTGAATTGCTCGAATGAATGCACAGGTGCATAGGATCCTGACGGTGAAGCTTAATGAGGTCACTGTAGATGTTTAAAACTCAAAATGCGGAATTATAAATGTACAGGCCAACCACATATGACTTGCTTCACCACTCTTAATACAATGTGAGAAATTTCACAAGCCACACGTGGTTTTCTTGTTTTCGGTTTCTCTTTTTGTGACCATGTGACAAAAATGTCCGAAACTCACCAAGTAAAAGAATCTGTCTGAAAAGAATTCAGACTTTTTGGGTGGTGACAGCTGCTGGGCGATCTAATATACACGGGGAACTCCATAGAATAAATAGACTCCCAGTCTCATGCATGCAACAGTTCTGGCATGTGCATTGCCAGATCTGTGCTATTTCCATGTTATATATAATAAAATAAATAAATGATTGAGCATACCTATACATCTACAATAAATTGCTGGAAAAATAACTTGTAACTAGATATTAAACAGATATATACTTTGTCACATGGCCACACAGGTAAAGTTAGCACTGCAATTAGACTACAGAACACTGAATATTTCAATTCAAATATTTTTTATATCTAGATATGGGTGTATGAGTAAAATATTCTGAAAATGCTAAATGGGCAAGCCTGGCTCCAGACACTCCAGAAACTCACACAACTGAGGGAAAAATAATTGAGTACCTGACACTTAAGGTCTCATATACGCAAGCATAAGTGGAAACTCTTTAATAATATAGCACCCAGAGGAGAACAATCACATTAATAAAATGAAACACTTTAGGCATCAGCTTAGCATCATGCTGGCAGGAGCAAGCTCAAGTCGATGGATGCATGCGGCCGTTGTATCTCAGCAGTACAATATCTTAAAAGATCGAATACTGAAAACTATCAAGACACTATGGCTCAAAACACACATACAACTGACACATGCAGCGTTTATGGCTTCAAGGCTGTCACTGAAACAAGGCATCAGAATGCCTACAATTTAAAAGACCGATCACAGCAATTTCTAAGACCAGTTTACTGTTTGCTTTCCCCTCTTTTATCCAAATTTGTATCCCAAGATTTCAACTGAATGCTAACTAATTATTCACTTCAGAAAATCATCTCCATGAACAATCTGAAAGCATAACAACACAACGTCAAACATTCTCACGTATGCGTTTCAGTTGAATGAATCTAGTCAAATTCCAAAACTCCCACGTGGGAAAATCGTGCAGATCATCTTCAAGAAATTACACTGAAATTCTCATACACATTCTTTCTTCTGATAAAAGAGAAGATTGCCACACGACAACAACAAAGGCAGATCATGTCGATGATGAGGTCGTCGATCATCGCCAGCTGCGAACGCGGCGCCATCTCGCTGCTCTCGATCTGCTGGATAGGGAAGGGTTGGGAATTGGGATTTTGCAACTGCTACGCGGCTCCACGTCTGATCTGAACCTGTGCCATTAGTCCTATCGGATTGTTGATGTAAAATTCTATCTGCAAACACACCGGACTAATACCCAAAATCGATATCCGAAGCGTGCCAGTCGATTTGACCTGTTAATCGACAAGGATGATAAATTTGAATAAAATCTGAACGAGACGACAGCGATGTGCCCGGACGTCAAAGATCAGAAGGTATTCGATAACTATTGAACAGATCAGACGAGACGACAGGGATACGCCCGGAAGTCAAAGCCTGAATCATGCTCGGTAGACGCGGAACCTGCAAGGTCGCCGGAGATCAAGATGGTGCAGCCCCTCGATTCTTAAAAGAACTCGTTGAAAAAGAAAAGGTACTTGGCGAAGTCGCCGAAAAGTAAAGTACTGGTAAAGGTAAATAAAAAGTAGATTTGTTTATTGATACTTGGATATCCATTACAATGCCCTTCGGCATATATTTATACTCTGCTAATCAAAGAGTCCTAATTTAATACGTAAAGCTCAAATATAGAAGAAATGAACTAATTCCTTATACGAACTCTATTTCTTGAAAAAAAATAAACTTGTATAGGAGTTGTACTTGTACTATAACACGAAAATTGTAAGTTCCGTGTCGCCGATCCTCTGTCCGCTCCCGTCATGATGAAGTTATCTCCTTGTCGGCACATTCCTGGCATCGGCAACAAACTTCTAGCCTTCCTGCCTATCTCATCGGCAACAGCTCTTCCGTGTCATCGGCAATGATTCCCTAGCTCTCATCGGCAATCCTTGCCGATTAGTCCAATCTCCGGTCCTTATCGACACGTGCCGAAAAACGGTGTCAATACATGCCCCCTAATTTCGGAGTATAAAGTACTTTATGCAGCGAAATTTCCTCCAGGTCATGATTACCCAAATCGTTTTGAATTTTTCCTCGAGGGTTGCGCGCGCTGTAGTGGAAATCCTGTTCCTTCAAGCGTCTATCCAAATACTAGGATAATATTTTTTTAGATATTTACCGTTCAATTCTCTTGGAAATACTTCCCCTTCGAGAGTCTCTAGGATATATGCATTACCAGGAACGGACCGTTTGATGCGATAAGGACCTTCCCAATTAGGAGACCATTTACCGAACTTTGCACTCTTAGTCCCCATCGGTAAGATTAATTTCCAGACTAGATCGCCATCGGCAAATTCCTTCATCTTCACTTTCTTGTCGTACTACTTAGCAACTCTCTTTTTGTTCTCTTCGATGCCGACTAAAGCCTTCAGCCGATGACTTGCCAAATCTTCCAACTCATCTTTCATGAGTGTGCTGTAGTCATCGGTCAATAACTGATCTTGATGAAATATCCGCCTTGAACCAGTCTTGATCTCCCAAGGCAAAACTGCATCATGTCCATATACCAGCTGGTAAGGCGACACTTTAGTAGTACCATGATATGCCATCCGATACGACCATAAAGCTTTGTTTAGAACCGTATGCCACTTCCCAGGATTTTCCTTAATCCTGCGCTTAATGAGTTTAATAATCCCTTTGTTAGAGGCTTCGGCCTAACCATTGGCTTGAGCATAATAAGGCGAAGAATTTAAGACCTTGATCCCCATCTCATCGGCAAATCTATCAAACTCCGCTGACGTGAACTGATACAAAATATGCTCCTTTACAAAATCAATCATATTTGCTGATGTCACATTCTTCAGAGGAATTGCTTCGACCCATTTTGTAAAGTAATCAGTAGCGACAAGTATGAATTTATGCCCCTTGCTTGATGGTGGATATATCTGACCGATGAGATCAATAGCCCATCCTCGAAATGGCCACGGTTTAATGATAGGATTCATTGCCGATGCAGGCGCTCTTTGAACGTTGCCGAATTTCTGACACTCCTGACATCCTCTGAAATACTTGAAGCAATCTTCGAGTATCATCGGCCAGTAATATTCATTTTGCCTGATCATCCACTTCATCTTGAAAGCCGATTGATGTGCCCCACATACTCCTTCATGGATTTCGCCCATTAAATTCTTTGATTCTTCTTCGCCAAGACACTTGAGCAAAATTCCATCCATTATCCGATAATATAGTTCATCACCATGGAGCACATACTTAGTATCCTAAAATCTTACACGTCTCTCGACTTTCCTAGATGGATCTTTTAAGTAATCAGTAATTTTCTTCCTCCAGTCATCGGCATTAGTTGCCGATATCAACACTTCGCGGATTGGCTGATACCCTGAAGCATGTTGCGCTAACCGATTAGTCTCATCATTATGCAATCTGGAGATATGTTCAAGGCGAAAATCTTTGAATTCCTTCAATAATTGTTGACATCTCTCGTAATACGAGATTAAAACCTCACTTTGATATTCATATACCCCAGCTAGTTGATTAATGATCAGCATTGAATCACCGAAGATTTTAACAGCATCGGCACGGACTTCCCTGAGTAACTCCAAACCTTTCAACACAGCCTGATACTCAGCCTGATTGTTTATCGATGTGGTAGCAATCGGCAATGAGAATTCATATTTCTTCCCCTGAGGTGATATCAACATAATGCCGATACCTGCTCCTTCGCCACACGTAGAACCATCGAAGAAGAGTGTCCATGGAGCAATCTCCAAAGAATTCACCGCGCCGCAGTGCTGAGTAACAAAATCAGCCATGACTTGCCCTTTGACTGCTTTAGCTGATTCATACCGCAGATCGAACTCTGATAACGCTAAAATCCACTTGCTGATTCTTCCACTTAGAATTGGCATTGATAGCATATATTTGACCATATCATCTTTGCATATAACCATGCATTCGGCCATTAACAGATAATGCCTTAATTTAACACAGGAGAAATATAAGCATAAACATAACTTTTCAATGGCTGAATACCTGGTCTCAGCATCTACCAATCTTCTGCTCAGGTAATAGATTACACGTTCTTTTCCTTCAAACTCTTGGATTAGAGCTGACCCAATGACTTCATCATCACCTGACAGATACAACCTGAAGGGTTCCCCGTGTTGGGGTGGAACTAGCACCGGTGGATACACCATATACTTCTTAATTTCTTCTAAAGCCAACTGCTGTTCTTCTCCTCATATGAATTTCTGATCGGCCTTCAGCTTCAATAATGGACTGAAAGCTTTAATTTTTCCTGATAAATTAGATATGAATCTTCGAATAAAATTGATCTTGCCAATCAGAGATTGTAGCTCAGTCTTATCGGTAGGAGCAATCACTTTGTTGATGGCATCACTGGACTTCCTGCTAATTTCAATACCCCTCTGATGCACCATGAAGCCTAAGAATTGTCCTACCAATACACCAAATGCGCACTTGTTAGGATTCATCTTCAACCCATGTTTCCTTGTGCACTCTAATATTTTCCGCAAATCAGTCAGATGATTCTTGAAGTCTCCAGACTTAACCACCACATCATCTATATAAATTTCAACTAATGTGCCGATGTATTCATGAAAAATATAATTCATTGATCTCTGATAAGTAGCACCGGCATTCTTTAAACCAAAAGTCATGACTATCCATTCAAATAAGCCTACATGACCTGGACATCTGAAGGCAGTCTTGGAGATATCTTCTTCGGCCATAACGATTTGATTATATCCGGCGTTCCCATCCATGAAGCTAATAATCCGATGTCCAGCAGCGGCATCAATTAATAAATCAGCAACGGGCATCGGATAACCATCCATCGGTGTAGCTTTGTTAAGATTCCTAAAATCAATACAGACACGAAGTTTTCCATTCTTCTTGTAGACAGGAACCACATTAGAAATCTATTCAGCATATCGGCATTGTCGGATGAATTTGGCTTCAATCAACCTTGTTATTTCAGCCTTAATATCAGGCAGCACCTTAGGATTGCATCGGTGTGCTGGCTGCTGATGTGGCCGAAATCCTTGTTTGATAGGTAACCGATGTTCAACAATTGATCGATCTAACCCGGGCATCTCTATGTAATCCCAAGCAAAATAATCCTTATACTCTTTCAATAAAGCAATCAATTGTTCTCTACTCTGGAGATCTAACTTAGCACTAACAAAAGTCGGCCTTGATCTATCGCCATTTTCGATATCCGCTTCAACTAAGTCGTCTGCCGATGTAAACCCATGGCCTAGTTTTCCATCATCGGCAAACCTATCCATTTATAACTCATCTTCAGAACCGACTGCTTGGATCGGTGGTAGCTCATAATCGGCAATCCTGAGGAACTCCGAATCCCATGCTTCTCCCGATATGCACTTGGACCGCTTGTAAGTTTCTGATTCTGTCGATGCAATTATATAAGATGAATCACCAGGAACCACCTCAACTTTATCTTCAACCCACTGCACGAGGCATTGGTGCATCGTAGAAGGAATGCAACAATTAGCATGAATCCAATCTCTTCCTAACAGCAGATTATAAGCACCTTTGCCGCTGATGATAAAGAAAGTAGTCGGCAATGTTTTGCTGCCGATGGTTAGCTCAGTGCACAACGCTCTTTTGACTGATGATATGTTCCCTTCAAAGTCCTTGAGCTTCATGTCCATCTTAGCTAGATCTTGATCTCCTTTTCCAAGCCTCCGAAACACAGCATATGGCATGATGTTAATCGCAGCCCGTCCATCTATGAGTATCTTTGACATTGGCTGCCCATCAACTCTGCCCTTGACGAATAAAGCCTTAAGATGCTGTCTTTCATCATCGTAGGTTTCTCGAAGATGTCCATCATCAGATCCAAGGTTAGCTGAGCCACTTGTTCTGAAAGAAACGATTCTTCCTCCTCATCGGCAAGTGCCCAAAATTCCAGCAGCAACATGAAAACCATATTGATATTTGCCGATGGACTTCCGTCTTCACGCTTTGGCTGCCACACTTGAGACTTTGCCCCACGGGGGTTTTCTTCTTTGCACTCCCGTTGCAGCTTTCTCTTCTGCGCTTTCGTCAGTCCTTCAGGGCACCACTGAGGAAGCTTCGTCTTCCAGACGGGCTGATAAATTTTTGCACTTGAATCTGGGCAATTTATATTGGGATCTCTACAAAGAATCGCCTCATCAGGAACTCTCGCATTGGCCATCTCCTCGAGCTCCTCTCGATTCATCGGCAAACAGTCGTCGTGCCTGCCCAATCTTTCATGCACACTAGTTCTGCCCCCCAGTCGATCATGTACTGATGCCCTCTCTCTGATTGGCTTATTGACGTATCTGCTCTGATTACCATAGCACGATCTTCTTTTTGCCCGATCGGCTCGCTCATAACCATTGCACTCAGGCAGCTATCAGCAGTAGGCAATTTAATGCCTTCTTCCCAACAGTAGATGAAGAAGGGGCATCTCCAATGATCTTCGTGCCGATGCCACGCTTCCCGACGCAACTCCTCTTGCCGATGTTGATAGTGGTCACCTGAAATTCTGTACAGAGCAGGTCTAGGAGGTCTTCTTGAACTACTGCTTTCTTCAACTCTCTCTTTCCCTTTCAAGTCATCAGCAGTTGCTTGATTTCTAGGATCCACCGATGCTCTCCTTTTAGCATTTGCCGATGTCAACACTTTGGTTTTATTTGCGGCATCCACCATGTTTGCAGGGAAAGGATGTTGATCAATCCTCATCGGCCTCTGAGCTTTGTCGAATTTGATTCTCCCAGATTCAATTGTTGATTGCAACTGCTATTTGAACACCTTGCAGTCATTGGTACTGTGCATAGTTGCATTATGAAACTTGCAGTACCTCATCTTCTTCAGCTCTTCTACCGATGGAATCACATGGTTGGACGACAGCTTGATTTGGTCCTCTTGAAGCAACAGATCAAATATTTTATCGGCCTTTGTGACATCGAACGTGAATCTTTCTGGCTCTTTCTGACCAAAAGGGCACGATAAAGGCTTTTTATCCTTCACCCACTTAGCCAGGCCGATAGTTGGTTCTTTGTCTGAGTCTGATTCCTCTGCTTCTACAAAGGACACCTTCTTGTTCCAGCTCTTCCTATGTTCTGGAGCTTGAACACTTTGATCAGAGATCCTCTGCACAATATGGCTTAAGCTTTCAAACTCCTGAGAATCGTATTTGTCCCTGAGATGCGGCAACAGACCCTGGAAAGCCAAACCAGCTAACTGGCGATCATCAAGCACTAGGCTGTAGCATCTATTCTTCATGTCTCATACCCTTTGCACAAAACTCTCTACCGATTCATCGCTTCGCTGTCTCAATTTCATCAAATCGATAAGCTTCTTCTCATGGACACCAGCAAAGAAGTATTTATGGAATTGTCTCTCCAGGTTAGCCCAAGTAAGAATAGAGTTTGGTGGTAATGAGATAAACCATGTGAATGCCGATCCAAACAAAGAGGACGAGAATAAATGGATCCTCAGCTCATCCCTGCTCACTGCCTCCCCACACTGGATGATGAATCGATTGATGTGCTCCATCATTGACGTATCATCTTGCCCAGAAAACTTAGTGAAATCTGGCACCTTGTACCAATTTGGGAAAGGAACTGAGTCATAAGCTGAAGGGTATGGAGTCCGATAAGAGTAAGTATTAATCTTGGGCTGAATCCCAAATTGCTCTTTCATCACCTCCACAATCTTATCGGTCAAGAGTGCATCCTGATCTTGCCGATGCACTGGCTGAATCTCCACTTGAGGCATTGGCTGATATGCTTCAACATACCCCTGTGGCATTTGGCTTAGAGGAATTAGCATATTCATGGCACCATCTGTGGAGTAAGGTTCATCGGCTATTTTGCCGATGTTTGATCCTAGACAGCTGCCTGTGGACTATACTGCTGAGTCCCCATTGCCTGGTAACTTGGCTGAATAGCAGATTGCTGAACTGGCGCTTGCCCTGACCAATTGAGATTATAACTCATCGGCACCTGACTTGCCGATGGCTGATAGTTTGCAGACAATTGATGCTCTTGTACAGGTAGATGATAGCCAGCATGATTGCCCTAAATTGCAGATAACCCAGATTGAGATATGAATGGCACTATGGGCTGTCCTGTAGTGGAAACTTTCTGTTGAACTGCTGGAGGACTAGTCAATGGATTCGCATAAGATATCTGTTGCGGAGGCGCGTAGAATCCCATTGATAATGGCTGTATAGCAGGAGGTGTAGTAGAATAATGTGACACTTGAGCCATCGGCTGAATTGGAGTAGCCGATGTGATTGGACCCTTCCCTGCTATATCATGCACTTGAGGTAGTCCAGAGTTGGCAGTAGATGGACCTGGAGGCATCCCGTATCCCCACCAATTAGCAACAACTTGATTATGTTGGCCTGAAGGACCTGATATTGCCGATGCCGTTAGATCTGTGCTCAACTGAGTACTAGGCCTCTCCTGAGACGTTAGATCTAATCCTATCGGTGTGGCTTCAATGATAGGTGGCCCTGATATAACTGGAGGGGTAGGCGCTTCCATACTCTCAACGGCTGGAGTTGCCGATGGAGTACTGACAGATGCCGATCCCGGCTGATGATATGCCGGCCCGACATAACCTGGTGCTTGTCCGTCTCTTAACATTTGCACAACAACATTGTAGACAGTATTGGACAGCACGGTGGAGTGGTTGATCAAAGCTTGATTTAATGCAGAATTAACCATCTCCTGTAATTTACCAGGGTTGGAGTCAAAGGTTACCTGCCGAGGCAGTGGCAGATCTTGCTTCTGGATAACTTCTCCGCCCCTATTCATGCTTAAAGACTTCAAGCAGAGCTGCTTGTAATCCTCCATAGCTTTTTCCATGGCTAGCTTCTGATCCTCCTTGAGATCTGACTCTGATATCTCGATGATGTTCTCTGGATTGATATCAGCAGGATTCTTCATGATAGATCTGTTGACTTGGTCCCACCGGGCGTGCCAAAAGATGTGTTGATGCAAAATTCTATCTGCAAACACACCAGGCTAATACCCAAAATCGATATCCGAAGCGTGCTAGTCGATTTGACCTGTTAATCGACAAGGATGATAAATTTGAATAAAATCTAAACGAGACGACAGCGATGCGCCCGGACGTCAAAGCTCAGAAGGTATTCGATAACTGTTGAATAGATCAGACGAGAGGACAGCGATACGCTCGGAAGTCAAAGCCTGAATCGTGCTCGGTAGACGCGGAACCTGCAAGGTCGCCGGAGATCAAGTTGATGCAGCCCGTCGATTCTTGAAAGAACTCGTTGAAAAAGAAAAGGTACTTGGCGAAGTCGCCGAAAAGTAAAGTACTGCTAAAGGTAAATAAAAAGTAGATTTGTTTATTGATGCTTGGATATCCATTTCAATGCCCTTCGGCATATATTTATACTCTGCTAATCAAAGAGTCCTAATTTAATACGTAAAGCTCAAATATAGAAGAAATGAACTAATTCCTTATACGAACTCTATTTCTTGAAAAAGAAATAAAACTTGTATAGGAGTTGTACTTGTACTATAACACGAAAATTGTAAGCTCCGTGTCGCCGATCCTCTGTCCGCTCTCATCATGATGAAGTTATCTCCTTGTCGGCACATTCCTGGCATCAGCAACAAACTTCTAGCCTTCCTGCCTATCTCATCGGCAACAGCTCTTCCGTCTCATCGGCAATGATTCCCTAGCTCTCATCGGCAATCCTTGCCGATTAGTCCAATCTCCGGTCCTTATTGACACGTGCCGAAAAACGGTCTCAACACGGATCATGTAGGTTGTGCTTCGGGATACAAACGGCACGGGCCACGCTGCTAAGAGTCACAATGCAGTTGGGTCGGCATTGGGTCCACCATACCCATGCAACCCATGAAGCAAATTTTGGGTTGACCCAATTGCTTGACCCACATAATACTATGGGTTACCCGAATCACCATCTGTGACCATGTCGATCGAGGGGGCTGGAACCGGTTGGCCTGGGATTCTCGCCGATGGCGATGGAGGAGGAGGAGAGGCCGTTGTCCTTTAACATGCTCCTGTTCCATGACAACATCTTCGTTGTCCTTGGCCAAGATGTGGCTGGTGATGCTGTCGCGGCCAACGCGGCAGATGACGACGTGGTACAGACGCCACTTGAGGTCAGGGTTGGACAGGCTTGGGCTCGGGTTGCCTGCCGCCATTGACAACGGCCATGAGATGAAGCCAAGTGGAACAGTTAAGAATCAAATCCAATAATCATGGTTTTCATGAACTCATGATAATGGAACTTGGTGAAGAACTTGAGGAGGAGGTCTGAGGCTAACTAGGGCGTGGCCATGATGGCGAGCACCATCCACCGGAGGCGGCTGGCTGGTGTCATGCCGCCCCCGCTGATCTTCCTCGCGCGCCATGACTTCAACATCGACCCCGTCCTACGCCGCATCATGCACCCTGTGCCGCCATGGCCAGATGGCCGAGCTGCCTCGTGGCCTGGCTAGAACTCACCACGTGTCGCCATGCCCAGAGTCACTCTACAACGTCCTCATAAGCTAGGCTCGGTAGGGCCATGAGCGTCTTTTTCTTGAGGCCCCTCCTGAGCATGGGTTGTGGAGGGTGTGGCTGTGCAGGAGCGCGCGCACCAGGCTACGGCGGCGAGACCCGCTACGCAGATGAGCGCCACGAGGATGACGACCATGTCGAAGTCCACGGCTGGTGGTAGTCAGTGGCGGTGAAGAGGATGCACATGCTCGCTGTGGCATTGGTTGCCATGGCACGCTTGGCTCCCAGCCCCATGCGTTGAAGAGTGGGGTACCACCCACCATTGAAACCCAGGCTAACCCGAAAAAATACTGGGCCGACCCTCTAGGGTAATAACACTATTTTCAGTTTTTTTTGGCAGTGGGTAGTTGGGTCAACCCACCAAAAGCTGCATCCTCAGCTAAGAGCATCTATAGCAATATTACATAAACCACACTCCTTGCTTCCCTCTTTAAGCTGGTACCTAATTTTGCATTACCCAAATTTTCTTGTTTGCTCCTGCAACACTTCCTAAATTGAACATCCAAATTTGTCCTATTAGATAAAGACACATGAGGTCCAATTGTTATTTTCTATCAGCTTCTTCCACGCACGCGATGGGGAGCCACACCTCATCTTGGAAGGGTATAAAAGAAAAAAAAATAATGTATGAAAGTCCACAAAGTTGACATTGATGCTAACTTCAGAAAGGCAATGATGACATCACGGAGGCTTAAGCTCATGTACATGCATGTGACAGGCTAATTAAACCAGTAGATATATAGTACTACTTTTAAGTACAAATATGGCTAGTCATCCGAGCCCGCTCCTAATTATACCTAATATGAATGGGTTGTACACGTGGTGGCACAGCAATGTGTCAGCTATAAGTAATTCCTAATACCTGCCGCAGTCATAGTGGCAGGGTCATGGACACAGAGAATGAACCCAAAGTTAGTAAACAATTGTACAGTGTCATGGTATCGACAAATTGGCATGCTGAGGGATCATGGAGGATATAAACATGAGCTAAGGTGACCTTTTCACAAATGAAGTGGATGCAGATCTAGATATGCTTCTTGTGTAGACAATGCTCATTTTGTCGTCAAATGGATAAAGATGGGACCTCAACAAGGACTTGCAATAGCCAACAGCACTAGCAGTGAGAATTTGACACTAGCATAATCTAAAATATTGAATGCTAAAAACTTACGAAACAAGCCAAAAATGGCATATATGTAGATACTCGGTTTTCATGGCTACATGGCTGCCTTTTAAGTATGTGCTTCAGATTGCCTACAAAAGAGAACTGAGAAACTTCTCTGGTTTTTTCATTGTTTGTTTTCCTTCTTGTACCCAAATATAGGCCCAAGATTTCAATATACTTTTCAAAGAAAAATGGATTTATGTAGCACCTGAGCAAGCATTTGTATACATATACTGAATCATATCAGCTTAACTTAAATCAGATTCAGATGCAATAATGAAAATTAAACCAGCGCCTTGAGTAATCATCTTTTCCAAAGTACTGCCTAGATAAACCATGCAAATCATGTTCAAGATGTAACAATTGAACATGATGTAACAATTAAATCACTCATACGGATTCTTTGTTTAAACAAAGAGAAGGCAATGACAAATTAATTTGAAATTCCAATCAGGCCACTGACCATGATTTGGGCGTTAACTATCAGACAAGCATATAAGTAAACCAGAATCATGGATCTCCTCGACTGGTAATTATTAAATATGAAACATACTGAAAAACATAATACGATGTTCATTCCCAACTGAGAACTTTGTCAATATTTACTATTACTGTTGCAACATTTCAGTATTTAATTCATCCTAAATAGATATTGATAAACTTTTTTTTGTCGAAAAAGGATATTGATAACTTTGATAAACAAAAACGTACTTGTGGGATTTCAATGATGCAACCTTGAATGCATGACGCCAATCCCAACTTGTTGACGGTGTTTTGTATGATTAAGGATGTCCGTAAACTATATGTGTTAAGTCCTCCGTGTCCAGTCTGTATATTGTTTAGTCCTTTAATTTGTGGGGAATCTATCCGGTAACCAGCAATATTGCTTATGTCATATGTGTGAATTTTTAGCTATTTCTTTATATTTCAATACCCCAGCTTGTAACCAGCAATATTGCATGTCATATGTGTGAAGTTTTAGCTATTTCTTTTTATTGCAGTACTCCAGCTTGTAACCAGCAGTATTGCATGTCATATGTGCCAATTTCTAGCTATTTCAATTTTTTGTTCATTTTTTTTTTCTTTTCAGACCTTCCTAGTGCCAGGTTTCGATTGCCAATGAGGACTGGGTGATGAAGGAAATAAGTCGAGCAGGCTGTTTGTTTGGGCATGCTATGTACTTGGTGCTTGTGGCGTTTTGTTTCAGTCATTGTTACTGGTCACTGAATGTGAGTGTTTTGTGCTAGGAAAGAGTAGCATATTTCGTCTTAATAAATGAATTGTTCATCCTTGACTCATGTTTACTTATTATATGCACTACCCCAGTCTAGTTTTTTCCTTACGGCCGACTCCGTCAGGAAAAGTACTCAAAACCATCAGGGGAGGTTATTCGTGACGGTTACCGTCAAGGATAACCCGTCAGGGGAAAATCGACAAGGAAAGTCAAGTTTCCCTGACGGTAGACCGTCATGGAATAGTCCCTGATGGCTGGAACTGCCAGGAAAGATTTTCATCGTCGGTTTTGTATCTACCGTCAGGGAAGTGTTTCCATGATGGGTTACACACATCAGGGATAGATTAAGTTTCCCCATCGGTCGACGAACTGTCATTGAAACTTCAATCTTTCCCTGTCATTTCAGTACCGTCAGGGATCGTTTAAACTTTCCCCTCGGTTCACCAACTGTCAGGGAAGATATTTCCAGTTATTTGGCTGCCTAGTATCGCTGATTATTTGGCCATTATAAGGCCACTGTTCACAGCAACTAATTAGTCACTAAAAATTATTACAACTGTTGTAGCCATTTATCCGCACTGAAGTAAGAAATATTATATTCAATAATCTTAGAATATCATTCAAGTTGTTGATGAATACAAAGCTATATAATAATTAGTGCCTTCTAGCTTCTAGTCTTCTAGTTAGGTACGTACCAGGGAGCAGCACAAGATAAAAGTGCTAACTTCCAACTAGATGCTATCTATCTCCCAACAGGACTACTATCTGGCTGCTATCTCATGAAAGTATGGAGCCACTTCAGCACAAAATAACCAAAAGAAATCGAACAAAATACCCAGTATGACACATGCATGGCCTTTGAACTTATTGTTTGTTGCCATCAGCCCTAGTAGATAAGCAAAAGACTAAACCTTCACAAAATACATCCTGCCACCCCACAACTCAATGGCCATCACTGTTCTGCCTGTCCATGTTGGCTGAAGCACGAGATGATCCATCTATAGTCCCTCCCTACAACCAAAAAAATTTATAGGATCATTCTAGGAGGCAAGCATAAATAAATAAAACAGCCTATTGCAATCAGGATATATGATACTCCTTTCGCAAATCTGAAAAGATGCTAAGCAGGCTCTCACACTCATCCTCGCCATCGCCCGGCACTGCAGCCGGCTGGCCTCGCCTCCGCGATCGCCATGGAGCGAGCACGACACATCAACATTGTGCGCCAGCGTGACTAACCGTTCCGCCAACGAGAAGCTCGCCGTCACCGATTTCGTTGTCAATGGCAACCTCGGCACCGCCTTCATCCTCCTCGACTGTGGCGCAGGTCTGCCACTTCCTAACCCCACATTTTCTTTGGTTTGTCCAGGCTGACGCCGATGCGCTGTAGCCTGAAGCCTATCGATTGGGACTCGCCGCCGCCCGACAAGGGCGGTTAGGGTCGTGACGAGGCTGGCCACGATCTCCGGGTGGCCGAGGTCGGATTTGCCGCCGCCCGACGAGGCTAGTTAGGGTCGCGACGAGGCCGCCCACGATCTCTGCGTGGCCGAGGTTGCCCACCCTGCAGGCGCCGCCGCCCGACCTTGCCCGCCCTGCGCCGCCGCTGGCCTATCCTCGTCCTCTCCAAGCCCGCCGCCCCTCGACCACCACCTCCCCGCCGCGGATCGATGGATTTGCGGCGTTGGATGACAGCGACGGAGACGGAGACCGATGGAGTAGGAACGTGAACCAATGATGAAGGAAAATAACTTGTCAAAAAAACGATGAAGGAAAATATTAATCGAACTATACTATCCATCCTAACTATATTTCTCAAAACACAAATGTTGCATTTATGAAGTTATCGTTTTACCCTTGATTAAAAAACAAACTACAAAAACGCAATTACCCCCCATTTATTTGGAATCGCCTCTCCCTCAGTTTTGGAGACGATGTAAAGCGATTTAGCACGTATGACCCCACCGATCATAGATACAACAATCGCCTCCCATCGCCTCCCTACCATCGCCTCCCATTGCTTATGGCCTTTCTGGCCGTCGGATCGAGCGCTATGGGCCGTCGAAATTCACTACAAGTATTGTAAAAAATCTCTATTTCTAATGTTACTAGATTTAGAAAAATAAAATGAATTTTAATATACAAATATGAATGTAAAGATAAATATGATATTTGTGTGTTCTTTGTAAGTGATCTACCAGTGCCACATATAAGGGTAGTCCTAATCTTGAAACTCCTTTGTAGTTTTCATTCATTTCACCTCAAGAAGCCACTTTCCCTCTGCTTCTCTCCTATCCAAAACTTCTGCCTGTCCACATGCATGATTCTCATGGTGTCTCAAGACCAGGTACCATGAGGCAAAACAGGATTCTTCTTTTTTTTTAGCGGGGCGGGTGTGTGTGTGGGGGGTTGTTCTTCTATTGTAATCATCAACGCACAGGCTAGGTTATGATATATCAGTAACTAACTCCTTGCCTACTATATATGATATTATAAATGGTAGTATGAAATTAAATTATGTGATATATTTACAAGTATTTTTTTGTTATGTAATACACCAGAAAAAAATATTAAAGATTGTATTGCAAATTTGATGCATAGATATTAAGACAATTTCATATTATTACCAACATTAGCTTATATATTATGGATGTTAAAGTCTTCTTAAAATAAACTATAGCATTAAAAATTGATAGAATGATAAAACATAAATAGGTCAGTATTATCTTGGACTTCATTTTCATCAATGTTTGCTAGCCTTTTCTCTCTTGTTGCAATGCACTAGATGCACCATGCTTCCGTTCCGGTCTCATCTACCTCTATGAATCCATCTCCAGGCATGCAATCTGCTACTTCAGCATGCTCGGCAAAGGGCGAATTACATTAAACAAATTACTAATTTGTTTGATTATTTGATTTCTACATCTTGCCTTCAAATTTCAGTACCATTTACTTCTTAATATATCCTTCACTATCATCAGGGGACCATTTTCCTAGGGCACCTCCGTGCGGCCTGGAGGCGGGCGACTCCCCACCCACGGCTGTGGGCACGACGGCGTCCCACGTGCGCGGACAGCAGCCACCAGCACCACGCCTTTCACAGAGTAGCCACCGCCGGAACTCCCGTGCCGCAACCCTAGACACGGATGGAAGAGGAGCCGATTTGTTTTCTCGGGAAAAAAAGTTGGGCACGGGTGCCCTGGCCAATTTGTTTTTTTTAGGTCTCCCTGATGACTCGAACTCGCTATCTGTTGGTGGGAGGGTGCGGGGTCGTGAGGGGGTGAGGGAGAGTGGGAAGCCTCATCATACTTTTAATGTCAGCCATTGCATCTGTAGGAAATATGTTGTGAGTCGTTGATCTTAAAGGAAGGACAGTGGACAACCTCTTTAGCTATTCATGTCATTGCAGTTTACCAGTATTGTAAATAGAAACAGCACACTTCGATTTGACCTCCCCTCGCAGTCCCAACCATGAGTAGCAGCCTTGCAGGTACAATTTCCCCCGAAATTGATTCTCCACAGCAATGAAGTTCATCTTCAAAACCTAACACGTTGCATCCATCCAATTCGCATCGCTACAGTGTAGATGGCATTGCATTATGGCTACGTACGTGAGTAGTGAAGAACAGTCTACCTCATCGCCCGTGCTCCTTGTCCTCCATGGTCCCTAGCCACCATCAACTGAATCTCCCGTGCTCCTCGTCCTCCATAGCCACGCCGCCGTCACGAGCTCCTCCAGCATGAGGGGTATGTGCGTCCGGCTGCGTGAGGTGCCGGTGGCGCGCAGCCAGGACTGTGGCAGCCCACGCGCGCCCATGGCGGCGGCCGGCGAGGCTGCGGTGTGGGATGTGCGTTGACGTGATGAACCTGAACCCTTGAGACTTGAGATAATCTTCGTTGCTCCATGGGTGAGGCCGCCACCACGGGGTCCCTATAGCCTCGTACTCCACTCTGGCGTTGATTGGGCTGTGAGTCGGATACGGCGGAGGCCGCTTCCCGTACTTCCTTGCCTCCAGCGCTGGTGGCTCCGCCCGGCTGCGCCGCACGTCGTCCCGCTGTCTCGAGTCGCGTCGCGAAGCAGAAGGGTTCAACCTCCGGTTGGATCTGGGTGGATGGAGGAGGCACCGCCCGGTTGCTAGGCGACCGTCGGCCTAGTGCGCCGTGTGAGGAGTCGAGCCGCACGGAGGCGAGTGGGAGAGGAATCATGGGGGACAGGGAGGATCACATCAGGGGAGAGGAGTCATTGGCTTGCTGCAGGATGCCGGGATCGGAGAGGAATAACCGGTGAAAAAGAGACGAAAACAAAATAATCCGATGAACCTGAGGATCGAACCATGATTGGTCACAGCAGGCGCGGAGGGGCTGAGCGCGGGGTGTAAGTAAGTGGGAAGCCTCATCATACTTTTAATCTTAGTCGTTCGTTGCATCTGTAGTTTGAATATTTCCTTTCTAACGGTTTGGTAAATGGGCATCGCACATTTGGTAACTTGGCAAAAACCTGAAATGGACTTACATATATGCAAGCTCGCGCTTGGCTCTGCATTCCCGTGCATGCTATTCCCTCCCGCGCCGCCGGGTTTCCTTCCCACAAAAGCCCAGAAGGAGTCGACCTCGCACTGCGAGACCTTCTCATGACCTGCCGCAAGATATTCGTCTACGAAGCATAAACCTTGGAGATCAAGAGTGAACGGTGACTTGATGATGTCTCCGGCAATCTGGAATCCATTGGCTGTGCAGCAGGTTCCATCGGCTGTGCAGCAGGTTCAGAGTGTGGCGATGACCTGGAAGCAATCTCCGTCGATGATTGGCGAGGCTTTCCTGACGACATGGCAGGAACCCGTCCATGGCTTCTTGGTGACCTAAAATAGACCTGACAGCGATTCTATGGGACAAGCGGTGACCCTGGGCCTCACGCGCAAAGGAATACTGCACACGAGACCGATGACGTGCGAAAGGAAATAAAACACAGGAAACAATGCGTTGGTGCATAATTTTCGTTTTTGCCAACTGAATTATGGAGAACCGTTGGAGATTAACTCTTTCTAGCTTTTCTATATTTATTTGGGAGTTGGCACACTACATGTTTTGCCAAACAAAAAATACAAAACCGTTAGAATTGCTCCTAGGACAACACAACACGATGCTAAGCTAAGCATTGCATTACCCTTAATCCTATAACATGCTTGCGCATGGCTTTGATAAATGAAATGAATTGGTCAGGTACGACCATCTGCAGATGCCTGTAATAATTTTATTATAGCACGGCGTGTACATCAAACAATTATTATAGGTCTAAAAAATTCGCTCGTGATTTACAGCTCCGGCCTCTTCAAGGCGAAGGTATAGCACCCGTTACAGACGGTCCTCCTTGTTCCCGCCACCACCGACTTGGCGAAGTGCTCCGCCTTGTAGAGGTTCGACCCTCAGGTACCCTTAAACCCTCACAAACGGCAGCGAAGATCACCGCGTGAGAGATAGCATTGGGGGAGAAGTGCTGCAGCTCCACCCCATAATGGTGGGTCAGCGCCCGCATGAAGCGACTCGGCGGCGCCCCGAATCCGGCCTTGTGGAAGGAGGTGAAGCTCACGACGTACCCCTCCGGTGGATGCTGCTCCAGATGGCTTCTCGGTGGCACCTTCCACTCAGGACTCTCACGTGATGAGTTGGGGCGGAGGAGGCCGTCGCTCATGAGCTTCTGCTGCTTCTCCACCGTCACGGATGAACTGAGGCAGGGGTCCGCTGGGAGAACGGTGACGCCACCCATGGAGGAGCGCTGATTCTGCGACGACGATGAATGAGTAGGAAAATCACCCTTTCTCTCCTTCTTCACCCTCCCTCACGAACTGACTTGATTGGCTCTTGATGGCGCCCGCAATGGCAAAAGCTATAGGTGGGGAACGGACAAAACCTGGGCCCCCATATATATACCCCAACGCGGAGGCGACAAGCGAATCCGAAGGGGAGGCAAGCAAATCTTCGCATTTAATGTGCTCACCTAGCCTCGTTGCTCGCTCGTTCTTTAACCGTTGCCCATGCCACCCACTACCCCGCCATTTCACCTCTCGCCTAAAAAGGCGCGCCCAACGTATGGGAAGGATATGCACGGACGAAATCTTCCATAAGAACGAACAAGGGCCCCGACCCCACACTAAAATCTTAGGGATTGAAGGCTGGCCCTCGACAAGGGCTCGGCAGCCGCCCTCGAGTAACCCGAGTCAGGTTTGACCAGGGGCGTGCCTATGCATGGCCATAGCTTGAGGACCACCCTCGAGACCCCCTCAGACATATTCAAGGCAAAGTCAGGAGTAGAGCAACGGAATCCCCTCGAAGGGAGGCATTGAGCCACCGGACCCCATCGAACGGGACCAGGACCACAGGTTCACCCATTTGCATTTCTAGAGAGCGCCTCCATAGCCACTAGTCGACCCCCATCAAATGGGGCATGAGCTCCCACTTGAATTCCCCGATAAAAGCTCACCAGAGGACGTCGGGATGCTCATCAAGAGTAGTACGGTGCTCCTCACCCCGCATCCGTATCCAAGGGATTCGCGGGGACTACGTGCCAAATAAGCGGAACCCCGATCACCCGAGGCTCGAGGGCTTGACCACCAATGGCAACCCTCAACGAAAGATGACCAAACATGCCTGGGGGGCTCGAGCTCTTGGCCACCCCATGATGAAAACACAACAAAGCCCCCGAAGGATTCTTCTACTCCTCCGAGGCCTCAGGGGCTACACCCGGTGGGAACGCTCGCGCGCACCCACTAGAGCACAAAGACGCTACGACTCTAGTTAAAAAAATCTGAGTCCCTGCTAGTGTGCCAGCACTCACCTAGAGACTCGAGGACTACTATCGGGTACCTGGATTACGGATATCCAAACCCATTGGATCAAGGAGCTAAATCCTGAGATATCCACATGAAATCCACAGCCCAAAGGTCACCACAAAACAAAGCGTAGCCTATGGAGGGAATACTGGACTGGCCCATGAACAAGATCTATCCGGACCGTACAAACACCCCCTCGACGGGACCCCTCGGGTGACAGAAATGCCACAGAATGAACGACCCCGGGTCGATCAGCTCGACCCCCTCGACTCACCAACCCCCAGTACGAAAAACTCAGAGCATTTAATGCAACAACCACTCCCACTTAACACCATGGCTACAGCCGCACCAATAGAAGCAAGCTACTGAGGTTAAATCCACCTTTTTACTGCCCATCCCTGGAGGTGAGGTGATTTGCCAGGCACTGTAACACCATTATGTGCACTGTACCCCACTCGAGGCCCCCTCGAAACACCATTATGTGCACTGTACCCCACTCAAGGCCCCCTCGAAAAGCAATATGGCAACAGCCGGCACCAGATTTCCTGGGGCTCAATCTTATCCATAGGGCCTCGACCCCCATGGCTACCCCTCGACTCGACAGCCGGTGCCTCCGGTCAACACTCCAACAACTCCCGCACGTCTCCATAGGGATCCGCACGATGGAAGCTCGGGTCATTCACCGACCATCACATACATCACTGTGACGTCCCTAAAGGATGGAGACCATGCTCGGCGAATGCCTCTACAACAACCATAACAAGACCGGCACCATCCCCTCGATGTCATCGGCTGCGTCAGAACCTACCAAGTGTGTATTCTAGGGTTTTCTGTATACCTACGCCTCCCCTTGGCCTATAAAAGGGGACATCAGGGCTAGTTCTAAAGCATCGGAACACACATCCAGGCATCCGTGCACCAAGTTATAAGGCATAGGGCTAGCAACTCTAGACTTAGGGCTTCTGCTCCATCTCTACCCTCACCCGCTCGCTTGTAATCACCCCTGTACAAGCACTTCGATGCAAAGCAATACAAGTACTCCTCACCCCCCGGTAGACGTAGGGCCTTCTATTGGCCGTATCAGGATAAATCTTGTGTCTCGCATTGCATCACCTTCCGAATTAGGGCACACACAGCATTATCACTAGTGGGGTTTCTGTCCGCGGAAGGTAACACTGACAATATTACTTACCTAATTCTTCAACTTGTGCTCTCCATGTAGTTATGTATTACGTACGTACCTGATACGCTCCATGCTACAACCCAAGCAATGATTAATTTTGTACGCTATTTTTCCCCCTCACGTCCTTTTTTTTATAAAGGAAGAATGGTTTGTAAAATAACAGCATATTAACATACAATCTATGATACCTATTATTGTAAAAATGCACATGTCGGTACAGACCAATTTTGTTCGTGGGCTCCATGGCCTGGTGGGTGCCTGCTAATGGGCGGTAGGGGTGCCTACAGGGCTAACTTTTGGTAATCGGGCAAGGAGGCTCGCAGGCGAATTGGGGACGAATATCTTAGCAACATCCCTTTTTATACTAGAGAAGTACCTAGACCGAAGTAAATAAAAGAGCAACTTCAATGGTTTTGTAAATGCACTTGGCATTATTATTTTTTTAACAAAAGTTTAAAAATCTCCTTTCCAATGGTTTGGCAAATGGGCATGGCACTTTAGTTAACTTAGCAAAAACCTAGGATGGACTTACATATATACAAGCTCGCGCTCGGCTTTGCATTCCCGTCACATGCTACACCCGCGCACGCTATTCCCTCCTGCGCCGCCGGGTTCCCTTCCCACAAAACCCCAGAAGGAGTCGACCTCGCGCTGCCAGACCTTCCCGCGATCTGCCGCAAGATATTCGTCTACGAAGCATAAACCTTGGAGATTAAGAGTGAACGAGGACTTGATGGTGTCTCCGGCAATCTAGAATCCATTGGCTGTGCAGCAGGTTCCATCGGTTGGGCAGCAGGTTCAGAGTGTGGCGACGACCTGGAAGCAATCTCCATCGATGATGGGCAAGGCTTCCGGGCGACCTGGCGGGATCCTGTCCATGGCTTCCTGGTGACCTAGGAAAGACCTGACGGTGACTCTATGGGACAAGAGGTGACCTTGGGCCTCGCGCACGAAGGAATACTGCTCAAGACCGACTACGTGCTAAAGGAAAGAAAACACGGGAAACAACGTGTGGGTCCACAATTTTTGTTTTTTGCCAAGTGAATTATGGGGAACCGTTGTAAATTGACTTTTTCTACCTTTTTCATATTTATTTCAGAGTTGATAAACTCTATGTTTTGCCAAACAAAAAATACAAAACCGTTAGAATTGCTCCTATGCGAACACAACACGATGCTAAGCTAAGAATTTCATGTTACGCTTAATCCTATAACATGCTTGCGCGTGGCGTTGATAAATATTGCAAGGCTCATAACTCTACTACTCACTCCACCAATGAGTGCAATGTGTTCAGGAAGCAAATCCAGAAAGCCATTGAAGCAGGATAGTTGACCTTTGATACTGCTAGCAAGATGCAGGTTGATCATGAACCTTTTGGCACTACAATGGCTGATCTTGTGCTTCCAAAATGCAAGACCAAGGTACTGACTTTTGCTAGAGCAAAAGAGTCAGGGACAGTAGACACAAGACTGCAGCTCACTGATGAGGAGTATCGAGAAATCAAGAGGAGGCGTCAGAAGCAGAATAGCTGATTTGACCAGCCCGAGTCATCTGCATCGGTGAAAGAAGACCACATGTGACATCTCGTATTCTTCTCAACAAGTGGCAGAGGCAGCAAGAGAAAGACCATAGGGGTGGAAGTAGGCTTGCATGTCCCGGTCGCCCTGCAAGTCGAGGTACGGCTTGTCAGCTCATCGATCTCGAGTGGGATTGTTGACTCCTCCTCTGCATGCTCCACGGCCTCTTCAGGAGCCTTGTTGTGGAGGCTTGGATCCGCATAGGCATCCTCGATGATCGCCTCATGGTGGAGACAAAAAAAATGAAGGACAACTTCCCAGGTGTGATAGGGTTAGTGAAGTATATGAAACTTTCACACCCTAGAGTTGCCTTGAGCTAGAACTTGTGGAAAGGTTGCAAAATATTGTTGGAAGGTAGAAATGGTGAAGTAGAGAGGAAGAGTGAAAGAATGAGAATGAGTGAATGAGAATGGGATGAAGCTCACCCGGGATACCTGCTATTTATTGAGAAACCAACGGCGGGGGGAGGCTAGGGGCAACGGCTAGGAGCCGTTGGCTTTGGCTCGGCGCCAGAGGGCTGTTGGTGCGCCGGCCGGCGTAGGTGGTCTGGCCGGGCCACCTCGGGGCCCGATGCTGCCCCCCTTTGGCAGGTAGCTCACAACGGTCACTTTGAACTCGTGACCGTTGGTGGTTTCCAGGATTCAAAAATCCATCTCCCAATTTGATTTTCCAACAATATTTTGATGATAAAAACTTTTCCAAGAATTATTTTAAAAATAGGTTTTGCAAATAGAAAGTTTTATTCTTTCTAATGAACTAATTTTCAAAACTTTTGAATAATAAATTTTTTTGAGAATTATTTTATTATAAGAAATAAAATACAATATATATATAAGAATTTTTTTCAAATATATTTATTAAAGGATAACTTACAGGTTTACCTGTCGGTCGGGGCCCACCTTTTAAAGTCCGCTGAGCGGGACTTTTCTCCCTCTTCATCTCCTGCTTGATGAAGGTACATCTGCCTGGGAGAAGTGGGTGCAGATGTTGCCGCCCACCATACCTATTTGTTAGTCATAGGTGGCTCTGGTCTCTTTTTGGTTTGATTCTTTTTATTCTTGATATTTTTAGCATAACCATTGAAGGGCAGAGTTATAGCTCTCTACTTAAAATTAAGGGTGATTTCTCCCTTCCTTGTGTAGATGGCCGCTTTTGTTGTATACAGGAACGGCCTTCCTAGAATGAGCGGAGCTATGATGCTGTCACCCATGTCTAGGACCACAAAGTCAACAGGGACATATTCATCCCTTATCCTTACAAGTATGTCCTCGGCCAGCCCCTCGGGTTGTCTAGTAGACTGTTCTGCCATCTGCAACCAAAATGATATGGAGGACAAGGGTCCACCCAATATTTTGTCATATGCTACTGTGGACATCACGTTGATGCTTGCTCCAAGGTCACAGTAGGCATTGTCGATCGTGTGGGGGCTAATGGTAATTGTGATTGTTGGGCAACCAAGGTCTCCCTTCTTGTCAAGAACAGATATACCCCACGATGAAGGTTTACCAAGCCTTGTTGAGATCATATTAACAGATTGAAGTGGGACCTCAGGTTGCCTTGGGATCCTTCCTGAACTATTGTTAGCAGGTACAGCAGCAGCTACCTGAGCTAACTGGGTTTCTATCATCTTATTAAAGCCCAGCTGGTTCTTGACAGCAGAAGATAAACCCTCTATTTTTGTATTTAAACTTTCCAAAATTTTATCGTTGTTAAGCATCTTTTTGGTAAGGTTTTCATTGATCTTAGCTTGGCCTAAAACCAGATCCTTAAGCAAAGGTTGATTCGAATTTTAATTGGAGTGATAGTTCGAATTACCTTAGAATGGTGGACAGGATTGGTTATTCCATCCATTATTACCTCCTTGTTGTTGACAGAACCCGTTATTGATGTAGGATGCTTCTTCATGGGTTTTGTTGCAATCATTCCCCCAATGGCCAACATTACCATAGACCTCGCAAGTCATGCGAGAGTCCATGGCATTGACGATGCCGGATGTATCTTTAGGGGCACATTCATCAAACTTCTTGAAGAGTAGATCTATTTTTGTGGCAAGCATATCCATCTCCTTCACGGTGTGCATTCCTTTTTGTGCTTTAGCGGGAGTTCATTCCTCCACCAAAGCTTGGTTTTCTACCATCTTGTTGATTAGCGTTGTGGCGCTCTCAATAGTGAGTGATAGAAAGGTGCCACCAGCAGCGGCATCGAGGTGCCCCTTTGACATGGGTGTTAACCCATTGTAGAAGTTCCGGAGCACCAGCCAATTCTCCACACCATGGTGGGGGCATGCTTGTATGTACTCTTGCAGCCTCTCCATGCCTCCGGAATGGGTTTCATTGAGTTTTGCTAGAAATTGGCAATTCTTCCCCTTAGGGCATTGGTTTTGCCCATGGGGAAGAACTTGGCGAGGAACGCTGTGGAGCATTTGCTCCAGGTGTCAACAACTTCCTTATCCTTGTAGAACCACTGCTTCGCTCTCCCCACAAGGGAGAAAGGAAACAGACGAAGCCTGATAGCTTCTGGTGTGACGTCTTTGATGACAATTGTGTCGCACAGCTCAAAAAATGCTAGAGATGGGCGTTGGCATCCTCATTGGGTAGTCCATAGAATGGACTCGCCTGCACCATGGTGATCAGCCCAGTCCTAAGTTCAAAGTTCCTGTCCCCAACATTGACAACTGGCCCGGTGGGCACGTTGGCAACAGCGAGAACGGAGAACTCGCGGAGTGACTTCTGGGCCATGTTATTCAGTTCAGATGATGCGGCGATGACTGGTTCGTTTGTCAGCGGAGTAGCAAAAGAAGAAGCAGCACAAGACCTGTTCGTCCTTAGGAGTGGCTCCGGATCATCGATGAAGTTTTTCGGCAACGATAAACCAGTCATGCACTATCCTGTTTTCATCCACAATAGGAGAAAAAATACAAGTTAGCCTGCATAGACAATGGCCAATTTCTAATGAAGTCATATTCATTGTTTTTCTCTTACTAGCGTATTTGTACCAATGCTTCCCTGGCAACGGCACCAGAAATGCTTGTTGATGTTTCTTAACGTTCGTTACAAAAGATAGACCAAAAGTCCATCCCCGGCAATGGAGCTAGAAACACTTGTTGGCATTTCTTAACAATGCTTACTAGAATTATACTCTAGCAATGATGTAAGATGAGCCAAGGTGATAGATCATAACTTTTAGAGATAACATCCGCAAGCGCATGGATTTATCGTTGTAGCATTTCACCCGAAAATAGTTCATGGTATCATTATTTATATTTTCCCGTAAGAAGTCAGGGGTACAAATACCTCTAGCATAGATATGTTATGACTTCATATCATTGAAATACGGCCCATAGCTATGCAGGGGTTAAACAATATGGTTTGTAGATAGTAGACACACATAGAGCAACCTCAAGGATAAAAATAAAATTAAGGAATAATAGAATGACCTAAGCGGAGCAGGTATATCTTATACATTTGCATAGAACAAGTTAGTGTCACATGATAAATAGTTTAAGATACAAGTCAAGGTCAAGAGCAACAGGGAGATCCTGGTAGCTGATTTGTCAGCTCATGGGGACATTTACGAACTCCAACATGACATACGAACATAGGGGATTGTGAGGGACGGATAGGGCTGTCACCACCTGCCGCCTACCCCTCAACCGTGGCATGCCATCATATCCGAAGGCTCCCTCGCATCTGAACACCATGTCCGCATACTAAGGAACTACCTATATCCCCCCAGGGTCCCACCCTACGGATAGACGAGCTAGGATATAAGCAAACCCATAGGAACATCGAACCATTATTTGTATCATCTTCTCTAAGTTTGTAAATCATATGAATAATGAAGAACATGTATGAGCATGATGAACAATTCTCATATGGACTATAGTCTAGTTCATAATCATAGAATATATCATGCTCAAGACTATACTCTAGTTCATATGCAAGAATTTAAATAAGAACAGGGAACTTGAATAAGGAAGAACTCTTCATAGTATATTACCAAGAGAGTAGCACTTCTTCCTAGGAGACAATCCCTCCAAGTAGCTCAACCTTGCTCTAAAATATTCTAAGTAGCTAAGCCTAAAGAACAAGTATAGAGAGTGAGGTAGTGCTCCAAAATGAGTGTGTGTTGTGGGGGTGCTCCTCTTCTCCTTTTGTAGCAGGTGGAAGGCGGTTTGGGGATAGGATTAGAAAACCCAGTAGCACAGCGCCCTCCCCTGCATTGAATGTACCGACATGAGGCGACCGGGCCTGAACCGCCTCACAGGTCCGTCGGCCGGCCCAGGTGCTCCGGTCGTCCCACCTTTGGGTCGGTTCGAGCCCATCTTCGGTCAGTGGCTTTTGGTTCGGGCGTGGACTGTTGTGTCATGGTGGATTTGGCCCGAACATGCTTCAGTTGGGCTGATTTCCCTTGGGTTGGCAATTACATCATTTGGAAAGCGCCTTTTTATTACAAGTATTCCTTGTACTTGGTGTATTTCCTGCATAGTGACCAATCTTCCAGTACATGTGGAATTCCATTAGTAGTAAAGGTATATGTGTGTAGAAATATATAATTCTCCCCTTTTTGGCTTTATATTGGCGGTATAAATTCGTCGTTAAGGACTGCCAACAGCAAGCAGAGATTGGGCTCTAGATCTAGTCATAAGGTGGCTTGGTAATGTCTTGTATCTCTCTTGTATTCAACAGTATTAATCTATTTGTGTTTCTAGTTCATTGTGTTTATCTTCTAGCTCATCTACTCGTTCTTCATGTTCATCTAGTTCATTATCTAATTGTGTAGTTCATCGTTTAGTTCATCTAGTTTGTTGTGTTCTTGTTCTTGTTCGTCTTCTTGTTCGTGTTCATAGTTTAATCCTCACCAGGACTTGGTATAATTATAATGTTCATTGCCAATGTTGCCTATATGTCTAGTTTAGTTGGAGTAGTTTGGTGTTTATACTCTTATTCGTATAGTGCTCATCCTATAGTACAAGGGGTGGGTGCTAGAAATAATGTAGCCATGGTGCCTAGATTAAGTCCATCTGCGAGTGCCCCCAATGTTCTGAGCTATGTGGTAGATCACGAAAGTAGCTTTGTTGAGTCCTCTGTAGTCCACTCCTCGAATATAGAACTGTGTAAGGCTTTAAGTTGCGGGGTGATATCTTGCTATGTTCATGAACCACCTTGGCAATGTCTCTTGAGTACAGATGATAGCTAGATGTCTCTTTGACCATGATAGCTAGATGTAATTGCACTAATTGACATAGCTCAATGACCTATATTTATAATCAACCCTAGAAGTTATGTATCTTTATTTTCTAGTTCTTTCTAGAATCACGCCCAAGAAGGAAAATGCTTGGTGGAATTAATGACGTTGGATATACCATGAAAATTCACACTCAAAACACCGTCAACATGCCTCGGTTCCAAGGAAGAATAGCATACATGAGCATATTTTATCAATAATCAGTTCCACTTTTACTCTTAGCTTGTGATTTTAGAAAACATCAAAATCCAGCTTGGTGGGACCCAATGAGGGGGTCGGCCGACCCCCCCTATGAGCTCACCATGAGTTGAGCTTTGAGTGTGATCCATGTCAAGATCCCTGGAGCCCAAATCATCCACCAAATCAACTTGTGTTTTCATCCAACGGTGAAGGATAGTTGCAAGCAACGTGACAACTAATTGGAAACCAACCAAGCCACTTCACATGACAGGTGGGGACACCATAATTGGAAAAATAATTAGAAACCAAACAAGCCACTTCACATGACAAGTGGGGACACCATCTAAAAGCTTCCAGTCAGGCCCACCTGCCATTGAGGGGGTCGGCCGACCCCCCCGTGGGCCCACTATGGCGGTTTGCTCCCACAGACCTCCTACATGCTGCCATGCATCAAGCTTCGTCATCAGTGTCCATTTGAGGCAGAGAAGAAGAGCACATGGATCGCTGACGTGGCACCCCCTCTCCTTCCCCTATATAAGGAGGCTGCCACCACCCTTGGGAAGCAATCACATATCACACAATCACAAGATCCAAGCTCCAAAGCTCCAAGCTAGAGTAGTAGTTGTTAGTCTAGAGTGGGAGTTAGAGTCAAGCCGAGTGAAGCTCGGGGTCTCTGGAGTCATCTTCTGGAGAGTCTGGTATAGCTCTTGTACCTTTTCTCTTTTGTAAGAGTTTCCTTTTATTAAAATATTTTTCTTACTTTACTTTACTTAGTATTCACTTAGTGCTAGTGTATAGTCTTTATAGTATTTGTTGTGTGCTTGTCCTAGTAGTATAGTTGGCTTAGTTAGATTGGTTTCTTGTAACCAACTTCCTCGTGTGTGTATCATTGTCCTATCTTGCATAGGACCCTAGCTATCTGATTGTTAGATAGAGTTGTGATAGTAAGTGTGAGCGTGGTGCTTAGACTTAATCTTACCCTTGATTGTCGCTAGTCTGCACGGACAGTTCATGAGCGCACTCCCGAGAGGTGACAGGTCTTCAGTGGCATTAGGGTTTTTCTCACCCCATTTGGGCTAGTTCTTAAAATGCATAGCACCCATAAGAGTATAGCCACTTTAGTAGGAGTTTTGTCTCCTGCTTTCTCTCCTATCCCCACCATGCACGTAGTGAGGCACCAATCTAGTTGAGTCATCTATCAATTAGGATTAGTTATACAGAAGTAAAGTAAGATACATAGGAGTCCTGTACTCACTCGTTGTCCTCCCACCTAGCTAGCACTCTATCATCTTAGGTTAGGATTTGTGTGATCATTTACCTATCCTTCCCGTTAATTTACTTACCCCCTTTTACACTAGTGATACTAGGTTGTAGTAGACACAAGGATCTCTTCCCCTTTTGTTAAATATTCCTAGCTACTGCTTCCCCTGGGAAAATATAAATTATGATACCTCAGAATACTCTCGGGTGAAGTGCTACAGTGGTATATTCTATACGCTTGTGGAATTATCCAATAGACTTAGAATTACCACATAGGCATTTCTGGCGCCGTCACCAACCTTCGGTGATTGTGCTAAGATTTGCCAACAAGCATTTCTTACATTGTTGCTGGGGAAAGCGTCAGCCTAAGAATTTTAATAAAAGTGAATCATGAGTCTACTATCAATTTAGTTATGAATTAATGTTAGGGGCTTACCCTTCACCTATCTTGTTTTTCGTTATCGTGAAACTAGTAGGTGCATGAGCGATTTCCAATTGCCGTCAAATTTTGTTGAAGATCCTAAGCAATTGTTGAGAACTAGACATTGTCAAGTTCCACCTCAGAGGTTCATCTCAGACCAGAATCGGCTAAGGAAGGAAGCCCAGCACTGGTCTTTAAAGAAGCTATGGCCGCTAAAAAGACTATCTCTGAGTACTCTGCGCCATCGGCTGACTATGTCACCATAGGTCCACATATTAACTTGGGGTTGGCACTTTGAGCTCAAGCCTGTGCTTATCATGAAGGGTTATGAGGTTGCTACGCTAGCCAGAAAACAAAAAATTTTGACCTCATAAACCAGGATCTACTGCTAGGTACAGGTTAGGGATTACCACTAGACGCGCAGGTGCAGCGGAAGACGACTCGATGTAGTCGTACGTGTCGTAGCAGGCAGTGCAGTTGCATGGTCATCCATCACCTCAATCCCCTCGCGCAGTTCGTCCTAGTGCTCCAGATCCAGCACCTCCGAGGAATCCCACACGTGCAGGGAAGAAGCGATGCACCTCCAGACTGCTAGGTCCACGAGGAGCAGAAGGCGCGAGCGTGGGGAGGGTGACGGCGGCTGCCAAAGGCATGTGTGTAACCCTGACTGCGCCCCTACCCCTTGCTTATATAGGCGTCCCCAGTGAGCTCACGAGTTGGAGGCCCATTAATAACCCTAAGCCTTATCTAGTTCGGGTCCAACCCAAATTAGGCTTCCAGCCCCTTAAGCGTGTGACCCTATGGGTTCACGCACACATTGACATGGGCCGAGTACTCCTACTCGCCCAATAGTTGACAGCGGCCTCTAGCAAGGCGTGACAATTCCTATGTGTACGCAAAGATCATATCAGACGAACCACTATGACCACATACAAGTTATTCCCTTTGCCACTCGATATATGGTTGAACTCGTGGGTTAACACTTAACCCAAGCACGGCCATGCATTTGTTGATCCAATCACTTGAGTGATCCAGTGATATCTCTCTTGCATAGAGAAGGGCAAATTACATCTTGATTGTCTATGTCTCATAACATGCTTCCCGACCATCCGAAGACCACCTTTATAACTACCCAGTTATGGAGCAGCGTTTGATAGTCCCTAAGTAGGCCGTTTCACATCTTGAGTACATACCACAATCTTAGGTCTAAGGACATAATGTACATGATGTGAATAGAGACTTTCTCATGTTGGGTCAGTCCAGCCTACATGTCTCACATGTGCCCACATTATTAGTTTGACATCTCCATGTCCATGACTTGTGAAACATAGCCATCAACTAATACATGTGCCGGTCTAATATTCAAGTGTGTTTTCACAAGAACTCTGACCAGGGACAACTTTAGAATAACCATTCAAGTAATTGAGTTCCACAAACAATTCACATAATCACCAATCAATACAAGTTGTCTATAATGGATATTCAATGAACACTTTATTAATCATGGATACAATCAGAATATCATCATCTACATGATTGGCTCTAGGGCATATTCCCAACAAATCAATATGGTGCAAGCAAATCCATTTTGTGGGAAGCTACACGAGGATGCCAATGCCATCTCCAACACTTCCTCGAGGTGTGTGGCACCTTCACTATCAAGAATGTCTCCGTAGACACCATCCATCTTCACCTCTTCCTAATCTTGTTATTGGGGAAGGCGAAGCAGTGGTTCTATGGCAACAAGAGTGAAGTCACCACGTGGGAGAAGTGTGCCAACGTGTTCCTCAAGAAGTTCTTCCCGATGGGCAAAACCAGCGCCCTTCGTAGAAAGATTTCTAGCTTCCAACAGCAAGCTGATGAAACAATTCTCGAAGCATGGGAACATCTCTAGGAGTATATTTGCGCCTACCCTCATCATGGGATAGAGGAATGGCTCATCATTCAAGGTTTCTACCATGTCCTGACCGGTTTGGTCAGGAGTCACCTTGATGCTGCTGCTGGAGGAGCATTCTTACAGCACAATTTCAAGGATGCCAAGGACCTTATAGAGAAGGTGGTCACCAACCAAGGATGGAATGAGGAGTGCCTTCAGCCAAAGAAGAGATATGTCTATGCCCTCAATGAGGTGGACATGCTCTTAGGAAAAATGGACCTCTTGATGAAGAAGATAGAAGAAGGTTCCAAGAAGGAACAAAAGTCCATTCAACTTCACGCCACCACATGAGCTGTCGAAGCCGATCCATGGTGCGAGGTTTGCGGAGGAGAAGATCATTCAGAAAACAATTGTCCCAAAACAAAGGAGGAAGTTAGCTTCATCATCAACAACAACAATAAGAACAACAACAACAAGGATGGAACTCATGCCCCTTCTACCAAGGAAACCAAGGTAACGGTTACAGCAATAATTTCAATAATTCTTATGGTAACCAACCTTCTTTAAGAGATCTTGTCTTAGGCCAAACTAAAACAATGATAGGGTTAACAAGAAAATGATGGCTAATGATAAGATTCTTGAAAGTTCAAGTGAGAAAAGGGATAGGTTTACTTCTGCTATGAAAAATCAATTGATCTTTAATAAAATGTTAGAAACACAATTAGCTCAATTAGCAGCAATTGTCCCATCCTTCGAGTAAGGTAGGATCCCACATAAACCTGAGGACCAAATTGAAGGTGTTAGATTGGTAACCAAGAGGTTTGGTAAGCCTCCACTACGCTCTAACTAGGGCTACCTTCATGATCCACCTTTCATCACCAAGAAGGAAGATCCAGGCCTCAACAC
The DNA here is from genome assembly GCA_023333625.1 of Bothriochloa decipiens. NCBI lineage: Eukaryota > Viridiplantae > Streptophyta > Magnoliopsida > Poales > Poaceae > Bothriochloa > Bothriochloa decipiens. Next base: position 22,040,591 of record CM041630.1, read on the forward strand.
AGTTAATGCGATCATCTATGTGAGGTCTGGCCAACTTCATTTCCAATTCATTGGAAAGAAGGTAAAATGTCCATTCAATGGTTATAAAACTAACATGCAGGTGAAGGACGAAGAACCGAAGGACAAACCTCGCTACTACCCACGTTGAAGGAACAACAAGAAAGGTGAGTCGGCCAAAAAGGCTGAAGTAAAGAAGGGAGAACCCGCTAACCTACAAGGAAAAGGTAAGAAAATGTGGCAGGATAAAGAGGTCCAATCATAGTCCCCATCTCCGGGACCGAATGAAGCACCCAAAGAATGAACAAGATGGAGAAGTCCTGCTCTATGGACCTAAAACAAGGAGCCCTTGCTGGTAAGGTAAATCAGTATTTATCCCATTTTTATTTCCTGCATTTTAATTATTGTATTTTATTTTCTTTGCATCTTAGTTTTAGTTTTGCATATTTTCTTTTGACAGCAATAATAAATAAAACCTAGAGAACAATTTGCAATAAAGTTTTGAGCTATTGGATCACCCACACATGCTCTTTTCAATTTGGCTCGATGCACTGGTTTGAGATCAACACTTGGATGCTTTTGGGGTGTTCAAGTTGGGGTCGGCCGACCCCCACCTTGTCCCCTTTTGCAGTCTATTGTCTCCCATTCGCCATACCTAAGAATCTTATGCATACCACTCTAGCCAAAGCCTAAAAAGAAGTTGTCCTTTACTTTATCACTTTAAGCATGAGATGTCCCTTTTTCATGTTGAATGATTTGGGGACCATACCACCAGCTCAAAACCTGCAAAGTGGTCACCTAGGCATGCTCTATTGCTCCCATGGTCCATGGGAATCTCTTTAGACATGTCTCCACTTTTGCCTCTCATCTTTTCTCTTTCACCAAGCACTAGACAAGGGAATCTCAGAAAAGCACTTTACTTTTGGTCCACACCTAGCCTTTACTTTACTAGACACTTGATGACACACCATTTAAAGTGCTGGGTGCATAAGATGGGGGTCGGCCGACCCCCACTTTGGACAACCTCTGAAAAAGTTTTCCAGCATGTTGCTAGATTCCCTGCCAGGATTCAAATTCAAATTTGAAAGTTCTTTGCATGGGGATCGGCCAACCCACACTTTTGGGGTCCACCACTTACGCTTCTCTTCTTATAAATGCCCCTGCATTGTGAGCTCAACTTCACACCTAAAACCATCAGAATCATCTCGAGCTCACAATCTCTTGTCTTCTCTCCTTTGTTGCAAGTTCTTTCTCAAGCTTAGCTTAGTGTAGTTTATTAGTAGCCTTCCAAAACAAAAACCCAAAAATATTTCATGCATAGTCATAGTAGTAAGAGAGCTTGGTTGTCTCACTTGTGTAGCTAGATGAGGAAAGCATTCCTCTCCCGGTTCAAGAAGTCTAAAGTAGGTGAGAGTTCTTCCCAAGGCTCTCACCGCACTCATGAAGGAACCCATGGGAGAAGAGAGGAGGAAGAGAGCTACCACCCAATGGTACTCTATAACCCTCTAGCATGAGTGCTAGAGCCTGAGAGCAGCCTCATGCTGAACCAAGAAAAACTACAAAAGTTCAACATCCTTCAAGGAAGCAACTTCAACCACATGGGCATCATCGACTCGGTCCTCTTGGACTGCACTGGTATGAGTAAAGAATTCAATGATATCTTTAATGCAATTGGTTGGGGAGGTTTTTTTAAAATGCGTGAATATGGTATAAAAGTGCTTACCCAAGAATTTCTATGCACCATAAAATTAACAAATGATGGGGTAGCCTTTCGCATGTTTGGGCAAGAGTATAGTTTAATTTGGAGCCTTTTAAACACTGCTTTGTGATGTGATCATGATTGAAATCTTGACTTAGACATCGCCACTCATGGGATTAACAAAGCTGAATTTTGGAAAGCAATTTCTAGCTCTGATGATTGCTCTCACCCTGTAGCTTCTGAAATTCATAATCCAACTTTGCGCTTCCTTTGTTACTGGATTAATGTTACTCTTTTTCTTGGCTCTAGAGGCAGCATTTTAAAAGATAGTGAACTTAAGCTGCTCTATGCAATAGTGCACAAAATTAAAGTCTCCCATGTTAAACTACTAGTGAACTTCTGGCTTTGTTCTTTTGACCAAGAAAGACCCATATACTTCACATTTTTCACTACTTGAATAGCCGATACATGGGATTTGATAGATTCACATGCCTTTGAGTACATTACCTCTGCTAGGGATATTATAGATGAGAGTGTTTTCATTAATATAAATGTGCTCAAAAGAGGTCCAAGGGGTGGGCTTAGAATGATATATCCAAGCCATACAGTCAAAGTCTCTCTCCGTTGTGAGAAACGTTGGCTGTATAGGCTACGTACACTAACCATTAAATTGGATCGAGAGGCAAGTGGCCAAAGTGTTGCAAAGACAGACAGGATGACAAGAGGAATGTCATGAGCTGCTCAGAGGAACCAGGAAGGCCCCTCACACCCTGCAGAAGAAGAAGTTGAAGAAGGTGAGGAGAGAAACTCAATGGACGTTTCAGGGTCCATGGGGATGCCTCCATGTCCACAAGACAATCCTTGCCCAAGGCAAAGGGAGAGGGCCCCCAAAGGACAAACATGGACGACCTCATCAACAACATGGGCACAATGCAAATTGAACAAGATGCGACATTGCAATTGGCGCAACAAAATGCTCAATACGTGCAAGCAATGCAAGAAGAGGAAGCACAACGTTGGGCTGGCCGGTTCTAACATTATCAGCCATCGCAGTGAGCAAGAGCCAAGGTTGGGGGAGATCCTCTCCCCTACCAAGGTAAGTATTCTATCTTAGCATTTGCATTTTAGTTATTTATCTTATTGCATATAAAATGAATGAAAAGTTTAAAAATACCAAAAATATTTATTTGTTTATTGTTAGTAGTACCTATGCTTTATGTATGTTCTTTCTCCTTATGTAAATGATGAGTAGTTGCTTTGTCAATGTTTCTCTAGTGCCTAGTTTGCAACTTAGTGCTTCTTTAAGTATGGATTACTTAGCTCTCTTGAACCATCATGAACCAGAAAACTTTTGGGTTGTGAGTGCTAGAACTAAGTCTAAGTTGTTGGGAGATATGAGATAGAGAGACAAGAGCTGCTAAAATATTGTTCTAAGCATGATTGAGTACCAAAGAATATATTCTTAAAATGATCAAAACCTTAATTGTTCCTCAATGGTGATGAAATTCCTACCACAGCCATATATGCTTTACATGTTCAAAACCTTGCACATAGGCTATTTGCTTTGTGTTGAGTGTTGTCAAGTCTTGTTGATCCCTGTTAAGAGACTTTTCATGCTCCTAAGATCAAATTACACGCATGCCAAATATATATATGCTTCTTCTACACTAGAAGTACGCACAAACATGCATTCCATCTTCACCAAATAGGTTACTCCATGCTTTAAGTGTTAGAATATCTCTCCAAATATTTCTTGATAGATGAGACACAAGAAAAGGGCTAGGCAAAATAAGTATTCATATAGATGGACACATGGAAGTCCATGAAAAAATGCTAGCCCTGTCTCAATAGAAAAGTAGAAGAGAGATCTATGTCAAATGAAGGAGCAACCTAGTCCATCATATATCACACACTTGCACATCTTGAGATATGGGGGTATGACACTTCTCTTCAAGGATCCGAGCATTGACTTCGCAACATATGCAAGTAAGTATGCCATCTCCTTGTTATCCCTACCTTGAGCTCCACATAAGCCTTTTTAAAAGTAGGATGAAATAAGGAAAGGAAATCTTACCTGGGGCCTTGGTGAGGAATCATACACCATTTGAGTAACATGAGAGTACCATATGAGGAACATTAAGTTTTCTTTTGAAAAACATTGCAAAACCTGTGGTGTAAAATTGCTAGGAATAAAAGAATTAGTTCTCAAATCAAAACTATTCTGTCTTTCAACTGCCCAAGACAAAGGAAAGCCCCATAGAGGACTAAGGTAAAATGGGTGAGTTTTTATAGCTCATTTTTCCATTCAAGAAGAAGAATTTTGTTGTGCACATGGTACTATTGAAATGTGGGCATAGTAAAAATACCTGATCCACCGAGGCTAAGTTTTATTGTTTGCTCGGGATGAGCAAAGGTTAAGCTTGGGGGATCTTCTTGACGGTGGATATACCATGAAAATCCACACTCAAAACACCATCAACATGCCTCGTTTCCAATGAAGAATAGCATAACATGAGCATAATTTATCAATAATCAGTTCCACTTGTACTCTTAGCTTGTGATTTCAGGATACATCAAAATGTAGCTTGGTGGGACACAATGAGGGGGTTGGCCGACCCCCTATGAGCTCACCATGAGCTGAGCTTCGAGCATGATCCATGTCAAGGTCCCTGGAGCCCAAATCAACCATCAAATCAACTTGTGTTTTCATCCAACGATGAAGGATCATTGGACTTGGATTGATGGACCCACAAGGAAGCAAGAAATGTGACAAATAATTGGAAATTGACCAAGCCACTTCACATGACAGGTGGGGACACCATCTAGAGGCTCTAGCTAGGCCCACCTGCCATTGAGGTGGTCGGCCGATCCCCCTCTTGTGGGCCCACTATAGCAGATTGCTCCCACCGAACTCCTGCATGCCGCCATGCATCAAGCTTCATCATCAATGTCCATTTGAGGTAGTTCCTAGGTCGGTGCATCCAAGGGTGTAGAGAGGAGGATGCACACGGATCATTGACGTGGCACTTCCTCTCCTTCCCCTATATAAGGAGGCTGCTACCACCCTTGGAAAGCAATCAATCACAAGATCCAAGCTCCAAACTAGAGTAGTAGTAGTTAGTCTAGAGTGGGAGTTAGAGTTTAGTCGAGCGAAGCTTGGGGTCTCTGAAGTCGTCTTCTAGAGAGTCTAGTATAGATCTTGTACCTTTTTTATTTTGTAAGACTTTCCTTTTACTAATATATTATTCTTACTTTACTTAGTATTTACTTACTGCAAGTCTATAGTCTTTATATTCTTGTTGTATGCTTATCTTAGTAGTATAGTTACCTTAGTTAGATTGGTTTCCTGTAACCAACTTCCTTGTGTGTGTATCATTGTCCTATCTTGCATAAGAGATCTAGCTATCTGATCATTAGTTAGAGTTGTGAGAGTAAGTGTGAGTGTGGTGCTTAGACTTAGTCTTACCTTTAATTAACACTGGTCCGCACGGACAGTTCGTGAGCACACTCCCGAGAGGTGATAGGTCTCGAGCGGCATTAGGGTTTTCTTGCCATGTTCTAGCTAGTTCTTAAAACGCAGGGCGCCCATAACAGTATAGCCCATAGGAGTTTTGTCTCCTGATTTCTCTCCTATCCCACCATGCAAGTAGTAAGGCTCCAGTCTAGTTGAGTCATCTATCTATTAGGATTAGGTATACAAAAGGAAAGTAAGATACATAGGAGTCCTGTACTCACTCGTTGTCCTCCCACATAGCTAGCTCTCTACCAAGTATCTTAGGTTTGGATCTGTGAGATCATTTACCTATCCTTCCCATTTATTTACTTACCCCCTTTTACACTAGTGATACTAGGTTGTAGTAGATGTTAGCACTTCATAGCGTCAGCAGAAAAGTCTACAAGTGCACAGAAGTACCTTCGTAGCACTTCACCTAGAAGTATTCAGGGTATTGTATTTTCCCAAAGGAATGGTCTATATTAGTAGACTCTTAACTAGTTGACCCTAGAAAAGATAGGAGGGATAACTTGGGTGGAGAGGATACACTAAGGTAGGAAACACTAAGTGATGATAACCTTCCCAATACTTGCTCGCTTCAGGCCCACTAGCGCACTTGGTCAGCTAAGCGATATTAGTATCAGCGCTATTCCGCGGCCAAACATGGGGGAATGCTGGTACGAGTGGACAAGGCTGTCACCACCTGCCACCTACCCCTCTGGCCATGGGCACGCAACATACGAAGGTAGACTCTAACTTAGACACCACATCTATGAAGGCGACTACTACTCTAGCGATGGTCAGGAACTTCCATTTCTATCAGGAGTCCTCTTATAGAGCACCTGTCCAATGGACAAGTGACGATCCCACAAACAAGTAGCTTTATGAAAGTAACTCACTTAATGAATCAAAACCAAAATGTAGCACAAACCTCTTACTTCAAGTAGCAAGATGGATGTAGAGGTACAAGTTGGAGCGAGAGCCGATAGGTCCGACACTTTGTCCACTCGAGGGTAGAACTGCTTTGAGCCCACTTCTACATCTCCAACTCTTTCCTCTCACTCACAAACCCTAGACTAGTCTAGCTAGACGCTAAATTAATGGAAAATGTGGCACCACCCCTTCTTCTGCTCTATTGTATCAAGTTCTGTTGATGGAGGGAGTGGGTGCACCAATTTAGAGCTCCATAGGACGGTTCAGGCATCTCCTCAATTGGAAGGAGGTGAAACCGCCTTGAGGGAACCAACCCCAGCACCGCCTGAGAAGGCTGGGCCCGGGAGGTACCACCAGGGGGCGGCTAGTCCTGGGGGCGGCCTGTCCCCTGGCTAGGCCCGCTGGCCATCGCCTTCAGGTGGTCAGTTGCTCCCTAGGCCTAGACCTTCCCTGCGATTACGAATGGGCCCAGTTCTATGTTTGAGGTGGGCTTCCTTATTTGTCCTTGCTTTGCACCTTTTCTAAATGTGTTTTTCAAAGTGCGCTTTTCTTGTACATTTTGTGCATTTCCATGTGTCAAACCTACAAGTCACATATACAACAAAACTTGTGGAAAGATTAGATAAAAGCCCTACCTTCTATTTGTTTTAGTAATAAAATGATGTTGTAAATTAGTTGCTAAGGAGCGCCAACAGTAGACACAGGGATCTCTTCCCCTTCTATTAAATATTCCTAGCTACTGCTTCCCCTGGGAAAATATAAATTACGATACCCCAGAATACTCTCGGGTGAAGTGCTACAGCGATATATTCTGTGCGCTTGTGGAATTATCCAATAGACTTAGGATTACCACACAAGTATTTCTGGCGCCGTCACCAACCTTTGGTGATTGTGCTAAGATTTGCCAACAAGAACCTTCTTTGGACTTTTGTTCAATTATTATCCTTATTCATTATTATATATGATCCATGTTCTGAGAAGTTCTAGTAGACCTCTTATCACAAGTGTAAGTTATAGCTTCATTCTCCATACCTCCATTCTACCTCACTAGTGGTGAATGATAAATAATGGTACCTGGAACTTTCTTGGGTGAATGCTACAACGGGAGTATTTATCTATGTGCTTGCAGATAACTTTTTTCATTTATGTAGAGTGCTTAGATTATAAATACAACCATAATTCTTACATCATGTTAGGTATGTCAACTTAACTTGTGCGGTGTACGAAATGCCAACAAGCATTTCTAACGCCATTGCCGGGGAAGGAAATGGAGGTCTAGAGAAGGAAATTTAATATTTAGGAGTAATCTTACACATGTGATAATTGAGACATACTATTCCTCTTTACTCAAATAGGCTTACCTTGTTGTTATGTCTATTTTTTGAATATTTTTATGTAGTGTAATGTATGACTAGATTTGATCAACCGACAAACTACGTTGACGATCTCGAGACAACAATCAGAAGAGCTAAAGCACAACTAAGAAAGATCCCAACTAATTTGCCAAAAGACCAACCAGCAAGTAGCTCAACACCATTGTTAGAAGCAATGGCTGACAAGACTCTCCTTAACTTCTCTGCTCCAACAACTGCCAATATCAGGACTGGACCAATAGTCAATGTAGGAGATGATGGATTCGAGCTCAAGCCAGCTTTGCTCAACATGGTGCAAGCCAACCAGTTTTGTGGGAAAGCAGATGAGGATGCAAATGCTCACCTCCAACACTTCCTGGAGATTTGCAGCACCTGTGGTATTAAAGGAGTCTCAACAGATGCCACACTACTCTAGCCTATTCCCATTCTCACTCTTGGGTAGGGTGAAGAAATGGTTCCACTCCAACAATGATAGAAATACTACATGGGATACCTGTGCCACTGCTTTCCTAGCAAAGTTTTTTCCCATAGGCAAGATGAATGCCCAACGTGCAAAGATCTCAACTTTTTAGCAGCAGTATGATGAATCTGTCCCTGAAGCATGGGAGCACTTTCAAGATTATATTGCAGATTCAAGATTATATTGCAGAATGCCCTCACCACGGGATGGAAGATTGGTTACTTATGCAAACATTTTACCATGGGCTCACTACAAGTGCCCGTGAGAATATTGATGCAGCTACTGGAGGATCATTCTTGTCACTCACTATTCATGAGGCAACCGCTCTGTTGAGAAGATAGCTTCTAACCAGGGATGGAACGAAGAACGCACTCAACCATGCAAGAGAGGGGGAATGCATCAAATCAAAGAAGTAGACATGTTGTCTGCTAAGATGGACCTGCTCATGAAGAAGCTTGACGAACAAGACCAATAAAAGAAGGAAGTCATGCACATCTGAGACTTTCGCATGACTTGTAAAGAGTGTGGAAGCACTGGCCACATAGGAAGCAACTGTCTTGAAGTCTTAGGAGATGCCAACTACATCCATAAACAACTCCAATTTTTGTCCCCAACAAACTCAAGGATGGAATCAACAGAATCAAAGGTGGAATCAACAAAGGCCTAATTATCAAGGTAACTTCCAAGGTAACTACCATGGTAATAATTTCAACCCACCACCTTTGAGAGAAATGATTGCTAATCAAAATAAAGTTCTTGAGAATATGTCTAGAAAGATAACTTCCAATGATAAAGTTCTTGAAACTATAAACAATAGAATGGATAGCTTTGCTTCTGCCATAAAGAATCAACTCTTTGCTTCTGCCATAAAGAATCAACTTAGCTTTAATAAGATGATGGAATCACAACTCTCTCAGTTAGCAGCTTCAATACATGTGATCGAAAAAGGTAAGATTCAAGGGAATCCGGAAGACATAGAAACTATGAATCTTGTAGACATTTTCAATGCAAGAGAGTACTTCATAGCTCCACCAAGACCACAGTGGTGGCCGGATGGCAAATATCCAAAAAAGAAAGGAGATCCAGGAATACCCGTCATCCCCATCCACATTGGAAATCATGAGTTTGAAGAAGCTGTCCGTGATTTAGGAGCAAGTCTCAACATTATGCCTAAGGTAATATATGAGAAAATTTATGGTAATTCTTTGTTATACACAACCATGTGTTTGTAGCTTGCAGAGTCATTGTGCTACCCCAAGGGAATCCTTGAAGATGTGCTCATAGGAGTTGGACACTCGTCTCTAGTGCTAGACTTTGTGGTGATAGAAATAGGAGGAGATGAAAGAGAACCAATCATTTTGGGAAGACCATTCCTCAGCTCAGCCAAAGCCATCATCTATGCCGATAGTGCCAAGATCTATTTCACCATAGGGGATAAAAAGGAAAGATTCAATTTCAATAATCATACATACACCAACCGAGTTCATCCTCAGCAACCATACGATTACTTGAATTTTGACAAGTCCATGAAAAAAAGAAGAATAATGCCCCAATAAAGAAGAACAAAGCGACAATGAAGAAAAACAAGATTCCAGAGAAGAAAGCTCAAGTCAAGAAGAATGTCAACACTTACAAAAGTATACTACCTACTCCAAAGAACAACAAGAAAGGAAAAGCAAAGCCACTTGTTACAGAGCTAGTTTGGATCGTCAACGCTGCTGAACCCCCCAATGAGACTGCTCTTCCGTCAATACATTTTGAAGATCCTAGAGTACCTATCATAAACTGTATGATCAAGGAGAGTACCTTCTGCAATACATTCTATGATATCGGCTCAAGTGTCAACATAATGTCCATGGTAACATATAAACATTTATATCAAAATACACCCTTGCACCCAACATATTTGCAGCTGCAGCTTGCGGATCAATCATTTTGATTTCCAGAAGGAATAGCCAAGGATGTAGGCATCAAGATAAGGGATCAAGAGGTTGTTGCCGACTTCATGGTTCTGGACATGGGAGAAGAAAATGACATTCACCTGATCCTAGGGTGACCATTCCTCTACATCGCTAACGCAATCATCTATATGAAGCAAGGAGAGATTCACTTCCACTTTCCTAGGAAAAAGGTGCATTGTTACTTTAATAATTATATAATTTGTGACAAGTCCAAGAAGAATAGGAATGGAAGGCGTCGCTCTCAATGCCAAAGAAAGAAAGTCATCAAGGAAGAAAGGTCGAATCAAGAGGATAAGGTAATGGAGGAGACAGATGCCTTAGAGATCCACGAAGAAGAAGAGCTGAGAAAAAAACAAGTATAGAAGAAGAAAGAAATACAACCATCAAGCACTCCAACACAAGAAGAGGGATCATTATCCCCTGATTCACCAAATCATTATGAACCTAAAATTGAAGAAGATAAGTTAAGTGAGTATTTTGTCCCTGTAGACACCCTCTCAAGTGCTTGAATTGGGAAGGTCCGGTTCGAAGGACCGAAAAATCCAAACCTTCGTGAAAAGGTAAAAATGGTAGTTATCTATTTATTTGCATAGTTCTTTGCATGTTTACTTCCTTGCATAAATCTTTATTTTAGCATATTTACTTTAGCACAAGCACCTTTGCATTAGAAAAAGAAAATAAAATATTGCTGTATTGTCTTACTGCATCTAAAAAAATAAATAAAACACAAAAATCTTAAGCCCCATGTAAATCTTTATTTACTGTGGTGGCATAAAAAACAAAAAAATTGCATGCTTAAATAATAAAATCATAAAAATATTAAAAAAAGTTCTAGAAGGTTCCAGGCAACCAAGGAAAGTTTTCTTTTGCTAACACTTGGAGAATGATGCATTGTATTTATATGGAACTTGGAGAAATCCGACAAGATGAAGAATGTGTCTGTTATCAAGCTGAACAACTACGTCAACATCAAGCTTGGGGGAGAAGCATCCCCTATGTATCTAGCTTAGTATTACTATCTTATATTTAGTTTATTTAAGTTTTCTATTTTCAAAAATAAATAAAAAGATGCATAATCAAAGAAACCAAATAAAAAGTTTTTCCTACTTAATATATTTATATATATTTGCTTTTAATTACTTTTTGTTAAGAGAGAATATACAAGTCTAACCTGCCTTAAATAATGGAGCTTTCAGAAATTTTTGTGTGCTTGGAGATGATGAATAGTTGCTCTGCCATAATTCTTTTGAAGTACTTTACTTTTAATCTTGCACTCTCCTAAGTTTTGGATAAAATTATTTTGATATGAAGATTTGCTTTGAACCTCAGAGTTGTGGGTAGCGAATGCTTAACCTAAGTCTAGGTGATTGGGGAGTGTGATAAGATGGTTTGAGTTATTGTTCTCCATATTCTAAGTGATACTAGAGTCCTAGGTATTTATTTCAAAAACTTAATATTACCACATGATGAGATCCTATATGATGAGAGTTTAAATTCCTACCACAGCCATATAAACATGTTTGATTAGAATAGAAAAGATTTCTTACTGATTTGGCTACTTGTATGCATTGAGTTTGGTGTAACCATGTTTGATTCTTAGGAACTTGTCATATGTTTAAAATCAAGATTCACACACACTTTGCACCCCTGCTACTTCTACCTTAGAAGTACGCACCACCATATAAACCTATTTAGATCCACTTCAAATATTTGTTCTGCTCCTACACTGGGAGTGAATGACAAAAATATCATACCTATAGGATTTTCCTTGTTTTCTAGCCATGTTCCATTTTTTCTCTAAGGATATCCATATCATTGGTTCCACAAGTTGTTCAAGGATATTTGTGTTTTAAAAAAAGAGAGAGAGAAAAGAAAGGTAGAAAGGTTTTGCAAGAATCAAAAGCTTGAGCTGTCTATCCAAATTCTAATTGTTCAAGATCTTTAGAAATGTTTAAGGTTCGACAAGTTATCTTTTACAAAGGAGCAATGTTTTCACCCTTTCTGCCTCCCACAAATATTTTTTATCACTCCGCTCATAACTTTGAAACCACACATGCACATCTTGATTTGATTGTATGCCAAGGATATTCGGATTTTATCCTCTAGATCCATGTGTTAGACTAGGAAAGAGATGTATTACGAGTAAGTTATCTCCTATCCCACCTATGAACTCTAGATATTTTAACTAGTTTAGGGTGAGGAAGAGAGAAGGCAAGATGCTACTCTGCCTAAGTCCAAAATATCACAAATACTAGAGGAGAGAAAGGCAAACCAACATTATTGCCTTGGTAAGAATCCACAAATACCACAAAATGAGAGACCTGAAAGGATCATGCATAGGATCTCTGAGTTTTATTTCAAAAATTTTACAAAACCCTAGGTTGATCAAAGAGTGTGGGGAATAGTGCTTGACTTGATTGTTCTGTTTTTCAATTACTCAAGACCCAAGTGAAAGCTACAAGCTCCATGGTCAATGGTAATATGAGTAAGTTTGTAGATCAGAGTAGTTGAGTCTAATCCAAGGGAAAGTTCTTGTTTAAACTTATAAGTATTTTTAAGGTGTGAAAGCATTGTAGCAACTCCTGATCCTACATCATACATAGTTTTTGCTAAGGGACTAGCAAAAGGTATGCTTGGGGGAACTTGTGGATGCTAATTAACTCTAATTTTTAACCGTCAACTAATCCAAGATAAGGCCTTAATTTTAAGATAAAGTAAGGAAGTAGAGATTTATTCTAATGAGTTCCAAGAGTTGTGTTGCTCTCACTTGTTTTGCAGGATATTTAATATTTCATCATAAAAGTATTCAAGTAAGGAGTCTGAGCACACCATTGTGAAGAGCTTATCGAGACAATCGAAATGGACATATCACTTGCCATATTTGGAGCACCAGAGAGACAATCGAAATGGACAATTGATGGTTATGACTCATAAGACTCTAGAAGGCCCTAGAAATCATCATCATTGCAAGACCAGGGACTAAACTGACAAGATTCCACTGCTCTGTGAAGTAATATTTTCTAGGGATTTATCCAAAAGCTAGGAAAGAATAGAATCCAACCATGACACGACTCATTACACAATCGGATCAAAAAGAGGCACTAGAAGGATGTAGAGGACACCAGAAGACATGAGATCAAAGCGGGAGCCAGGCAGTTGCCAGGTGGGGCTGGCCAGCCCCACATGCCAGAAGTGGCCTCCCCTTCGTATGGCGATCTCCAACCGACTTCTACAGCACATCTCAACCATTGTTTCAAGTTGGTTTCATCCAAGGGCTACGGTTCATCCCACCGGGCCATATAAGTAGGGGCAGACCCCCCTGTAGGCATCTATCATTATCATCTCATTCAGTTCAGGGTAGTTGATGGTATTTCTTAGCATAAGTAGATAAATCCACAAGTGCACAGAAGGAGCTCCGCTCCTCTTATAGCTAGTGGAAGGTGGTTAGGGGGTAGAACAGGAAAACCCTCAGCGCACCGCCCTTCCTTGGCATTGAATGTACCACCTTGACGCGGCTGGGCCCAAACCGCCTCAGGAGTGCGCCGACGGCCTGAGGTGTGCCGGCCGGCCCACCACTGGGTCAGTTCATGCCCATCTTCGGTCGGTGGCCTTTGGCTCGGGCCTTGACTGCTGCCACATTGTGGATTCACTTGGTTGAGGTGAGTGGGTTGGGTTTCTTTCTCTATTTCCTTGTTTTGCTTTGGGCTGAAATGGGAGATGAATGGTGTTGATTTTATATTCTTATTGGCGGTATAAAATGTGAGTTAAGGACCGCCAACAAACTCCCCCACACTTAGCCCTTTGTTCGTGCTCAAGTAAAGTTTAAAGGACTAAGATGGGTCATCTTCTTGATATGTATAACCTGCATACAAGATATTCCAAGCTTCACCTGCACTTGTGAACTTTTGAATTGTCTACCACATTATCTTGGGTAATTGAATAATGGAACAACAAGCATTCAAATCCCCTTGCATCAGTTATCTCAGAAACTTGGGTTTTCATAATATTTTTGAAAAAAAGAAAAGATAGCCTTGCTCCTCAAATGATACTCTCAAGTCACTCATATATGTGTCTGGCTCCTTACCAAGGCTATTGGTGTTTTGACCCTGGGGGCTGAGAGCCAACGAGTATTGCATGCTCCCTAATTCGGATGGTGATGCAAGAAGAACACATGAGGTTTATCCTGGTTCGAGCAATTGAAGGCCCTACATCTAGTGGAGGGTTTGTATTATCTTGCACCGAAGTGCTTGTACAGGGGTGAATACAAGCAAGTGAGTGAGTAGAGCTAGGACATGAGCATTTCAGGCTCTGGGAGTCCTAGGATATGGATGTGCTCTTTTTTCCCTCCCAATCCTAGGCCCTGGCATCTCCTTTTATAAGTGAAGGAGAGGCACAGGGGTACATGGATCCTAGGGCTGTCGTAGTTACTAACGTCGAGGAGATGATGCCGATCATGTCGCAGTGACTGTAGAAGTGTGTGCCGGGTGTGGCTAGCCCTGTAGTGATGTGCTTGGAGGTGATGGCCATCCTTCCCACATGTGTGATGATGTTGTTGATGGCTGGTGAAAGATTAGTGCCCATGCACGGGCGTGCACACTCCTAGAGCTGTCCCGTCAGGGAGTTGTTGGAGCGCTGGCTGGTAGTGTGCAGGACTTCCTCGAGGAGGTGGTCGAGGAAAGATGAGACCTGAGTGGATAAGACCAAGCCCCAGGAAATATGGGATCTGTGTTAACAAATGTGTCTCGAGGGGGTGTCGAATGGGGTACAGTGCGTGGCATGGCAATACAGTGCGGTACGATCCACTGGTTTCTAGGGTATGGGTAGTAAAAGGGGGATTTGACTGGTGTACTGCCCACTGTTACCGTGGCTGTAGCCATGAGATTAGGCGGGGGCAGGTAAAACACATTAAATGCTCTGAGCGCCATACAAGAAGTAGGTGGGTCGAGGGGGTGCGTGGCACTCGACGGGCGTTCGTTCGCATGGGGAGTTCCATCACTCGAGGGGGTGGCCGTCCCCTTGAGTAGACTGCCTTGAGTTGAGAGGGTACCATCAAGAGTACAGCAGCGTGGGCCGTCGAGACCCGTTCGTGGGCTGGCCCAGCGTAGTTCGATTCTTGGGCCCGATATCTTACGTACCTCAGGCCGAGGAATAATGACAGCAGATTTAGTTGTTGATGCCAGTATTGAATTTCTTGGTTGAGGGTTAAGGGTAACCCTTTTTTGGGTACCCAACAGTAGCCCTCGAGCCCCCGCGTGAGTGATGGCAGTCATGTGGGGGGTCATGAGTCAAGACCGAGGTGTCATTCGTGGTTTTCCGAAGGGTGCATGCGAGCGTACCCTTCGGGGGTAGCCCCCGAAGCCTCGGAGGAGTGGAGAGACTCCTCTGAGGGCTTTATTTGTCCTTTGTCAAAGGGTCCCCATCCAGCTAGGCATAGCAGGTGCTCCTGAAAGGTTAGGTCAACACAAATTGGAGTTGTAGCATCTGATCATGGGGTTTCTTGAGTCATCAAGCCCCTGGGTGTGTTCGACCCTCTTTCGTCGAGGGGTGCCAGGCATAGTCGTGCCCCCGAGCCTTGTGCGGCTAGGGCATTGCTAGCCTCGGGTGTCCATCTCATGAGTCCTTTTGATTGGATGTGAGGTGAGAAGCGCCGTACTACCCTCGATGGGCAAGTCTCGATGTCCTCTATGAGCTGATAACGGGGGATCCAAGTGAGAGCTCATGCCCCATTCGATGGGGGTCAACTGGTGGCCCTGAGGCGTTCTCATTGCAGAAAACGTGCGGTCACATGGATACCAATTTCATTCGATGGAACTCAGCAGCTTGACACCTCCCTCCGAGGGGATTCCAATGTGGTCTTTTTGTTTTACCTTGGATATGTCTGAGGGGGTCTCGAGGGTTCATCCTCGAGCTGAGCTTCACATTGGCCCCCCTTGGGCATCCCTGACTCGGGGACTCGAGGGCAGCTGTCGAACCATGATCGAGGGTCAGCCTTTGCTCCCTTGAGAATTCAACGTGGGACCAGAGTCCTTTTTACTTCCTATAGAAGGAATTGCCATGGATAACGTCTTTCATGCATTGGATGGGTCTTTTTAGGTGATAGTCAAAACGGTGCGGGAGTGGTGGACCCGGGTAACGGCTAGAGATCGTGCGGATGATGCATGTACCTATTCTGGGGATCGAAGGAGCGGTTAGGTGAATGCATTAAATGTCGACGGTTTGCTTACCCCCTCGGTCAAATCCGCCCGTTGCGCTTTGCCTCAACTATAAATTTGGGGAGGTGGGATCCACCTGCTCCCTGTTTTGCCTTCTTGTCTTCGCCACTCGTTAGCACAAGGGAAAGAGAGAGATCGAGAATCTTCCTTCCCGTCCTTCCGCTGAGCAGATCCACGCCGTCGCCATGGCACCGCAGGTCCTTATCGCGGAGGAATGGCACCCGTCGGATGTGTCGAAGCAGGAGCTGGAGGAGCTAGTGGACGAGGGGTTCCTTTGCCCCGTCATTACGCCTGCCCGTTCGGAATTGA
The DNA here is from genome assembly GCA_023333625.1 of Bothriochloa decipiens. Taxonomy (NCBI): domain Eukaryota; kingdom Viridiplantae; phylum Streptophyta; class Magnoliopsida; order Poales; family Poaceae; genus Bothriochloa; species Bothriochloa decipiens. Next base: position 22,057,028 of record CM041630.1, read on the forward strand.
TGGTGCCGCCGAGGGGGCACCGGGAGCTGAACCCGCCAGCAGGATACGTGGTGAGCTTTGTCAAGTTCCATCGGATGGGGCTTGGATCTCCTCCGAGCCGATTCATGCGGGCGCTGCTCCACCATTATGGAGTGGAACTCCTGCATCTCTCTCCCAATGCCATCTCCAATGCGGCAATCTTCACCGCCGTCTGCGAGGGGTACATGGGGATAGAGCCGCATTTAGAGTTGTGGCTCCATCTCTTCAAGGGGGAGCACTTCACCAAGCCGGAGTCGCCAGGGGTGAGGAGCTTTGTTTATGCTGGGAGCAGCATCTTGGCACTGAAGCAGAAGGAGCTGTTCATCCCGACGGTAGGTGGCACACCGGATGGTTCTACATCCTGAATGATGAGGACCTGCTGTCGTGCTACACCAGGCATGTCCTCATAGAGCGCCTGTACAACTGGTCGTATGGTGTGGTAGGGAAGCTTCAGGCGCGGCTAAATCCCCTCCTCGCCGTGCTGTGGGCCCTGAGGGACCGGGGGCTAAACGCCGGGATTGTCATCTTGGCGTTCCATTATCAGAGGGTACTCCCTCTGATGATGCGTCTACTATGCCATGATCTAATGGGGCCCGGGGCATAGCCCAAGTAGCTCGAGACGAGCTGGATGTCATCTGAGAAACTGCCCCCCAATGAGGTCGTGAGGTGGGTGAGGGGTGCATTGCCAGCGCCTTCACACCAGAGGAAGTGGGCTGCATCTTGATGATACCGGACGCCAGCCACATTCAGCTGGTAAGCACACCATCTTCTTATGCTCAAATTTCCTCCTTCTCTAGTTGAATTTCATGCTTGCCATCATGGATTTGTGTTCAGGGCACCATTGACTATAGGGCATCGATGCCCCCGACCAAGGAGGATGATCCCAACCGATAGGTGAGATACTTCACAGATCAACAATGAAAGAAGAAGAATGATAATGAAAAGAAAAAGAGGAAGGAGAGAAATCTCGAGCGTCAAGAGCTCGAGCAGCACAGGGCCAAACAGAAGCGGGACAACCTCCCTATCGAGGAATCTCCGTCGAAGGAGACCGAAGAGGGGGAGGAGGATGATAGTGATGAAGAAAAAGGGATGGCGTCGCGTCTCATGCCCTATCTGCCTGCCTTCCCTAGTGCTGATGTGTGTTCTATGCAGGAGAATGTCCTGGAGCAGCCTGCCGCCCAGTCATCGAGGGCGGCTTCGGGGCGGCATCGGGAGAGAAGGCCAGCCGACCCTTCGACTCATAGTGGGTCATCGTCATGCCATGCACGTGGCGAGACTCCCCCGGCCTTGTGTCAGGGTCAGTCTGGTACATCGCCTCCCCACACCTAGTCCTCGACACAAGGCAAGCGGAACTGGGATCATGACACCTTGGGAGGGTAGGCGACGTCATCCTCGATGCTCGGGGTGTGGACCCAGGGCCAGGCAGCTTCAGCGGAATAGGGGGCCCAAGGACATCGTCTGAGGCCTCAAGTGGCTCTAGATCAGGGAAGGGCATGACTCAGAGGGGAGCCTTGAGGCCCCTAAGCGGCATGAGAGGGCCTGTAAGGACGCTAGTCATCCTGGTGGGGTAAGTCTTGCCATCCCAAGTCCTCATTCCCATCCTTGTGATTCGCAGAATTGTTAGGTGTATCTTCCCTTGCGTGTTGTGCAGGCTCAAGTGCCCGATGGAGGAAGCGAGCCCTTCGCCGGCCAAGCAGCTTAAGGCGGATGTGGCCATGAGGATGGCAGCCGCAGCGGCAGGTGTGATCCCTTCGCCCTTCGTCGGCCAGAGCGACAGCAGTAGCAACAATAGGAACAGCAGCAGTAGTAGCAACAGCAACAGCAGTTACAGCAACAGCAGCAGTAGCAATGGCACCAATAGCCGGAGGACGTGGTGCCCTTGGATCTGCTGCCTCAGTGGCAGGATGACTCACTGGAGGAGCTGGCGACCTTGAGCCTCTCACAGCAGCAGGGGGACGCCGCGACCGCCTCGAGCCAACGGCCACTGCAGCAGAGTGCAGCACAGGTGTTGGAAGTCCTGGTGCACTGTTACATCGGCGAGAGGAGGAGGAGGACACACTTCTAATCGCCGCTCGGGGGGCCCCTCGTAGCCTCAGTTGGTCCGACCCTGGCTCTTTTTCCATGGCTGGGCGGGAGAGCGTCGACGCCGAGTCATCGGGGGCCAGAGTAGAGGTCAAGCCAGCGTTCCCCACCCTGGCCGAGTGGGTGGCTCATCATGGAAGCTTGTCCGACCAGGTGAACTGGATCACGATGTCGGTGTAGGGAAGGATCGAGAGCTCCCTCCATTCTTGGGGCAAGGAGCCCCTCATGCTCTGGAACCCACTGGAGCCTGACGCCCTCGGGATCAAGATGGATGATTCGATGGAGGTGATGCGCTAGGAGCAACTCAAGGAGTACCGAGCATGGATGGCACACGCCTTCAAGCTGGCCCTCGATGTCATTACCGAGGACCTGGGTCAAGCCTTCTTGGTGCGTGACCCTTTTGAACATGCTTGGTATGCATAGCCTTTTGACTTGTTGCTTGATTTCCTTCTCTTCTCTCTGCCTCTAGGTTCTGAGGATTCACTCCTACATGAATTCTGAGTTCCTTCATGTGACACAGAGTGGGTAGGAGCGGGTTCGGCACTAGCTCGAGGCCGTCCGATCCGCCCAAGAGGGGGTGGTCCTAGTCGAGGAAGAGTCCAAGAAGGCCAAGGAGGACCTAGACAAGGCCTAGGAGGAGGCAATCAAGGCCAAGGAAGAGGATGAGGTAGCCCATGAGGAGGCATCCTAGGCCAAGGAGGAGGCCACTCGAGCAAAGGAGGACGCCAGCCGAGCCCGCGCGGAGGCACAGAAGGCCCTCAAAGCCCTCTCCTCCTTAGGACACTCAAGGGAGAGCTTTGAGACTCCGTGAAGTGTGTCAAGGATCTCGAGATGGACGTCGCTCAGGTCTCCAAGGCCCGCGATGCCCTCAACGTCTCGCCGGAGCAGAGAAACGTCACGCCGACGCCCTTGATGCTGAGGTTGCCGCGCTGAAGGAGACCCTCTTGGAGAAGGAGGGGGCCATCGCCCTAGTTGGTAGGACAATCAAGGACCTGTGGCTCAAGAATACTGAGGTAGTACGCACTTTCAAGGAGGCCTAGAAAGAGCGCGACGATGCACTGGATGCGCGCGTGGCCCTTGACACCCACTACACTAGTGAGTCTTCTTCCCTGGCTCCAAATTTCTTGTCTTCGTGCACCGCGATTGACTTCCATTCCACCTTTTAGGTCTTGAGGCTGACCTGCTCTTCACCTGGACTGCTTCCAAGGCACTACAAGAGGGCCTTTTGGTTGAGGCAGCATTGACCGACAGGCTCCATGCCACGATCAATGGACTCTGCGACTCTTGGGGGGTCGAGCCCATGGAGAAGGCCAGGGATGAGGTGCGTGGGACTGAGCTCATCGACTGGCTGTACTACCTCGAGGCCACCATGAGGGATCATGTCCGAGATGCACTCCACATCGGTGTGAAGCGGGCGATGGCAATTGTCTACTCTGGCTTCACGTATGACATAGATATTGTCTCCCACAGCTTCATCTCCGACCTTACCATGACGGCCACCGAGAATGAGGAGAGGTGCTGGGGCTTGATTGATGCCACCGAGGAGCTGGGTGAGAAGCTGGCGAAGCTGTTCAAGCCCGAGGTCCTTCCTTTCGAGGGTGAAGAAGGCGCCGGCGATGACGGTGATGGTGGCGACGAGGACCAAGGCCTGTGAGCCAGATCTAGGCAAGGAGGCCCATGTAATAGATTAGTTTTTGTGATGTCATGGCCCTGGGGGCCTAAAAATATTTATGCACTTATCATGATGCTTTTTGGATGTTTTTTATGCTCGAGTTGTCTTTATTCCTATTTTCCTGAGTTTTTGCTTTTTACTAAGCGTTCGACGCATGCTCTATCCCTCGAGGGATAGCGAGTGGAGGTACCTTAGCACAGGAATAGGAGAGCCCTGGCTTGACAGCCCTCGACCCATAGGGAATTCGAGGCATTTTCTACTTAGTTACAAAGCGCATTCGAGGCATAGAAGAAGAAAGAGGCTTCGAGTTTCAAAAAAAGTTCGGGTTTTTTAGGAACCTAGGGAGGGGGTCCCCCCTATCAACCCTCGAGGGAGGCTCGACTTTGCGGAAGCAGAGTCGAGGCTACCTTAAAGCTATGAATGAAAAAAGTATTGAAGTCGTGAGCATTTTTATTCATTCATGATGTGATGAGTGTACAAGATACGGGAAATGTACAAGGCCTCGAGGCCCTTAGGATAAAAGTGACATAGTTGTTTGATGTTCCAAGTGTTGGTGGAGGTTTCGCCATTGTTGTTCAATAGCTTGTAGGTTTCGGGTTTCAGTACTTCAGCTATGGTGTATGGGCCTTCCCACGGTGAAGTTAGCTTGTGGCGCCCCCTGTTGCTCTGCTGTTGACGGAGGACAAGATCGTCAACTTGGAGATCCCTCTTGCACACGTGTTTGTCATGGTTACGTCGAAGCATCTGCTGGTACCTTGCAGAGTGGAGGAGGGCCATATCTCTAGCCTCCTCGAGCTGGTCGACGGCATTCGCGAGGGCCTCCTCGTTCATCTGTTCATTGTAGGCCTTAAGTCAAGGGGACCCATACTCTAGGTCAATGGGAAGGACGGCCTCGGACCCGTAGACCATGAAGAATGGAGTGAACCCCGTGGCTCGACTAGGTGTTGTCCTTAAGCTCCATAGGACCGAGGGTAGCTCGGCAGCCTACTTCTTCCCATACTTCTTCAATTGGTTGTAGATTCTTGGCTTGAGGCCCTAGAGGATCATGCCATTGGCGTGCTCGACCTGGCTGTTAGTTCGAGGATGAGCGATTATGGACCAATTCACACGAATATGATTGTTGATGCAAAAAGGCGTTGGATCTGCAAACACACCGGGCTAATACCCAAGTTCGATATCAAGGCATGCCAGTCGATTTGACCTGTTAATCGACAAGGATGATAAATTTGAATAAAACCCGAACGAGACAACAGCGATATGCCCGGACGTCAAAGCTTAGAGGATATTTGATAACTGTTGAACAGATCAGACGAGACGACAGCGATACGCCCGGACGTATAGATAAAAGTAATAGATTTGTTGTATTTGATTGATTTTTTTTACATTGCCTCTCGGTACATATTTATACCCTGGTACTATGAGTCCTAAACAGACACGACAAAGTATTACCTAAACAAGTCTTATCTCTAAGGAATAAAAAATAATGACTCGTACCAAGGTCGGACTCAAAAGTAAACTATTAAAATATTGGCATAAATATTGCCAGTTTCCTTATCCATTGCTTACGATGAAACCTCTATCGGCACGCTCCTCATCTCTGTAGATTCCATCGGCAAAACCCATCGATAATGATTCAGCTCTGCTTTCCACGTTCTTCAGCTCTGCTTTCCATCGGCAACCATGCCTCTCACTCCATCGGCAACAGCCCTCTGGCTTCATCGGCAATGTACGAGATCAATATGTCCTTTATCGGCAATCATCCATCAGCAACTCAGAAGCAATACTGGAGAATAACCACCTTCTTGCCGATTTAGTTTAGTCTCCCGATCCTTATTGACATGAACCAAAAAACGGTGTCAACACATGCCCCCCAATTTTGGAGTATAAAATACTTTATGCGCTAAAATTTCTTCTGAGCTATGATTACCTCCTGTCAAAATCATCTGTACAACTTCTCGATTATTGCGCGTATAGGCACCATACCGATCCCGGCGCTTCGATTCACCCGCTGGTAATGAAGAACAAGTCTGAAATACCCCTTTATTCCTGCATTTTACTCATCCATCCAAATACTGGGGTAATATTTCTTTAAATATTTTCCATTTAATGCTCTGGGAAATATAACTCCTTTGAGGGTTTCTAAGATGTATGCGTTACCAGGAGCAGACTGATTTATCTAATAAGGACCTTTCCAATTAGGGGACCACTTGCCGAATTTTGAACTCTTAGTCCCAATCGGCAAAACCAATTTCCAGACTAAATCTCCATTTGTAAATTCTTTTATTTTCACCTTTTTATCATACCACCTAGCAACCCTCTTTTTATTTTCTTCGACGCTAATTAAAGCCTTTAGCCGATGACCTGCTAAATCTTCTAATTCATCTCTCATAAGCGTATCATACTCATCGGCTGTCAACTGATCCTGAGAAAATACACGCCTAGAACCAGTCTTAATTTCCCAAGGTAAAACTGCATCATGCCCATATACCAACTGATATGGTGAAACCTTAGTTGCACCATGACACGCCATCTGATATGACCATAAGGCTTCATTTAAAAGAGTATGCCATCTCCTAGGATTTTCCTCAATTTTCCGTTTAATAATCTTGATTATTCCTTTATTAGATGCCTCAGCCTGACCGTTAGCTTGAGCGTAATAAAGGGAGGAATTTAGAATTTTAATCCCCATACCAATGGCAAAGTCATCAAATTCTCCCGATGTGAACATAGTTCCTTGATCGGTAGTAATAGTCTGAGGAATACCAAATCGGTAAACAATATACTCTTTGACAAAATCAATCATATTTGCCGATGACACTTTCTTTAAAGGAATCGCTTCAACCCACTTTGTGAAATAATCGGTAGCAACGAGTATGAATTTGTGTCCTTTACTCGACAGCGGGTAAATCTGACCGATGAGATCAATAGCCCATCCTCTAAACGGCCAAGGTTTGATTACAGAATTCATTACCGATGCAGGTGCTCTTTGAACATTACCAAATTTTTGACATGACTGGCACCCTTTGAAATATTTAAAACAATCCTCAAGAATTGTCGGCCAATAATACCCATTCCTCCTAATCATCCATTTCATTTTAAGTGCCGATTGATGTGCCCCCCCACACTCCTTCATGAATCTCACCCATTAGACTTTTCAATTCCTCTTCACTAAGGCATTTGAGTAAAACCCCATCTAAAGTGCGATAATATAATTCAGTATCAAGGAGCACATACTTGGTAGCTTGAAACCTTATACGTCTCTCCACTTTCTTAGACGGATCTTTTAAATAATCGGCAATATCTCTTCTCCAGTCATCGGCATCAATTACCGATGTCAGCACTTCTCGGATCAATTGATATCCCGAAGCATGCTGTGCTAGCCTATTAGCTTCTTCATTATGCAATCTGGGAATGTGTTCAAGGCGAAAATCTTTAAACTCCTTTAATATTTGCAAGCACTTTTCATGATAAGTAATCAAAACTTCACTTCGGCATTCATATGTTCCGATCAATTGATTAATGACTAGCATGGAATCCCCAAAGACTTCAACTGTATCAGCACGTATTTCTCTGAGCAATTTTAACCCTTTCAGTAAAGCTTGATATTCAGCCTGATTGTTTGTTGAAGTGCCAGCAATCGGCAACGAAAATTCATATTTCTTTCCTCGAGGCGAGATTAACATAATACCGATTCCTGCTCCTTCGCCACAAGTAGATCCATCAAAGAAAAGTGTCCATGGAGCAATCTCAGCATAATTTACCACACTGCAGTGTTGAGTAATAAAATCGGCCATTACCTGTCCTTTAACCGCTTTAGCCGATTCATGACGCAAATCAAATTCTGATAATGCTAAGATCCACTTGCCGATCCTTTCTTTCAAAATTGGCATCGACAACATATGCTTAACCACATCATCTTTGCATATAACAGTGCATTCAACCGATAACAAATAATGTCTTAACTTTGTGCAAGAGAAATATAAACACAAGCATAATTTCTCAATGGCCGAATATCTGGTCTCAGCGTCTATCAGTCTTCTGCTCAAATAATATATCACACGTTCTTCCCCTTCAAATTCTTGAATTAATGCTGATCCGATAACATTATCATCGGCAGACAAGTACAACTTGAAAGGTTTCCCGTGTTGAGGTGGAACCAATACTGGAGGGTTTACCAAATATTTTTTAACTTCTTCTAAGGCTAATTGCTGCTCTGTTCCCCATACAAATTCCTGATCGGCTTTTAATTTTAATAAAGGACTGAAGGCTTTGATTTTTCCTGATAGATTAGATATAAATCTTCGAATAAAATTAATCTTGCCAATCAAGGATTGCAACTCAGTCTTATCGGCAGGAGCAACAACCTTATTAATTGCATCAATAGATTTCCTGCTGATTTCAACACCTCTTTGATGTATCATGAAGCCTAAGAATTGACCTGCCGATACACCAAATGCACACTTAGTAGGATTCATCTTTAAACCATGCTTTCTGGTGCACTCCAAGATTTTTCGCAGATCAACAAGATGACTTTCAAAACCTTCAGATTTGACTACCACATCATCTATGTAGATTTCAACCAATGTGCCGATGTATTTATGGAAGATAAAATTCATAGCCCTTTGATAGGTGGCACCGGCATTTTTCAAGCCGAAGGTCATGACAATCCATTTAAATAAACCCACATGACCTGGACACCTAAAAGCAGTCTTGGAAATATCCTCTTTAGCCATGAAAATTTGGTTATAACCGGCATTACCATCCATGAAGCTGATGATCTGATGTCCAGCCGCAGCATCAATCAATAAATCGGCAACAGGCATTGGATAGTCATCCATCGGTGTAGCTTTATTAAGATTCCTGAAATCAATACACACACGAAGTTTTCCATTTTTCTTATAAATAGGAACCACATTAGAAATCCATTCGGCATATCGACATTGCCGAATAAAGCCAGCTTCAATTAACTTTGTGATTTCGGCCTTAATATCAGGTAACACTTTAGGATTACATCGGCGTGCGGGCTGCTGATGAGGCCAAAATCCTGGCTTAATAGGCAACCGATGCTCAACTATTGACCGATCTAGTCCAGGCATCTCTGTATAATCCCAAGCAAAACAGTCTTTATATTCCCTCAAAATATTAATCATTTGCTGCTTACATTGAGACTCTAACTTAGCACTAATAAAAGTTGGCCTCGGCCTATCACCGTTACCAATATCTATTTCTACTAAATCATCAGCCGATGTGAACCCATAACCAAGTTTTCCACCATCGACAAACTGATCCATTAAAATTCATCTTCAGAACCGACTGCTTGGATCGGTGTAAGTTCATAATCGGCAACCCTAAGAAATTCCGTATCCCATGCTTCTCCCGATATGCATTTTGTCCGTTCATAGGTCTCAGAATCAGCCGATGCGATTATATAAGAAGAATCACCAGGGATAACCTCAACCTTGTCTCCAACCCACTGTACAAGGCACTGATGCATCGTAGAAGGAACACAGCAGTTGGCATGGATCCAATCCCTTCCTAGGAGCAAATTATAGTTACCTTTGCCGCTAACGATGAAGAAGGTGGTTGGCAAAGTCTTGCTGCCGATAGTCAACTCAACACATAATGCCCCTTTAGCCGAAGACACATTGCCTTCAAAATCTTTAAGCATCATATCCGTCTCGGTTAAATCCTGGTCCCCTTTTCCAAGTCTTCAGAACATGACATACGGCATAATATTAATTGCCACTCCTCCATCTATGAGTATTTTTGACACTGGTTGTCCATCAACCCTGCCTTTAACAAACAAATCTTTGAGGTGTTGCCTTTCATCATCGGTAGGCTTTTCAAACACAGCCATCATCGGATCCAGAGTTAGTTGAGCTGCTTCATCAGCAAAAATTGCTTGTTCCTTGTCATCTGGCGCCAAGAACTCCATCGGCAACATGAAGACCATGTTAACATCTGCCGATGGACCTCCACCCTTGCGTTTTGGTTGCCATACTTGAGTTGTTACCTTTGGGATGCTTTCTTTCGGGCACTGTAAATCCTCTTGACGCATACGCTGTACCCTTCTTTTTTGAGTTCTCGTCAATCCTTCAGGGCACCATTGGGGGAGCTTTGTTTTCCAATTGAGTTGTTACCTTTGGGATGCTTTCTTTCGGGCACTGTAAATCCTCTTGACGCATACGCTGTACCCTTCTTTTTTGAGTTCTCGTCAATCCTTCAGGGCACCATTGGGGGAGCTTTGTTTTCCAAACAGGCTGATAATGCTTTGTGTTCTGCTCATGGAAGCCTATGTTTGGATACATGCAAAATATCCCTTCATCAGGAACCCTTTCATTAGCCATCTCTTCAAGCTCTGCCTGACTCCTTGGAAAACAATCAATATGCCCGCCAAGCCTGTCATGCACACTAACTCTGCCCCCCAGCCGATCAAGTGCTGACACTTTTTCTTTGATCGGCTTATTGATGCGTACCCCTCGATTACTAGAGTGTGTTGTCTCTCTACCCAATCATTTAAATAATAACCATTACATTCAGGGCAGGTATCGGCAGTGGGCAATTTAATGCCTTTTTCCCAGCAATGAATGAAAAACGGGCAATTCCAGTGATCTTTATGCCGACGTAACTCTTCCTGTTGCTGCCGATACTGATCCTCACGTTGTTGCCGATATCGAACACCATATGGAGGCCCCAGGAGTCTTCTGAAGCTACTACCTTCATTAACAATTCTTCTCCCTTTAGCGCCATTGGCAGGTTCCTTTCCCTTCACGTCATCAACAGTTATTTGATTTTTAGGGTCTACCGATGCATTTCTTCTAGCAGCCTCCGACGTTAATACTTTGGTTTTGCCTTTAGCCTCCACCATGTTTGCAGGGAACGAATGTTGATCAATTTTCATCGGCTTCTGAGACTTTGAATTATCAAATGTGATCTTCCCGGATACGATAGCCGACTGCAACTGTTGCCTAAACACCGTGCAATCATTGGTACTGTGCGAGGTAGCATTGTGCCATTTGCAGTACCTAATCTTTTTCAACTCTTCTGCCAATGGAATCACATGATTAGGAGACAGCTTAATTTGACCCTCTTGGAGCAAAAGATCAAATATCCTATCGGCTTTGGTGATATCAAATAGAAACCTTTCTGGCTCTTTCTGACCGAAAGAACATGATATCGGCTTCTTATTCTTTACCCACTCAGCTAAGCTGATAATTGGTTCGTCATCAGAGTCTGAATCTTCTGCTTCTTCTACAAAGGACACCTTTTTATTCCAATTCTTTCTGAATTCAAAAACCTTAGTGTCCTGATCAGAAATCCTCTGCACTATATGACTCAAACTTTCAAACTCTTGTGACCCATATTTTTCTCTGATGTGTGGCAGTAACCCTTGAAGAGCTAAATCGGCTAACTGTCAATCATCAAGTACTAAGCTGTAGCATTTATTCTTTACATCTCTTAGCCTGTGTACAAAACTTTCTACCGATTCATCACTGCGTTGTCTCAATTTTGTTAAATCAGTCAGCTTCTTTTCATATACTCCAGCAAAGAAGTACTTGTGAAATTGCTTCTCTAGATCGGCCCATGTAATAACAGAATTAGGTGGGAATGAAATAAACCATGCAAAAGCCGATCCAGACAATGATGAGGAAAATAATCGAACCCTCAATTCATCCCTGTTAGCTGCTTCTCCACATTGAATAATGAAGCGGTTGATATGCTCCATTGTTGAAGTATCATCCTGTCCAGAGAATTTAGTAAAATCTGGTACCTTGTACCGATTTGGGAAAGGAATCAGATCATAGGCTGAAGGGTATGGGATCCGATAAGAGTAAGTATTAAGCTTAGGCTTAATCCCAAATTGCTCTCTCATCACTTCTGCAATTTTATCAGTCCAGTATGCATCTTGACCTTGCTGAGGCACAGGCTGAATTTCTGCTGGATGTGCTAGCTGATAGGCTTCGATGTGTCCTTGTGACAAATGAGCCGGAGCAATCAGCACATTTGTTATTGCTGGTCCACTAATTTGCTGCACAAGGTTCATCGGCCATGGTGCCGATGCAGGATTCTGAATATCTACTTGCATATATTGCTGTTGAACCCCTACCATCTGATACTCAGGCTGAGCAAAGTGCTGTTGAGCTGGCAATGGACCCGTCCCACTTGGATTAGGCCTCATCGGCACATGACTCGCCGATGGTTGATAGACTGCAGCCACCTATTGCTCTTGCATCCTTGGATGATAGACAGCATGATTCCCTTGATTTGCAGGAACTCTAGCTAGAGGAACAATTGATGCCACCGGTTGGTTTGCAGTTGAAAACCCTTGTTGCATCAGCAGAGGGTTTGCCGATGGACTTGTGTATGATGCCTGATAAGGCAACATGTGGAGTCTTCCTGATGGCAACTGTGCGGTAGATGGCGTTGTAGTACAGTGCGTCATTTGAGCCATCGGCCGCATCGGAGTAGCTAACGTTATGGGGGTTTTACCCGTTGTATCATGCGTCTGATTTAATCCAGAGTTAAAAGCAGGTAGATCTGGAGACATCCCATATCCCCACCAATCGGCAGGAACTCGTCGATTTTGAATTGAAAGACCCGACATTGCCGATGCCAATAGATCTGTACTTAATTGAGTATTCTTTGCTGAACTTGACATCGGCGGTGGAGATTCAGCAGCAGGCAGATCTGTATGAGGAGCAGAAACCCCTAGAGCCACAACAGCTGTAGTAGCCAATGGAGCTGTAGAAGATGACATCCCAGGCTGATGATATACTGGGCCAACATAAGCTGGTACTTGTACTTGTCCTTCTTTTAACGATTGAACAACAGCATTATAAATAGTATTGGACAGTACGCTAGAGTGATTAATCAATGCATGACTTAATGCAGAGTTAACCATTGATTGTAATTTACCAGGATTGGAGTCAAAAGTAACCTACCGAGGCAACGGCGGGTCTTGCTTCTGTACCACTTCTCCGCTCCTATTCTTGCTGTAGGATTTCAGGTAAAGCTGCCTGTAATCCTCCATAGCCTTCTCCATGGCTTGCCTCTGTTCTTCCTTGAGATCCGCTTCTGACACAGGAATTACGTTCTCCGGATTGATCTCAGAAGAATTCGACAGGATGATTTTAGTATGGGTCCCACCGGGCGTGCCAAAAGATGTGTTGATGCAAAAAGGCATTGGATCTGCAAACACACCGGGCTAATACCCAAGTTCGATATCAAGGCGTGCCAATCGATTTGACCTGTTAATCGACAAGGATGATAAATTTGAATAAAAACCAAATGAGACGACAGCGATACGCCCGGATGTCAAAGTTCAGAGTATATTCAATAACTGTTGAACAGATTAGACGAGACGACAGCGATACGCCCGGACGTCAAAGCCTGAATCGTGCTCGGTAGACGCGGAACTTGCAAGGTCGCCAGAGATCAAGTTGATGCAGCCCATTGATTCTTGAAAGAACTCGTTGAAAAGGAAAAGGTACTGGTGACGAAGTCGTCGAAAAGTAGATTGCTTGAAAAGTAGATAAAAGTAATAGATTTGTTGTATTTGATTGATTTTTTTTTACATTGCCTCTCGGTACATATTTATACCCTAGTACTATGAGTCCTAAACAGACATGACAAAGTATTACCTAAACAAGTCTTATCTCTAAGGAATAAAAAATAATGACTCGTACGAAGGTCAGACTCAAAAGTAAACTATTAAAATATTGGCATAAATATTGCCAGTTTCCTTATCCATTGCTTACAATGAAACCTCTATCGGCACGCTCCTCATCTCTGTAGATTCCATTGGCAAAACCCATCGATAATGATTCAGCTCTGTTTTCCATCGGCAACCATGCCTCTCACTCCATCGGCAATAGCCCTCTGGCTTCATCGGCAATGTACGAGATCAATATGTCCTTTATCGGCAATCATCCATCGGCAACTCAGAAGCAATACCGGAGAATAACCACCTTCTTGTCGATTTAGTTTAGTCTCCCGATCCTTATTGACACGAGCCGAAAAATGGTGTCAACAATGATTATGGTTGCAGAAGTCCAAGAAACTCTTGCCGGTGAATTGCATGCCGTTGTCCGTGATGATGACATTAGGGACCCCAAAGCAATGGATGATGTCGGTGAAGAACAAGACTGCTTGCTCGGAGCAGATGTTGGTGATGGGCCAAGCCTCGATCCACTTGGTGAAGTTGTCTACGGCCACAAGCAGATACATGTAGCCCCGGTTGTCTTCTGGAGGGGCCCTACGAGGTCAAGCCCCCAAACCGCAAATGGCCAAGTGATGGTGATCATCTGCAATGGCATGAGCCAGGAGGTGTGTTTGCTTGGCGTAGAATTGGCACCCTTCGCACGAGCGAATGAGGTCGATGGCATCAGAGACGGTGGTTGGATAGTAGAAACCTTGTCGGAAAGAATTTCCAATGAGGGTCCTTGGCACAGCGTGATGTCCGCAAGCCCTGAGTGTATGTCCCCGAGGAGCTTCCTGCCTTCCTCGATGGTGATGCAGCGCTGGAGGAACCCTGTTGGGCTTCATCGGTAGAGTTCCTTGTCATCACCATAGATGACATAGGACTTAGCCCGTCGAGCTATCCGCCGAGCCTCGGTTCAATTTTCCAAGAGCTCCCCTCAAATAAGGCAGTCGAGGAAGGGAATGCGCTAATCTGGTGGTGGACTTGATGGAGGAGGTGACCACTCGATTTCCATGACCTTGACCCCATCGAGGCGGACTCGATCGAGGGAGGGGAGTTGAGCATTGATGGTGTGGTGCCAGTCCCCAAGCCTAGGTCGACAGAGGGCTCAAAGAGGTCCCTCGAGAAGACGTCGGGTGGGACGGTACCTCGAGTGGACGCGATTTTGGTGAGCTCATCCATGACTTAATTGTATCGTTGAGAAATGTGGTTGAGTTCGAGATCGTGGAACTTGTCTTCTAACTTGCATACCTCATTGCAGTAGGCTTCCATCATGGGGTCATGGCAGCTCGAGGCCTGCATTACCTGGTCGATGATGAGTTGTGAGTTGCCTCAAACATCGAGGCATCGGACCCCGAGCTCGATTGCGATGCGTAGGCCGTTGACGAGGGCCCCATACTCCGCGATGTTATTAGAGGCAGCAAAGTAGATGCGGATGACGTAATGCATATGGACTCCGAGGGGTGAGTTGAAGAGGAAACCCGCGCCTGCTCCTATCTTCATGAGTGACCCATTGAAGTACATTGTCCAACACTCAGCTTGAATTGGTGCTGGAGGAAGTTGAGTGTGGGTCCATTCGACGATGAAGTCCGCCAGCACCTAAGACTTGATAGCCTTGCGTGGCGCGTAAGTAAGGGTCTCTCCCATGAGCTCAACCGACCACTTAGCAATCCTTCCTGTAGCCTCCCAGTTTTGGATAATCTCCCTGAGGGGAAAGACGAAATCACGATTACCAGGTGACTGAGGAAATAATGCTAGAACTTGCGGCATGTGAACACGATGGTACAGCAGTAGGGCCTTTTCTCCTAGGCACGAGATGAAATGACTGATGGCTGCAAGGCAGCCCATGATCTTCTATACGCCCTTCAGGTCTCAAATCAGCCCCATCTTGGTGATCGCCGTGACTTTCTCGAGGTTGGCCTCGATACCACGCTGAGAGATGATGTATCCTAAGAGCATGCCTCGAGGCACACCAAAGACACATTTCTTGGGGTTGAGCTTGATGTTCTTGGCTCAAAGGCATCTGAACGCGATTTTTAGATCATCGATGAGGTTGATGATCTTTTTAGACTTGACTTTGATGTCGTCAACGTAGGCCTTGATTGTCGTCCCTATATGTTCACCAAAAACATGGAGCATGCATTGCTGGTATGTTGCCCTGGCGTTTTGAAGGCCGAAGGTCATGGTAACATAACAATACATGCCAAAAGGGGTGATAAAGGAGGTCGCGAGCTAGTTGGACTCCTTCATCTTGAATTGATGGTAACCAGAATAAACATCAAGGAAAGAGAGGGTCTCACATCCCGTGGTAAGGGAAATGAAACTTTAGGAAATCCTCATTTAAACTAGTATAATTGACACACATCCTTGCCGATGATCTTGTGCTTCTCCTCGTTGAAGCGGCGCAAGCATTGCTTCATCGGTCTGGACCCAGCCCGGATCTTCAAAGCATGCTTGGCGAGTTTCCTTGGTATCCCTGGCATGTCTGAGGGACTCCACGCAAACATGTCGGCATTTGTGTGGAGAAAGTCGACGAGCACTACTTCTTATTTGTTGTCGAGGGTGGCACTGATCGTCAACACCTTCTCGCCGGAGCTGCTCGGGTCGAGGGGGACCTTCGTGGTGTCTTCCGCGGGCTCAAAGCTACCTGCATGGCGCTTGGGCTATGGGGCCTCTATGCCGAGGCCCTTGAGTGTTAAGGCCAGCATGGTGGACTCCTCGACGGCCTCTCCATTCTCGATGCACTCGACGTCATAGTCGTATGCCGGCATCTTAAGCTTGAGACACGTGTAGTTGGGGATCGCCATAAACTACGTGTAGCCGGGTCGACCGATGATGGCATGGTACATGCTGTGGAACCTGACTACCTCGAAGGTGAGGATCTCTTTCCTAAAGTTTGAGGGGGTGCCGAAGCAGACGGGGAGGTTGATGCGTCCGACAGGAAGGGCCTTCTTCCCTGGCACAACTCCATGGAAACCCCCGACGCTGGGCTGAAGCTGTGACTTCTTGACCCCTAGGAGGTCGAGGGTCTTGGTGTAGATAATGTTGAGTTGCTGCCCCCATCCATGAGCACCTTGGAGAGGCAGGTGTTGATGATGACTGGGTCAACGACGAGCGGGTAGACTCCGGGGTTGACGACGCGATCCGGATGGTCACCACAGTCGAACATGATAGGCGCATCAGACCAGTCAAGGTACTGGGGTGTTGCGACTCGGATGGAGAAGACCTCTTGATGCTCCCTCTTGCGTTGTTGAGACACGAGTTGGGTAGAGGGGCCGCCACAGATCATGTAGCAGTTAAAGACCTCAGGGAACTTATTGTCCTCCTTGTCGCCGCCCTCATCCCCATCTTTGTCCTTCTTCTAATCGTCCTTCTTGATACCCAAACTCTCATAGTAGTTCCTGAGCAAGTGGTAGTCCTCGAGATTATGGTTAGCCCCTCCCTTATGATAAGGGCAGGGCTCCTTCAGCATCTTATCGGGGGACCTCGAGGCTTCTTGCGCTCGACCACAGTGACGAGATCGTCGTCCGCAGCCTCACGCTTGCCCTGCTGGGTCTTCTTCTTCTTGTTGCCCTTCTAGGAGCTCTTGCTTGTGCCCTCTCCATCGGGCGCCTGCGCCTTACCCTTGTTCTACTCGTTGCCAAAAAAGGCCCCAACCGCCACCTCACCGGCTGCATAGTTGGCAACGGCATCCATCAGCTCATCGACAGTCTTAGGGTGATTGCGCCATAACTCCCAAACTAACTCCTTGCAGGTGGTGCCCGAGATGAATGCCAGGATGATGTCATGGTTAGGAATGTGCGAAAGCTCAGTGTGCTACTTGGAGAAGCATCGGGCAAAGTCGCGGAGGGACTCCCTGGGCTGCTACTTGCAGTTGTGGAGGTCCCAGGAGTTGTCAGGGCGCACGTAGGTCCCCTTGAAGTTTCCCTCGAAGACCCGAACTAGGTCAGCCCAGTTACGGATCTGACTAGGGGGAGCTCCTCGAGCCACCTGGCGGATGATGGTGCGGTCATCGCGTGCCCCGCCCAGCTGGCAGACTAGCTGGAAGTCGGCTAGCTAGAGCTCTAGCTTGGTTTTGCCATTGTATTTGGCAATGCTCACGGGGGGTCGGAAGGGGCTCGGTAGTGGCGTGCTGCGGATTGCCCTGCTGAAGACTCAAGGGCCTGGCAGCTTGAGGGCTTGGCGGTCCTCATCGCTGTAGCCTCGATCCTCCGTGTCCCCACTCTTGCACCATCGATTCTCGATGATGTCGTGGCGTGCGTCTTAAGGGTTACGGTTGTTGATGATGTGAACTCAGACAGGGGCCACCTTCTTTGCTCATGGGGCCACCACCTAGTGAACCGAGGCCTCCCTCTAGTTGCGGGAGGGCTCGATAGGTTGTTCTGAGGCTGCCCCTTGGTGTCTCGAAGCCAAGCTTTCGGCTTCCAGTGCGGCTGTGACTTTGAGGAGGCCCTCCACCTCGTCCCGTATCCATCGAGCTTGAGTGTTTGACGACGCGGGCATGTTACGAAGAAGCATGGTCACCACGATGATGTTCTAGCTGGCTCAGGGGAAGAAGTTGATGATAGGGCGCTCGAGCACCCCATCCTCAATGGTCTGTCAGTTGACCTCTCGAGCTCTGCCTCGAGCCCTTGTGCCACGCGGGAGCCCATGGCCCTGCCCGAGCATCTGCTCGAGTTGACACAGGCGCTCACGGTCCTCGTCGAGCTTGGAATTCAGCTCTTGAACCTGCACAAGCTGCGCAGCCTGATAATCCTAGGGAAGATGTGGGCCAATGGGATCCAGCGGTGGCTCCTCTCGATCTGGGGTCGCACGACCGTCCCCTGCCGCCGATGTGGCCGCAACAGTGGCTGGGTCGATAGTGTCCTCGCTTGATGCTATCAGAGTCAGAGTTGATAGTATCCTGGATGTGGAAGCATTTTCACGTGGGGTCATAGCTATCGAAGTCAGAGGCGGGGCTGCCGGAGTAGAAGATGGGGAACTGCCCATGCCGCTCCTCCTCCAGCTGACGTCGCATCATGCCGAGGGTGTACTGCCTTGGGCCAGGTGCTCGTGAGAAGCCAAGGTCCTCAAAGGCTAGCAAGACCATTGCTAGGTCCATGGTAGCACACAAGAGAACCCTCGGGTGGTCCTCATGTGCACTCATACTGGAGCACATTGTGGAAGAGTACGTCCTGGCGGCGTTGTCAGACCGAATGGATCTGGCGACGAGCCCTAAATAGTCTGTGCGGTAGCAGCGGAGTTGTGTCTATCGAGGGAACCTCACTAAGCTCCCCTAACAAACACATCACGAAGGTGAAGTTGGGGTTTCCGTAGAGCCCTGCCGGCTCGTTCTCCACTCCCAGGCGTGGGTCAGAAAGGTCCTCAACCAGGGGACCTGCGTTGCCCGCTAGGAATGGAGGGAACATGGCGGACGTCAACTAGGACGCAGGCTGATGACAATGGTGGCGACGGTCACGCCTCCTCCTGGGTGTGGAGGCATGGTTGCGAGACCAGCGTGTGGCCCCTCTGAGCGTGGGGCTCGCTGCGGCCTACGCTCGGGTCTCCGATTGAGAGCAAACCATGTCATAGCCATGACTGAGAGACATGAACTCCAGACTCCTAAACCAGATCACCGTAGCTCACAGAAGTGGCAAAGCTGAGTCTGTCATCTAGAAAAATGGCAGGAAATCATTAGTAACATGCAACACCCCTACCTGGCGCACCAACTGTCAGTGTTTCAACCCCAGGGGCTAAGAGCCAATGAGTAAATTTGTGATGAGGACATGAGACCTATGCATACGCCCATAGAGGCTAAAGATAAGGTGAGTTCGTTCTTTCATTTGCACAGTGATTTTTGGTACAATTCACTTGGTTCCACATGTGCATGTTTTTATTTGAATGTAGGTACGAACGTGTCTCAAAGGGCAAACTCATCAAAGTCCAACGTTCGGTTTGTCGACAGCCGGATAGAGCATCAGTGGGAAGGCCATAACTCATGCATCGGAATGCGATTGAGGTCAATGAGCACTTGTTGGAAAGATTATTTGATAATCTTTCCAATAGGTCTGGTCTTACCTCTATATCACATTGGGAAGGCATCCAATTCATCATGACATTCCATCACTGTTTCTGCCAAGGGCTACGTCATCATCATGGGCTTGTTATTAGCCATTGGGACTCTGACCCAAGTGAGAGCATGCCCCAAGGAGACATGGAACACACCAAAGAAGCCCTTGGACATCCTCCTCCTTGGCCACCACCTTTGGATACCAGCAGGGACGTTCAAGCTAAGTTGGAGGCCCAATCCAAGTCAAGTTCGAGGCCGTCTCGGGCTCCAGGAGCAGTATGTGATAAAATGGACAGCTAGGTTGCATACGGACTCTGTTTTTGACTATCTACATATGGATGGAAAGATAATTTGATAAGGAAACCAATGAAAGTGGACCCATGTCAAAATTCCTTCAATATCAACAGAAATCATCAAAACAAGTTGACATCCAGAATCTATCAGAGCGCTGCATCGTCATCTTTTAGGCCATTTGGGCCTTGTAATGTGTCGGGGCTGTGTATGGACGTGTGTAGGGGTCCTTGGATGTCCCTTAGGCTATATAATGGGCAGCCGCCATCTACGTTAGGGTTGGGGTTTTGCTTTAGATTAATCTGTCTTTGAACAGTCGCCGTTATCTGTTTGTGAAACCCCACTTTGTGATCTTAATCATATATCTGTAGTTTGTCCTTATATTTGAGCTGCGTGCTTTCGAGTTCTTGCTTGTGTTCTTTGATTCGTAGGTAGGGATTAGCCTTCTTGGCGAGGTCAACCGATTGGTGACACGGTTGATAACCAGAGGAGACGTGGTGCTAAGGTTGCAGGTTCGGGTCTTTGTGATCTGAAGCCGGATGGGTGTGTCATGCTCCACCAAATCATTGTTTATCTTGAACTGACGGAAGATCGGGAACGTAGTTCACATCAAGTGGTTATCAGAGCTAAGGTATACCGTCAAGTTCATGTTTATCCGAGATCAATTTTGTTTCCATTCGTCCTATAAATCCAGAAAATTGGCCCCAAAAAAATATTTGTTTCATCATTGTTTCCTCCCTATCCTATCACCCCTTGTGCCATTGCAATATTTATTTTAGTTTGCTTTCCTAAACGGTCGTCCCTCGTTATGTCATTGTGTTCATTGGTTTAGACGAGTCTAGGTCTGGTTTGTGTCATCCATTAGTTTGATCGCATTTTTTTCAGCAAATCGTGCTCTAGTTGCATGTCCCTAGTAGAGTTGTGCGTGGACACAAGCTTTTGTGCAGAATACATAAACGACTACCTAGTGGAGCTCACTAGTTCTTTCCATCTGTGCTACTCTTAGATTTCAAGAAGTCAAGTTTTAGCCGAGTATATTAAAACATTTTATTTTGGCTAGTCGCACAAAGTTTTAGAATTCTATTGTGGAAGCACATAGAGAAGGCAAGATTTTGTCCATCTAAAAGGAAGTAAATTATCTCCTTGACATCTATAGGTTTGGGGTGAGTTTCATTTGCCGTTTTCAAATCAATTAGTTGTGTATCTATACTTTGCGGCATATTTTGTAAAATAACGAAAGAAAAAGGCAACGAGGTGCAAAAAAAAAAGGTAAAAGCCGCACCAAAAACAAAAGTAAAAGGCGACGAGCTGCAACAAAAAGTAAAAGCCACAGCCAAAAAAAAAGCTTAAAAAAAGTGAAAAAATTCAGAAGTGCTTGCATCCTTTTATATTCTTGTGCTGAGTTGTATAGTCGTTGCTTGCTTGAACTAGGTCCACGGCGAGTTTAGGCCAACGACATAGACTAGCTTGGGACTACTTTTCAATCTTGCAATTTCTGAATTAAATTGTTGCTATTCCTTGCTACTATATTTTAAGCCTCCTAAAGCTCCACATATATACTTCAGATCAGTACAGAAAAAGACCTTGCAATCGCGGTGCCACTTCTTCACAGGTATCACAATCAAGTCCCCGGTTGCCATCCTCTACTAGCGTTGATAAGAACTTGGTAAGACGTGTGTGAGGGTGTGATTCCACCAACCCATAAATAGTTGATAGGACATTTATTGTGCTAATAATGTCAAATAATGAGTTTATTTTTCACAATGAATTGCAGGACATCGCACAATGAGTGCTCCGTTCTCAAATGGAGAATGTGGAGAAAAACCAGCTCAACAAATTGTTCCAAATATACTTTGTTGTAAAAGAATGGTGTTGTCGAGTTATGATTGATGGTGAGACTTGCGGTAACCTTGCAAGCCTAGAGTTGGTTGAGAAGCTTGGTCTAACCACAAGACCACATCCACATCCATACTACATTCAATGGGTAAATTCTTGGGATAAGATAAAGGTAACTGAAATTGCACGTATTGAGTTTTCCATTGGTTCTTATAAAGATAGTGCTGAATTTGATATAGTACCTATGCAATCATGTCAATTATTATTTGGTAAACCTTGGATATTTGATAATAATGTTATGCACCATGTGATTACTAATCAATAGTTCAAATACCTTGGTAGAAAAATTACTCTTGTACCTATGACTGCTGCTAAAATTATAAAAGAAGATCTCTTAAGAGTAGAGAGAAGGAAAAATGAGCCTTTTAGAAAAGAATGGTTTGTTTCAGACGTTAAAGTTTCTTCATCTAAATCTGAATTTTTACAAAGTGAAGATATTGCTTTGCCTCTTGTTTAAACTAATATTTTGCAGCATGAATTTAAAAATGAGGACAATGTGACTGAGAAAGATCAGGTAAATGTCTCAAGTAAGAACTCTCCTGCTGAGCTAAATTTGTCCACCACTCATGCTATAATAGAGCAACATTTAGTGGACACCAAATTTGAATTGCCTTTGGTACATGATGAACTTTCTACTAATATTTATGATAAAGCAGAGTTGAGTGATAGTGCTATGCTTATTCCTATGTCATAACTTATGATGGCAACTAATTCTTTTGTTTTGGAACAAAATACTTGTGCTGAAAATAAGAAATTGTTTCCCATTAACACTGAAAAAGATGAGCATAAATTATTGTTTTCTCTAAATACTTTGGGCTATATAGAGTTTGATGCTTTGTGTGCTCTTAGTAGTTTGGAAGAGAAGCTTAAATTTTTTTAACTGCCATGGTTGTCTACCTGTACATATCACTTTATTGGCAAATATAATTGTAAAAGAGATTATATGGTGCATCGTGTCTTCATTTGTTCAAATCTGAAATCTCCTTTGACTATGCATAAATATGATCAACTAGAGGGCTGCAATAGCTATAACTATGTCATGTCGAGATCCCCAAGTTTTATTATAAAGAAGTAGGTTACAATTCAAGAAGGAGAGCAATGTTGGCTACTACTTACAACCTGTCCTCCAGCTAAGCTCAAACCGAGGACGGTTTGTTGTCAAGAAGGAGAGGATGATGAGGACATGAGACCTATGCATACGCCCATAGAGGCTAAAGATAAGGTGAGTTCGTTACTTCATTTGCACAATGATTTTTGGTACAATTCACTTGGTTCTACATGTGCATGTTTTTATTTGAATGTAGGTACGAACGTGTCTCAAAGGGCAAACTCATCAAATTCCAACGTTCGGTTCGTCGGCAGCCGGATAGGGCTTCAGTGGGAAGGCCATAACTCATGCATCCGGAGTGCGATTGAGATCAATCAGCACTTGTTGGAAAGATTATTTGATAATCTTTCCAATAGGTCTAGTCTTACCTCAATATCACATCGGGAAGAAATCCAATTCATCATGACATTCCATCACTGTTTCTGCCAAGGGCTATGTCATCATCATGGGCTTGTTATTCGCCATTGGGACTCTGACCCAAGTGAGAGCATGCCCCAAGGAGATGTGGAACACACCAAAGACGCCCTTGGACATCCTCCTCCTTGGCCACCACCTTTGGATACCAGCAGGGACGTTCAAGCTAAGTTGGAGGCCCAATCCAAGTCAAGTTCGAGGCCGTCTCGGGCTCCAGGAGCAGCATGCAATAAAACGGACACACAGGTTGCATACGGACTCCGTTTTCGACGATCCACATATGGATGGAAAGATAATTTGATAAGAAAACCAATGAAAATGTACCCATGTCAGAATTCCTTTGGGATCAACAAAAATTGTCAAAACAAGTTGACATCTAGAATCTGTCAGAGCGCTGCATCGTAATCTTTTGGGCCATTTGGGCCTTGTAATGTGTCGGGGCTGTGTATGGACATGTGTAGGGGTCCTTGGACACCCCTTAGGCTATATAATGAGCAGCCGCCATCTACGTTAGGGTTGGGGTTTTGCTTTAGATTAATCTGTCTTTGAACAGTCGCCGTTATCGGTTTGTGAAACCCCACGTTGTGATCTTAATCATAAATCTACAGTTTGTCCTAATATTTGAGCTGCGTACTTTCGAGTTCTTACTTGTGTTCTTCGATTCGTAGGCAAGGATTAGCCTTCTTGGCGAGGTCAACCGGTTGGTGACACGGTTGATAACCAGAGGAGACGTGGTGCTAAGGTTGCAGGTTCGGGTCTTTGTGATCTAAAGCCGGATCGGTGTGTCGTGCTCCACCAAATCGTTGTTTATCTTGAACTGACAGAAGATCGGGAACCTAGTTCACATCAATTTGTATTGCGTGCTCCCTAATCTGGATGGTAATGCAAGAAAAACATATGAGGTTTATCCCTGTTCGGGCAATAGAAGGCCCTACGTCCAGCGGGGGGGGAGGGGGAGTTTGTATTATCTCGCACCGAAGTGCTTGTACAGGGGTGAATACAATCGAGTGAGTGAGTAGAGCTATGACTTGAGCATTTCAGGCTCTAGGAGTCCTAGGCTATGGATGTGCTCTTTTTTCCCTCCCAATCCTAGGCCCTGGCATCTCCTTTTATAAGCGAAGGAGAGGCACAGGGGTACATGGATCCTAGGGCTGTCGCAGTTACTGACACCGAGGAGATGATAACGATCATGTTGTAGTGATTATAGAAGTGTGTGCCAGGCATGGCGAGCCCTGTAGTGATGTGCTTGGAGGTGATGGCCGTCCTTCCCACGCGTGTGATGACGTTGTTGAAGGCTAGTGAAAGACTGGTGCCCATGCACGGGCGTGCGCACTCCTGGAGCCATCCTGTCAGGGAGTTGTTGGAGCGCTGGCCGGTGGTGTGGAGGACTTCCTCGAGGGGGGTGGTTGAGGAAAGTAAAGACCCAAGTGGATAAGACCAAGCCCCAGGAAATATGGGCTCTGGGTTGACAAATGTGTCTCGAGGGGGTGCCGAACGGGGCATAGTGCGTGGCAAGGCGATACAGTGCTTTACGATCCACTGGTTTCTGGGGTATGGGCAGTAAAAGGGGGATTTGACCAGTGTACTACCCACTATTATCGTGGCTATAGCCATGAGGTTAGGCGGGGGCAGGTAAAACACATTAAATGCTCTGAGCACCGTACAGGAAGTAGGTGGGTCGAGGGGGTGCGTGGCACTCGACGGGTGTTCGTTCGCCCAAGGGAGTTTTGTCACTCAAGATGGTGGTCGTCCCCTCAAGTAGACTGCCTCGAGTTGAGAGGGTACCGTCGAGAGTATGGCAGCCTAGGCCGTCGAGACCCATTCATAGGCTAGCCCGGCGTAGTTTGATTCTTGGACCCGATATCTTACATACCTCGGGCCGGGGAATAATGATGGCGGATTTAGTTGTTGATGCCGGTATTGAATTGCTTGGTCGAGGGTTAAGGGTACCCCTTATTTGGGTACCCGACAAAGGCATTTTGAAGTTGTCTTCTTTTCATAACCTATCTCTAAAGCTTTTGAGTGGAGTTTTGGGTAGGTATGAAAGTGGGCATACTTGAATCACATATATTGTCAAGTCAAAAACTGAACCACATGGAGATACAAGTCATACACTAGATTGAGATGTGCAAGTGTGTGGAATGGAGGATGCTTCCTAATTCTAAATATTTTTAGTACTCCTAGCATCATGACTCTCTTTATTGATGGATGGATGATTCTTTGAAGAGTATGGTCTATAAAAAGGTAGTATTCATATAATTTTTTTGAATGGGGCTTTTGAATTTTCTTTCCCATTGTTTATTGCTTGGATTTTTTCTCTCATGCCCCTTGGCATGGATACTCTTCTTTTTTTTATGCCCCTTGGTGGTTTCTATTCTTTTTTTTAAACGTAGCCCATATCTCTTGTCAACATATAATGAACTTTGGATGGAGAGATGCATGATGGAATGCAAGGAGTAATTATGCTGTGGAGAATGAATGCGTGGCTCTTAGGGTAAAAGTCAGCATATTTGTTTGGTGGATGACAAATGCGTGGCTGTCATGGTAAGAGCCGACATTTTTTATTTGGTAGAAGAGTGCGCAACACTTAGTGTAAGAGTCGGCATTTTATTGGTGGGTGCGTGTGAATCTCAATCTTGGGTGCATGATCATAATCTCACATAGGTCATAACAATTTGACCAAACTCAAAGATCCGACAAGCAGCATATGACTAAAGGTTTGCATAAATGAAACATGTCATATGGCCTTGGTAGGAAATTCATTATCATCGAAGAGCATGCTATTGCATTTTGATTTTATAAAATAAATCCCAAGTCCATCATAAAAAAAGCAAGGTTCAGATCATCCAGCTATATCACATACTCTAATTACTTAGATAACATGGGGTCCCTATGATAGTTGTTCACAAATTATAGGAATATTGGCGAGGAATAAGGAATATGTAAATTTTATCAAAGGATAGCATAGGGATGTTGTGCCAAAAAGTTTTGTCTTTTTAATTTATCAATTTAAACTTCAAAACTTCAGAGATGTGAGGGTAGAGTTACACAAACCACCGTTGAAGATGGAGCTGATGGAAGTCATGTGTCTTTGTTCTTCTTGCATGATGATTCACTTGGTGTCATGCAACAAGTACAGGAGATCTCGAGTGTGTTTTAGTTGTGCTCGAGAAACCACAGTTGTTCTTGTACCTATTTTTATTTTTAATAAGAAGAAAAGAAAACAAGCATGGGCTCTACCAGGTTGAAACCTAGGGAGCTTAAATTTATTATGATCACTATTATTTATTTATTTATTTATTATGTTTTTCTATTCATCCATCTCAAGCAAGGCTAAGATAAAAGTTGCAAAGTAGAACAAGCCATATCTTGTCCCCATATAAGATTACTTCTATTGTTATGTCAGCAACTCAAAGTTCATTGATCAAAATTCAACTCCATGTCAAATTTTGATCAAAGAAGGCCATTTTAACCTAAGCAACATGCTTAATTTAAAAGGACCTATGGATGTACTGATCAAATACACCCAAACCAAGGCAGGTGACAAGAACAAGAGAAAGCATGCTATTGTATGAGCACATGAAGACAAGAATGAGTAAGGGAGTTAGTGAACAATCATTACATTTGCATACTTGAATATACTTGCCCGCAGCATATGTGAATGGAAGTGTGGTAAAAGCTGCAATGGTGGCATCAGTGTACGAGCTCCAATTCAGGTGATTACCAAGGC
>CM041630.1:22083997-22116867 GCA_023333625.1 Bothriochloa decipiens
AACTCTAGAGACCCCAAATTAGAGCATGGAGATGTCTCATAAGGAAAGTTAGCATGCTCATTAGAGGGTAGCCGCTTGGTCTCTAGAGTTGTTGCTTTAATCATGTTCATGGCATGGAAGTTTTCATGTGGAACTAATGTTGCATCTCGGCCATATTCAAGAGCAACATTTCCATGGGCAGAGGGACAAGGCTTACGTTTGAGCGAGGGCGATGATGGATGTTCTACTTCACAAGGATGAGAAATGAACGAAGAACTAAACTTTGCCTCCTTGAATGGGTTATGTTTAGGAAGATGCTCCACCATTGGAGTTTCTAGGTGAGTGGTGGAAGCAATTTTACTAAACGTCTCATTAGAACTCCCTTGGGAAGATTTATCTTCAAAAAGTTTGCCCAAGGGACAACCTATGAGAAGATCAAACTCAAGGATGGCAAAGATGTGGAAGTCTACGCAAACCTCTGTTCCATGAATTTCTATTAGCACGGCCCTAGCAATCCCACAACACTCAACGATGAACCCTGACAAACTCGTGAAGAGTTTGTCGATTGACACTAGTGGCATATTACCCAAAAGGGTTTTGCAAGGAAATGTGACATGATATTAGTGCCAACTATGGGGTTGTGTAGGGCATCTATGGAAGCTCCTCCTAACAAACAAGATATAGTCGTGGAAGGTGAAAGAATCTAAATTGCTTCAGAAGAACGTTTTATTTTCAACAACCATTCTTGTGATGGCTACATGTTAGGGGAGAGTTCCCTAGATGGAAATATATCCTTTTTGTGCCAAGAATTGTTCAAGGTTTTACCAAAATCCTCAAATTCGATCGAGAACTCCGAAGGATGGAGAACTGGCTCCATCAGTATTCGTGGTTCGGGTGGGGGTTCATGTGTCAAACCTATAGATGGTATATGGTAAGATTCGACTAAGGTGGGTTCCCCCACACTTGACATGACTATGGCCTAGAGGGTTTCTATGATGGGGGAAGCATGCCATCATGATTCTATGTGAAAACGTCCCTCCGACAGCCGTGTTAAGGCATAGGGCAGCATCTATGTCTAGACCGAATAAAAGAGATGCAATTGCATGCCGTCGGGTAAAGGCAGATCTGGGTCGGCAT
Source organism: Bothriochloa decipiens (assembly GCA_023333625.1). Lineage (NCBI taxonomy): Eukaryota > Viridiplantae > Streptophyta > Magnoliopsida > Poales > Poaceae > Bothriochloa > Bothriochloa decipiens. Next base: position 22,085,114 of record CM041630.1, read on the forward strand.
GTATTGACATTTTAATCCTAGGCTAGGCTGCACCTATAGAATCCTCCTTGTCTTGCTGAAAATCAAGGATTGCCCTTGGTAGAGAGTTGATATGGGACATAGAAAAGAATGTAAGACAAAATTTGTCCTTAAGTTCTTCCCAGTCCCCATTCATGCTTCCTACGGCATTGATGAACCATTGCTTCACCTCCTCTTTGAGGGAGGACGAAAACAACTTCCACTTAAGAGTTTCTTGTGTCATGCCAGGAATGCTTAGGCATAAACACAATTCCTCAAATTCTCGCAAGTGGTCAAAAGAATCTTCATAGTCATGACCAAAGAAGGGATTTGCCTAAACCATGGCTTTGCATCTTGGGTAGAGTTCATGGCTAGATGAAACGTTTGATTTTGAAAAAGATTGTTGCTCCAAGAACTCTCCCTTTGAAGCAGAAAATTTTTGAATTGGAGCTAGCTTCATGGTCAAAGGATTGAATAGAAGAAAATATTTTTTTATAAAATAATATAAAATATTTTTTTAAATAAGGATACAGATACGTGGATGAACTAGGTTCGGAGAAAATAGCAACCGTTCCCTGGCAATAGCGCCAGAAATCTTTTTGGTATTTCTTAGCGTAAGCAGATAAATCTGCAAGCACACGGAGTACCGTTGTAGCTTTCACCGAAAGTATTTAGGGTATTGGATTTTCCATAGGGAACGGTGGTATTTCTCCTAGCTAATTCGCCTAAGGAACAACACAAGGGTAGAGATAGAAAGGGGTAGAGATGGATTCCTATAGCCTTAAGGGTCCTAAGAATGGCGTTGCAATTCCTTCTACTTGCTCACTTTGGGCACCGGCTTATACCTGGTCTTCCAGGTACCTCCGGCTTACGGCTCTACGTCGAACATGGATGTGGGGATTACAAAGGACGGACAGGACAAGGTCACTCCCCGCCGCCTACCTCCTCAACCATACACAAACGAAGGTAGCTTCGAGCCTAAAAACCACGTCTACGCTGTCAACTACTACTCTAACGTGATATGAAGGCTTACGTGTCCCCGGGGTCCTCCTACTAGAGCAAACGCCACAAGCGCAAACATCGATCCCGCAAGTATGTACAGGTAAAGCTCAGCTAAACAAAGGAATTTTATCAGACTATAAGAAACATGAAGACTTACTTAGCCAAGATCTCATGAAGGAGCCAAGTACTTGTTCATAAAAGTACAAGCTCGATGAGACACCGACAAGTCCGGCACTTCCTGCTCTTCTTCCCTCACATCTCACTTTCTAACTCTAGATAGCTACTAGGGCATAGCCCTTTTGGAGTGCTACTCTAGTGGTAATGGTGCTCTTTCTCCCTTGGTGTGTTGATGAAATGAGAGTGCCTCCTCCCCTCCTCTTATAGCTAATGGAAGGCGGTTCAGGGGTAGAACGGGAAAACCCACAGTGCACCGCCCTCCGTTGGCATTGAATGTACCGCCTTGATGCGCCTGGGCCCAAACCGCCGCAGGAGTGCGCTGACAGCCCTAGGTGTGCCGACCGGCCCACCACTGGGTCGGTTCGCGCCCATCTTCGGTCGGTGGCCTTTGGCTCAGGCCTGGACTCCTGCCACATTGTGGATTCACTCGGTTGAGGTGAGTGGGCTGGGTTTCTTTCTCTATTTCCTTGTTTTTCTTTGGGCCAAAATGGGAGATGAATATTTCCTTTATGTTTTATTCTATCTTTTGGCCCAACTTGGTATGTTTTTATACTTAGCCCTGCAAAAAAGTGAAACACCAATCGTGGAAATTATTAGCATAAATCCCTATTCACTAAGTTTGGAGTTGATTTTATATTCTTATTGGCTGTATAAAATATGAGTTAAAGACCGCCAACAGTAGTCCCACAAAAAGATAACCTAGAGCATCACCATCTAGGGCATAGCTAGAATATAAAGAATAGAAATTAGAGGAGGCAAGCAGAGCTTGGGATCCAAATCTAGTCATAAGGAGGCTTGGTAATGTCTTGTATCTCTCTCTTGTATTCAACATTATTAATCTATTTGTCTTCTAGTTCATTGTGTTTATCTTCTAGTTCATCTACTTGTTCTTCGTGTTCATCTAGTTCATCGTCTAATTATCTAGTTCATCATCTAGTTCATCTAGTTTGTTATGTTCTTGTTCTTGTTCTTGTTCGTGTTCGTTTCGTGTTCATAGTTTAATCCTCATCGTGACTTGGTATCATAATAGATTCATAATTATAATGTTCATTGCCTATGTTGGTTATATGTCTAGTTTAGTTGGAGTAATTTGGTGTTTAAACTCTTATTCGTATAGTGCTCATCCTGAAGTGCAAGGGGTGGTTGGTAGAAATAATGTAGGCATGGTTCCTAGATTATGTCTGTAATACCCTAAAATTTGCACTTTTCGAAATAGGGTTGAAATAATTTAATTATGTAATTTTGTGCTCAAAAAACCTAGGCAAATAATATGTTTCTTTAAAATTAAAATTTACCTTAGAGTTTAGCAACATGGTTGTGCATTCATGCTAGTGCATTTTCTTCTTTCAACCGTGTGGTTTTGTTTCAAAACTCAAACTAATTTAAAATATTTTTAAATGAATTTGAAAATGGTTTCGAAAAGGTTAAAAAATGATAATAAAATAAAAAGAGAAACCATCTCTCCCTCACGTGTGGCAAAACTCTATGTTTCTCGTCAGGCTTAGGATTGAATCCATCCAATCCAAATAGGCATTGGATCGTATCATCAGTCAGCCCAATAGAATTTCAGCCTGACTAGCAATTTATCTCCTTTTCCTTCAATTTCTGTATATACACCTATACATTCTTTCCCAGCCCAGCTAGATGGAGACCGTGTTGGCGACTCTTCTCTCTCTTGCCGTGACCACGAGGGACTCTAGTCCGTGCTATTCTTCATGTGAGCGTCAAGCTGATCCCCTATAAAGCCTAGAGGTTCGACCTGCCCATCCTCTCATCTGCACGACACCCTAGCTTCATGCCGCCACCATCGCGATCTCGCCGCAGGCTCACGCTGTAGTTGCCGTCGGCGTGCTCTGCCTCGCCCTCGTCCGCAAACTGCTGACGAGCTTCACGTTAAGGAAAGCCTGCCACCGTCCCGTGGACTTGTACGTCATCAATTTTCTACACCTGGAGCTCTTGCCCGTGAAGACACACCCGCCGCCGTCCCACCTTCGTTGTCTGCCGTGTCTTCTCCGACATCCGCGATCCGTTGCCCAGCCCCATGCAGGTAACGAAGCTGCAGTAGCCGGTTGCTTGTTCCATGTCGCCATCTGCCGTTTGTTCATTGCAACCGAACCTTGTAGGAAGCAGTTGACGGCCCTGCCACGTCTATCGTTGTGGCCGGTGATCCCCATTTTTCTCCGTTCCTTTCAGTTGCACGGTGAGCCTCCCTATTTCATCTGAATTCTCTCAATAGGGCAGCACGGAGCTAGCAGCCGATCGCGCTCAATGCTTGTTTGCTTTAGCTTCTTAGCTTGCTGACATCATGCTCACATTAGGATGACATCACCTTCAGAAAAATTAATCTATACAATTCTGTTCATGCCATCTCTCCATCATAAGTACGTGTGCAATATTTTGTCTTTCATCTTGGACTGCTAGAACTTTTCTTTGCTGATATATTCATCACGACTTGTCTCCACATGCATCAGCTATTCCATTATTCAAAGTACTACTCGGTCTCTTCTATAGATCAATGCAAGTTAATTATCTTCTTGTAAATATATTATCCATTAATTCATCGTATTTCTTTAAAAACTTATTTAAAAATCTGTTCAAATAAAAAAAAAGAAATTTATTTTGCTCTCACACTCTTTTCTCCTTTCTGGCCCGAGCAGCCCAGTCTGCTCTCTTCTCTCTTCTAGGCCCGCAGGCCTTTTCTTCTCTGTGACCGGCTCATATTTTCTCCTCAGGCCGACCCAGCAAGCTGAATGGCAGCCCGCCTCCTTCTCCCTCTCTGGTCGCTGATGCGCCTGGCCCTCTTGTCGGCGTCGTCTTCCTCCTCATGCTCGTGCCCGACACGGACACCGCCCGTGTTCGAGTCCGCCTCTGCGCCGTCTCCTTCGTCCCTGCGTGCGCCCCACGCGACCCCGTCCATAAATAGCGAGCTCCGTGTACTGCCTCGCCCATCGCCCAAACCCCTCGCACCAGTGCCCAAGCTCCCAAGCAGTCGCAACCCTAGCCGCCGCCTTCAAACTCGAGTTCGAGTTCTGTAGTTCCATCTCCATGGAAAGCAAGTCGGCGATATCGCAGAGACACACCGTTGAAGGGAGCCTCTCCGCTGTTCGAGACTCATTGCCGGGCCGTCCGCTTTACCATGTGTTGCTGCTGGACGCCTCTCCATCATCAAGTTCTTTCTTCCGTGCTTCATCTCGTGAACTCATACAGGAAGCCGTCGCTTGAGCTCCACGCCATCTCCGATCTTTGCGCGTCGTCGAGATCGACTTAGGTGAGACCACCGTCTTCTGTTCTTTCTTCCCGTGCTTCTACCGAGTCAAACAGAGGCCCGTACATCATGTTTCATGTGCCCGACGAACGTCCTTGCTGCCGGTCATGGAGCTCCTCTCCCTGCTTGCTTTCGTTTCCAGCAAGACAGAGTCATCCGCTAACTTCTCCAGCGGAACCACGTCAAACCGATGCTTGGACGTTGGTTTCATCGAGCCCCAGCGAAGCTAGTTCAGACGCCGATCATGGCCTGCACTTGCTAGCTGGCCTTGCTAGCTTGTTTGCTTGATGACGTCAAAGCTAGCTTTCATGACATTATCATGACATCACCTTATGCCTTGACCGTTTTTATAGAAAAATAATTCTAGAAATACAATGCAATATACGGTCCTTTGCGCATCATCTGTTTACGCTTTCTCTTCTGAAAGGCGTAGTTCCTGCTATTCCGTTTCAAAATACGCTTTTAAATATTTACAGATTTGTCACTGATTTCAAAAGCTTATAACTTCTTCGTTTTTGATCCAAATCGATTCGTTCAAGTTGCATTAGCTTCATAATTTCATAATCTATATGTTAGTACCACTATTAGATTAATTTTCAACTATTTAAATTCGAGGTTAGATTTAATCTATTATTTTATAATAGGAAATCTTGTAAAATTCATAACTTTCTCATTATAGCTCCGATTTTGGTGATCTTTACGTCTATGTTATCGTAGCGACGTGTAGATTGGTTTTATAAACTCTTCTCATCTTTTTTGTTGACATGGTGTACTGTTCTAATTAATATATTTGTTTACTTCATGTATGATTCCGTAGATTGCTTGTGTGGTGTTTTATGATTATGTCCCATCGATGAGCTTTACGTTGGCGATCAAGAAGAAGTTGAAGATCAAGAAGAAATTCTATAAAAGGTTTGGACTTGAAAAAAGATCTAAATTTAAGGCAAGTATAGTTGGGACCATCCTTGTTACCTATTCACTATACACACTGAAATCATATGCATGTGTCTCTTTGCTACCTTTTAGGATTACCTAGCTTTGAATTCCTGTTTACCTTCATTATTCTGGATGTTGCATATGGGTAGTCTATGCTAGTGCTTTGTAACCATGATCTTGTAACTTAATTAATGACTATGCAACTAATGAAAAGATAGTTTTTAATAAGATCCAAATTGTAAGTGATCATCCGGGACACAACGTACAGCTATGGAGGCTATATGGCTCTGGCTCTAGTTATTCATAGGACCTTTTCTAGCAGGTTAGAGGATCTGCGAGTTAGGTATAGGGCTGCCTCTTCATTATGTGTTATAACTGGGATGTGCCATAGTGGGAGAGGGGTTTTCTACACTCGATGACCCTACAGCCCTAACTTGTTAGATGAACCTATGAATGGCTTTATATGGTTCTTGGTGTTATCGGAAGTAGCTAGCCTGTGTATTTGATGATCATGACTTGTAGCGAAAGTGTACACCTCAGCGCAAAGTTTAAACCGATATATCGTTCGTGCCCACGGACAGGGCAGCCTTGGAGACTTTTATGGAATAGGTCATTAACTTAAAGTGTGCTACATCTTAATGTAATTTTCATCATATTCTTAATCTTGTTTACCTGATCATGTGGTTATGGGTTTACTACTACCTTATTGCTAATTGCTAAAACATGACATACATTTAAAAGCTAAATACAGTTAACCATGTTAGCCTTTTGAGCCTCATGAACCCCTGCTATACTTGTTGAGTTCGACATGGACTCACTCTTGCTATTTCCCTACCACCCCAGTAGAAGTTTTAGGCTTGTGATCAACCAGTCAGTTAGATCCAGTGGAGTGGAGTCCTTACTTGAAGATCGGAGTTGTCTTTCCGCATAATTGCTACCTAAGGGTATATCTCTCTTATATTAAGTATGTTATATATTAAGCATTGTTTATTCATACTACCCTTTACTTGTAGTTATATGTGGGGAATTGACTCCTAGGACTCACATATGGTGTATATCTGGTTTTGTTTTTAAAACCAGTATTACAATGTCTATCTGCGAGTGACCTTTATGTTCTGAGCCATGTGGTAGATCGTGAAGGTGACTATTATAGTTTCGTTGAGTCCTCTGTAGTCCACTCCTCGAATATATAGGACTGTCTAAGGCTTTAAGTTATGGGGTGATGTCTTGCTTTGTCCATGACCCACCTTAGTAGTATGGATATGAGGTTGCTTTGACCATGACAGCTAGATGTAATTGCACTAATTGACGTAGCTCAGTGACCTATAGTTATAATCAACCCTAGTAGTTATGTATCTTTATTTCCTAGTTCTTTCTAGAATCACGCCCAAGAAGGAAAATGCTCGGTGGAACCTTCTTTGGACTTTTGTTGAATTATTATCCTTAATTATTATTATGATATGATCCCTATTTTGAGAAGATCTAGTAAACCTATTATCACAAGTGTAAGTTATAGCTTCATTCTCCATACATCCATTCTGCCTCCCTAGTGGTGAATTGTAAATAACGATACCTGAAACTTTTCTAGGTGAAATGCTACAACGGGAGTATTTATCTGTGCACTTGTGGATAACTTTTTTTCATTTATGTAGAGTGCTTAGATAATAAATATAACGACATTTCTTACATTGTGTTAGGGATGACACCTTAACTTATGCGGTGTAAGAAATGCCAACACGTAGTTGAACGAGATAGAGTCCTTGGCGGGGCCCACGCCGATGTACCGTGTGGCGGCCTACTTCGCCAAGGCGCTCACCGACATCGCCACGCCACGGGAGCTCACCAACGACACCGTTGCCAAGGACTACGATGCCACAGTGCTGCGGGTGCTCAATGCCGTCACCCCGATCCCGTAGTTCCTGCACTTCACCCTCAACGGGCGGGTGCTCCACGCATTCCACGGCCACGACCGCATCCACATCATCGACATTGACATCAAGCAGGGGTTGTAGTGGCTAGGCCTCCTCCAGAGCCTTGCCACACACGTGATTCCTCCTGTGCACATGCAGATCACCAGCGTCGACGAGTCAAGGCAGGAGCTGTAGGAGACTGACGCGCGGCTGGGGCGCCTGGCCACCGCGCACGGGCTCCCATTCGAGTTCCACGCTGTTGTGGACCACCTCGAGGACGTCCACCTATGGATGCTCCATGTCAGGCGCGGCGAGTGCGTGGCCGTGAACTGTGTCCTCGCCGTGCACTGCCTGCTCTGTGACAAGACGGGGGCCGCCATCGCCGACTTCCTTAGGGTCGCGCGTAGCGCGGGCACCGCCATCCTTCTCCTGGGCGAGCACGAGGATGCACTCAACTCCGGGCGGTGGGAGGCGCGATTCGCGTGCGCTGCGGTACTACGCCACGGTGTTCGACATCGTGGACGCGACAGGGCTGGCAGCTATGGCGTTTGAGGCTAGGGACTACTTCTAGCATTATGAGACCTTCGCTGGGTGGTGGCGGGCATGCAAGAAGGCGGGTTCAAGAACACCGGCATCGGCGACCGGGAGGCAATGCAGGGGCGCGTGATCGCGAGGATGTTCGCGCTGGGCAACGCAGGGCGACGACGACGGTATACAGGTGAGATGGGAGATGGGGTGGGGGTTGATTTTGATAAATCACGCGGGGCCCAGTCCATGTGGACATGCCATATAGGCTAAACCAGACTAGTTTTGGCATTTGGGCCTGTGATGAACCGGTCTGCAAGTTTGAGGGTTCAGATAACTGGCTTGCAAGTCCATGGACCCATTTGAGTCCAGGGGCCTGTGGTGCATTTCACTTATTTTTTACCATGGTTTTGACGGGTTTTCATGAAGATGTGGTTTCCACCTGATCCGTTGCCACTACTAATATCAAGTTAAACTTATATCTTTATGAAATAATGGATGGTTTGAAGATAAAGTTTAATGAAAGTGAAATTTCAGTGGTGAATGATGAGGATAACTGGGGACAGACTACGCTGACATTTTTAATTGCCAAAGGGAACTTTCCCAATCAAATACCAATTTCCATTTTATTTTGCCCCTTTTAAATTAACAAATACTGCACCCATTAGTTTCCTATGTTTTACCCCCTTCCTGTTGAGTCTCATGAGACCTCAATCGTGTTTTATTTTTATTTTTCCAAAAAAATATCAACATATTTCATCCTTTGTTTTGTAAATTTTCATTCCACCGTGTTGTTTCACATGAGATACTCCAATAAATGTAATGACAATCGATAGCTATGTATCGTGTCCCCCCTTACAAAGTTTGCACTCCAACTTTAGTTGTGTATCATGGGGATTAGCCGGATCAGTGATTATAGATTGGTTTGCAGTTGGTCCAACATTAGTATTAGAAAATAACATATCGTATGAATTTTTTTATCAATTCTAAATGATATTGCCTTTACCCGTGGCATAGAAAGCTGTTGATAAATAGGTCAAACAAATAGTATTGTAATGGTCCATTTGGTAGCGCTCCATAGAGCAGATTCTTAGGGAGAATCACTCCCTAGATGCCAAACATACTTTCAGCGAGAAGTAATTCTTCTCAGAAATAAACTATGAGGCCGAGAGCTGAAAAAAATAGCTTCTCTATTCCGTGAAGTGATTCTCCATCTTGATTTTATGCTAAAGAATCAGAGAGAATCAGAAGCACATCTCTGTCAAACCAACCCTAAGTCGCTTTTATGACTATATTTCAGATTATTCGTATTTTGTTTCAGTTTTTATATCATAATTTGTCATGGTTTCTAGCTTAATCATTGAATTTTAAGGCATATCCTGTAATTTTACTTAATTGCAATATGGTTTACTGAATTGTACAAATCTTTTGTGTGGCATACCATATGATAAAATCCTATGTAAATAGCCTGGGCATTTCCTGCAGGTTCTGCTGGAACTGATCTTTGTTAGAAAAGTCCTTTCTTTTGTCTCTTCATAGGCAGGTTGAAGAGCTGAGCCTGAGTCGTAATCCGTTTGGTCTAGTTAGAGGTTGTCCATCGAAAGTAGGACCACCTGTTCTGTTCTCTACCTAATCTGTTCCAAACGCTGTACTATTTCCGTTCACTGGTAATAGAAATGTGGGGTTTCCTTGGTTGTTGAAAAAAAAAAGAGAAACTCCTTCTGCAGTAGCGCACCACCCAAGGTCGATAGATCTTCGACAGCATCCCCAGCAGGACTGCTTGCCGCGCCATCCGTCGCCCGTCGTTCCCTCCTCTCGCAGCTTCTGTCATCCAGATCCCAGACATCCCACGCGGGCCACGAGCCAGCCACGGCCCATTTTCTATTCCATCAACGGCCGCCACCACATTCCCGGCAACTCCCTAATTCCCTATCCCGGAGTCATTGAGATGCTATCTTCCTCCTTTATAAGTTCAGCTCCCGCCACGCTGTCTCGCAGGTCGACGCTCCAAGAACCATGCCCTGCCTATTGCTCTCAGCTCGGCCCCCTCACCCCCGTCTAATGGATTCGGTGAGATCGCCACCACTCTCCATGTATCGGTTCTTCCTGCCCCAAACCCAGACACGGAGTGTGCAGCTTGGCATGCGAATGGTGGAGATGACCAGTGTTGGGAGAGGCGGGAAACCGCCCGAGGTTGAGGTTTCCATGGAGAGTGACCTGTTCGTCGGAGGAGAGGCGCCGGCCTGCCCGAGGTGGGAAGCGAGCCGGTGGGCGCCCGTTGAAGCTGCACTGAATCGGATGGTTTGTGTCTTCTTGGCATGAAGATGTATGTGTTGTTGATAAAGATTCTGAGAATCACATTTGCTTTGCTGCAGTGTTATACACTACTAGCACTGTAAAAAGATCTTATTATCTTTATGAACCTTGTAGACTTTGAAACTTGCTAGACAAACTGAATAACGGCTGCATAGAACCAAAAAGCTTACCTAAAGTTACTAAATGGTGCTCCAGGATATTCTGATTCCTGGACCTATAGGGAGTGTAAGAACCATACCTATTCGTCGCAGCTGTGTAAGCACGAATAGGTCACACATGCATATATATGTATGGTGATCATACAGTCAAAGTCAATCATATCATATACATTTTGTTTCTTCACAATAGCTTGTATGCATGTAAGAGTCACGTAAACTAAATGACAAATAAAAATGAGCAAATATTTTGGCATGTTTGATACATCTTTGTTAATTGTTACCCTTAGAAAATCTTTGGTCCTGAATCTCAAGACGATATTCATTTCAAGGGAAAGGGTTGTAAGTTTGTAACACACCACTAGTGTTAGATACCCAATTAGCAAATAGGTTAAGGCTTAATCAAACTTAAAAATAGTTACTGTGCTCTATAATAAATTCCTGCATGTAATGATGAACGAGTTCTTTTAAATAAGGTAAAACTAATATTTGCAAGGAAAAGACACATTTTTGTCTAATAATAAAAATGGGCATGAAGAGTGTGTTCGTCAAATGCCTTCCATAAAATTGAGTGCACCTCGATCATATGGCGCCAAAGATGCCCATGAAGTGTGACAACACATAGTTTTTCATGTTGTGATTTGACTCTCCGTGGGATTATGATGTTTGCGAAAAGTATTAAGTTTGTGGCCATGACCTTACGGTCTATCCAGGTGTGCGCCAGACTGTCTATAATAGCCCGCCAAACTAAGAAAACTACGAATCTGACTTACATCAGTAGGTGGCTCCCAGTCCAAAACGTCCTTCACCTTTTTTTTAGGATCCACGGCTATACCTCCATTAGATACAACGTGACCCAAAAAAAAACTTCATTCAGCTAGAACTCACACCTGCTCTTCTTAGCATACAATTTGTGTTCCCTGAGCTTCTGCAATACCAACCTCAGATGTTCTGCATTTCTTTTTTGGTCTTGGAGAACACCAAAATATTGTCAATGAACACTACCACGAACTTGTCAAGATATTCCATAAACACCTTGTTCATTATGTACATAAGGTAGGGAGGCACTTTGGTCAAACCAAAAGACACAACAGGGTACTTATACAACCCATACATGGTAGTGAAGGTTGTCTTTGGTATATCTGGATTCCTAATCTTCAACTGATGATAGCCAGAACGCAGGTCTATTTTAGAGAGCACACAAGCACCTCTCAACTGGTCAAACAAGTCATCAATTCTAGGAAATGGATACTTGTTCTTAATGGTAACCTCATTCAAAGAACGATAATCCACACACATTCATAAAATTCCATCCTTCTTATCAACAAGGACCACTGGAGCACCCCAAGGTGAAGCACTAGGACGAATGAAACCCTTCTCCTCCAATGAACCCTAGATAGAATTTAGCATGCTAAAGATCTCTGGATCACTCCCACATACATGGACAGGAACTCAACACATCTCTCTTAAGTTCATGTAATGGCACCATTAGATACATCATAACCTTGAAGAGAACTTCCTTCAATCAAAACTATTTGACAACCTTGGCATACCAGTGAAGTCCTTTGAGTATTCATTGAACTGTAAATAAATCCATTTTCACGCTCCTTTGTCATCAACGCCAACTTGTCTTGAGTTGAATGTTGAACTCTTGAACTTCAATGTAGATGATCCGTTAGGTCACTGTCCAAAGCACAAAACACTTGCACATGGATAGACACAACAATGGCGATAGTTGCTCTTTCTAAGTGAAATGCTCGAACGCATAAAACCTTGATCTTGTAACTTCTTTAGTTTGGCTACCCCCGTTAAGAAAACTAAGCTAGGGCACCAAAGGATAGTTTGCATCTTCTTCTATGCAAGTTGATTGTCATCATATCCACTTGTCATCCCAAAGACTTCTATGCATGGGCAAGAAATCCCTCATGAGCACAAATTCAGTAGCACAGTAAAACATCCATAACTCCAGTTCTATTAATCCAATGAAGTTGCACCTTATACCGTTGGAAAGATTATAAAATTCTCTAAAACTTTATTTCAGATCAAATCAGTAGATTCTGAAACCAAATTGGTGGGAAATAGACAAATACAGAGACTGCTCAGAACTTCCACACAGCACAGAAACTTCAGATTGTAATATATATATCTCCCAGGTCAGAACAGATATGAAGATGATTCTTGCGGCATTTGAAAGGTACAAAAGTCCAGATTCGTTCACAAAGCTTTTATGACCATTGCTCAGACCAACCTTGAGATATAATAGAAACATTACAGACTGCTCCATATTTTAGACAGCACAGATGCGTCATCTTGTAATTTTTGTATCTCCCAAACCATAACAGTTTTGATAGTCATTCTTGCTGTTAGAGAAGTTTGCTGAAGTCTACTTTTGTCCAAAATTTTATCAAGATTTTTGGTCATCCAAAATCCAAGGTGTAAGCAGAAGAAGACAGATTGCTATAGAAAAACAGGATAGGGAGAACAGGAGAACCAAAACCCAGCTATCTTTTTCATTACTCCTTATACCTTAGGCCTATGAACTAAATAAAACTGTGGATAAACACCACAAGATCATTGCACTCATTACGAAGATCCAAATCAAACATGAGCATAAGACAAGCATGCGTCACACCAACGACACTACACGTACATTTGTATAGCAATGGTGGGCATCCTAAGGAGTGGATTATAGATAAAAGGCCATCGTAGACTTGTACAAGATGAGATAAGAAATTTTTAGTAAACGAATAAAAACAATACATAAAGAATATAAGAAGTATTAGGTCAAAGAAAGCCATTCAAGGATGAGGTAACATGACAAGGTTGAGAAATAGTCAATTCAATGAGCCAAGGAGGTGGCAAAATAGTTTTATAGCAAAATATGTTTTGCAAATCGACCATTGCTAACTAGGCTTGCGTCCTACAGTCAGCATTGAGCTGATACCAACTTGTCACACCTGGTTCTAAGGACAAAACCAGATATACACTATATGTGAGTCTTAAAGGGCAAATCTCACATATAGCTACAAATAGTATTAATTATAATACTTTAAATTTAACATACACAATATATAAAAGATCACCTAAAGAACAATCAGCGGAAAGACGACTTTAAACTTCGGGTGTAGACTTCACTCCACTGGATCCAAACTGACTGGTTGATAACAAGCCTAACACTCCTCCTGAGGTGTGGGGAGAATAGCAAGGGTGAGTTCATCAAACTCAACAAATATAGCAATAGGGCAGTACCCATCAACTCATAATCAATGTAACATAAGTAATATATGAAGCATAAAACGGTAAACCACATGTTAGTAATTCAAAAGTCATTATCTTAATGTAAAGATTTCAAGGCTGCTCGTGTCCTTGAGCAAGGCTAGTATACCAGTTTATTAAACTCTGCGTAGAGGTGTACACTTTCACTGTGAGCCGTGAATTGCCCTTTCGCCCGAGGTAGCTAACCTCTTAGCCCACTACCAAGGAAGGCCGGTAGGGTTCACTATGAAGCCTTTCAAGGGTTCGTCTAACATGTTAGGACCGCTAAGGTTTCTGCATCCTACGAATGTAGTATCCCCCTTCTAGATGGCACACAACCGCAGCCTATACACATATAGACAGGGGTCCAAGTACACCCAACCCGGACACACCCCTCTTGCGCCAAAAAGAGAACCACTAACAAGCTAGAAAAGGTCCTCATACTGAGCTAAAACCAGAGCCATATAGCCCTCATAGCTGAACTGTAAATCCCGGAGGTTCTCTTACAGATAAATCATCAAGTTGCTAAAAAGTCATTTTTTATCGTTTATTGCTTAAACATTAATTAAGTCACAAGATCAAAGTCACATGAATAAAACCCAAGAGCTATACTTGCCTCGTTCAAAGCTTTCCTAATGAATCTGCTGATTCTAGTTGTCAAAGAACTCTTGATCTCTAACGAACGGCTCACTCTCTAGATCCGAGCAACACACAAGCATCGAGCAGTCAGACACGAGCAAACAAAAGACTTAAATTAGAGCAGTACACCATTTCATAAAATAGTTTGAAAAGAGTTAATAAAACTATTCTACTCATTGCCATGATCACACAGACGTAAAGATCATTGAAAACGAAGCTATAACGTGAAAGTTATGGATTTTACAAGATTTTCTATTATAAAATAATTAGTTTAAAATAAAACTAAATTTTAAAAAGTTTAGAATAAATCTAGTAACGATACTAACATGTAAATCATGAAATTACAAACCTAACATAACTTGAACGGACCAAATCAGAGTTAAAATAAAGAAGTTATTACCAAAATACTCTAGTGGCAATTCTGTAATAAGACAAAACCATAAATACCTCATCTTCTGCCTCCAGATCTACCGCTCCCGCATGAACGTGACCAAGGCCATCCATGGCGATGCTGCTCTCACGTAGGAGGGAAGGAAGGGGCGTGACCGGGACGTGCCCGGCCGTCGGCGGCTGGCCTTATAAAGGCAGCAGGCGAACCTTAGGAGGGGCGGTTGGGCGAATCGAGCGGCGGCAGCGCGCGTCCACGTGATTTATAGCGGAGGGAGGCGGCTGACGCGTAGGGCCGAAGGGCGGGACCTGCTTGGCTGTGACTGGAGCGTGGGCGGAGCTGGGCAGGCCGCAGCGCGGCTACGCTTGCTGGGCCAGCCCAAAAAGAAGGCCGAGCGGGCCAAGGTGAAGAGAAGGCCTGCGGCCTGAGGGGAAAGGAGGGAAAGCAAGCAAGCCGGCCAGGCCGACTTGGGCCATTCAGGCCAGAAAGGGAAGAAGGGAAAGAGAGGGAAAAGAAAGGCTTTTCTTTTATTCAAACAAATTTTTAAATAGATTTTCAACTCTTTTGAATTTATTTTTCAAATTTGGTCAAAACCACACACCACAAAATAAATAATGCACCAGCGTGAATGCACAAACATGTTGCTAAGCCTTAAGATAAATTTTAATTTAAGAAAAATATTATTTTTCTATGTTTCATGAGCACAAAAATACATAAATAAATCATTCTACTCTATTTTTCAAAAATACAAAATTTATGGTGTTACAGACGCATAGATAAATTCACTAGTTAATCTGTCTCGACCCTAATTTCAAGACACAGACACATACTTTCATACAAGAGGCGTGTTATTATTCTGATAATTTGATTGAAATCTCAAGTTCCCAGTCACAAAGAAAGGATCATCCTGATTCAGTTACCATCTGGGGGCAGATAAGCCCAAGAAACAGCAAGCTACTAACTTCGGAGATAAAGAGACTACTAATTATTCTCGATACGAACGATCCATAAAGCATTGGCCTGCATGCCAAACAAGACCAGCAGCAGAAACACCGAGAATAATCCTACTACTCCAGAGTCCAACAACATGTCTGTCCAAGCAAATAATTTCCTTCTCTGCGCTGGCGAAGCTAGGAATTTATGGCTGGGTATGCTAAGTGTATAAAAATTTAAAGCAAATATACGATATAATGGATGAAAAATATAATTGTCATGACATTTATCAAATCCATCCATATTAACCAAAGTACAGGTTGCTCGGCTGCCACTTGGTGCTTGTTTGTGGCCTTTTGTCTCTTGGTCCAATTAAACAATAGCATATACATGTATACTAGTATATGTATTAATTTTTTGCCAAAATCTTGGGTATTCCAATAAATACCCAGGCAGACACGTAGCTCCGCCAGTGCTTCTCTGCCAATTTAAGCTTCTTTTATGCACTTGGCTCACCAGCTCCTGCTCCGTCATCTATAAAGATTCCTCCTAGTGCTGCAAAGGAAAAAGAAACAGAAATAGAATACATATGAGGAATCGATATGGCAAAAATGATATTAAGTCCACGCTAATAACACAAGAGCCATCAAATTGTCTCCAGTTAACGTCTTTACAAACAGAACTAATTTATCATCATATCCACAACAAATTAGTGGAGATGAACTCAAGCTAGTCCAGATCTAGTAATATCTCTCATTATTTCTGCTACAATGTTATTATGAAATGACATTTACATATTGGTTATTATTCATGAATATGTATCCTTAAAGTTTGGCATGATTGTTTCGGACCCTAAAAGCATCTCTGTCATATATATGTATTTGCATATGCAGACGTAGCTAATTCAAGTATGGACCATAATAATGATAAAAAGAGTATGGTCGATAATAAGAAAAGAAAAATATATAGGTATGAGATTCAGAAATCATACTTTGATTAGTACATCGTACTTTTCTCAAAATAATTAAGACACTGTTCAGAAATCACACTTTGATAAGGTTTCCATCTTACTAGATGCCTTCATAGGTTGGAATTTTAGTCAAAGTTTTTAAATCTTCATGAAATTTTTACTAGAAATCTAAAATCTAAACGAAATGGAACCAAAATTGCTAGTATGTATTATTACCAGAGATCATCGGTAGGACTGAAAAATGCAGATTTTCGGTGGAAACTGGCTCAACATAGACAGCTCTTAGTGCTGCAGGATAAAAGCACAAACAGAAAATATGAGGAACCGAAGCAACAGCGAACATTCAGTGCTTGGAAATCACAAATGCTAGTCCATGTCTAGAAACATCTATCATTTATGTTGGTATGGCGTGATTGAAGTGGATTAATTTGCATGCCTTAGATTATTGAGGAACATATATTATTAAAGATTGGCATGATGGTTTTGGACTGTAGAAGCTCATTTGTAGGTACAACCTTGTAGGTTTCTCTCATGATATATATATATATATATTATTAAAGATATGCATGCGGAGCAAATTCAAGTGTGGTCCATAATAAGAACAGAAAAAAGGAAAAATTGGCTACAAGACATCCGAAGTGGACATCATTTGTTGGACACTCTGTACCGTTTTTTACTAGAGATTTTGTACTACAAGTGTCCCCATCAATTGAAAATCACTCTAGGTGTCCTGGCGCCAATTACCCCAAAAAAAAACATAGCTAGGAGAGTTATCGTGTTTGTACAAGAGATTTAGAAATCATATTTGATTAGTACATTGTTCTTTCCATGACATAAATTAGATGCTATTATATATAGAATAAGTTTTCCATCCTGCTCGATAGTAGATATCTTAATGTTATTCCACATCAACATAGGCATGTGGCATACAAATATACATGAATGCATTAATTTGAACCGTAGGCAAATGTCGGACAGCTTGAAATACTTATTTTCAGCACTGATTAATGCACTATTACTCAATCTAAACAGAGGCAAACTTAATAAATGTAAACATGCTTAGTCGTATGTACCTGGGAAGAAGAAGGTTGTGTAAGGAACAACAACGGAGGAGTAATGGCCAAATCTGATATTGACATCATCATCATCCTTGCTTTCTCCTACCTTTGTAGCCTGGTTCAGCTTTGGATCAAGAGTGAAGAACCCATCCCCGGTGCCAAGCAATATGACACCGTGACCACGTACACAACCAACCACATTAGGTGAGGTCAAGAGGGCATCAGCAGGAAGCATGTTCAGGAGCTCAATGGCCCTATCTTCTGTCCATACCACATCTCCTTGTTCACTGACCTCCATTGACCACAGATAGAGATTGAAGTCATGATCTGCTCTTGCGAATCCTAACTTGCCTTGCTCAGAGGTCATGAGTATAATAGGTCCATAGCATGTAGGAGGCATATCGACGATGGAAGTCTCCCTTGTTCCCATGTCATACCTGAGGATTTTGTTGGTGATATGTACAAACACAAAGTAGAGAGCATTCCCCAGCAGGCAGCAGGCACACGAGGCACCAAATCCACCATGTCTGGTGGCTGATAAGCGACGGCAGGCTCACTCCATGCACCAATAACCGATGAGCAAAATGAGGTGAATAGCTGCCCATCCTCACAAGTGAACACAAGGATGACGACGAAGGGTCCGTCTCCGTGATGATGGCAGTCGAGATGGTCGCAAGAGGCATCACGGGCACAGACAACCGTGGCGTTAAAGCTGGCAGGCCACGGGAAGCGCTCGTTTGGCACCAGGGCAGGTAATTCCCGCCCCTCACCTGTGACAGGGTTCCATACGAGGAATTCGAGGGCTAACAAGTGGAAACTGTAGACAAGCACACGGCCGTGGTGGGAGTCGAGCGCTTGCCAGCCGCGGAGTGAGGCAGGAGGAACTGAGGAGGTCGGGACGAGCCGGGCGGTGCAGGGGCAGTCTCCATCTTCATTCGCCGGGTCGTTGCAGATAAATCCAAGCATGGGAGGCGCGTGGTGGAGCTCACGGAACCGGCGGCGGAACCCCCGGCTGGCGATGAGGCCGCACCATCGCTTGCTGGTGAGGGCCGCGTGGACGAGGCTTGCGGGGTCCTCCGGTGGGAAGCGGAGGGCCACCTCCTCGTCGAGATCTTCCAATAGCGCCGGCAGCATGGCGCCGTTGCTTGCTTCGCTCATGGCGTGGTCTCGTGGACGGGATCGGCGGAGGTGGAGGGTGCGGATCTAGGATCGTCCTGCTAGGCTGCAAGCCTTGAAGGCAGGGGATGGGGAAGGGCGTCTGGCAGGTAGGGCCAGTGAGAGTGGAAGTGGAACCGAGCAGCCGGATTTCAAAAGCCTACTGGATCATTGTTGCAGACTCTTCGGCTCCTGGAATTTATTTACTGCTGCTGTTAATTATTAATCATGTGGCGCTTCAAATTCCGAGGTTGACGCAAAATTAATTGAGTGAAATTTAATCTCGATGGACCGTTAAACTGCGCAGAGAATCATGGAGTAATAATAATTATTTACAGTTTCAACAAGAAAAGGGAAAGAAAAAATAGCACTAGTTAGTTTTGAAAATATCGATATTCAAAATTGGTCGTGATAGATAAACGCGAAGACAGAAAACCTATCTGTCATCTCAACTATTTGCAATAATTGAAAACTTAAATTATTTGTTGAGAACTTCAACTATAGTGCCCCCAAGAAAATACACAAAGAAAGTCATCTTTATTAAAATCAAGGGTTAACCATAGGCCTAAACACGATCTGATGTCTGTGCTAACAACACAGTTTTATCTTAGGGATGCACAAAAAAATAACCATTTTTGCATCACAACTTTACACAATTGTATTCGAGCAAGTATACAATCAAACAAGGGGCAGTTTATTCAGAGAGGTGGGTTCGGGCAAAGGGCAAAACATAATTCAACTACAGATTTATTGTCCTTCCCTGAGCATATTAGATTTTTATACTACCCTTATACATGGCCTCAGGCCTAAGACCAACACAAACGTCTGGAGTTCAAACTCCCTCCTTGCGCGCCATCAACCACGCTCAGTTCCTTCCTTCCCGACTATGGTCGGACTTGCTACAGAACTAGCCTTGCCTTTAGTTTGCCTTCCGTTTCCTCATAGATGCTCTCCCCGGAGCAGCCAGAAGATCTTGAAAGCTTGAAAATCAAACATCATATAAGAGACATGTCTAATATCACCAGGCACCAGCCAAATGAACGTGGAAGCAACAGTGGAACGTAAATACCATAGAATACAATTGGAATCTATTTTTTAATGCAAAAACAAATATTGATAGAAAAAAAGAACTGCCACATACACAATAGAAAAATATTGGGAGAATAAAGTATGGCAACAACTTTGTACTTTGCAAATCTTGCTATTCATTCAGAATGTCTGTACTTTTTACTATTTTATTAATTGTTAAGCTAGTCCACACCAATAACCCAAATCAGTACATGTACAGAACCAGATTCCCTAAAGCTTGACCAGTACACAGCTAGATTAGCTTTAACTAATGCTAAGATGAATCAGGTGGGGGTGGTTCTCCCTCTCTACTGAACATAAAAAATATACTGCCACAATGGTCCATATATCTAAAAGAAAACAGGTAGTGTATAAATCCACACAGAACTTTAGTAGGATCTGCAACTAAGGTCTAGAACTAAGGTCTAGAGTCTAGACACGTGGTCTGCAAGAAGTTGAATTTAAACATGGAATCATACTAATAATATAGAATAGAAGGAAAGCAATTAGTACAAGAACTCCCATAGAGTCTAAATAGATGGAACAAGCAGCGTCAGGAAAAACTAAGATGTAGGCACATGGGCTGCAAGAAATCCCCATAATCTGAATTCACAAAAATGAGGCAGTTCAAGCAAGTTTTATGGCATCATAGTCACTGAAAAAAAACCATTAATAAAATTCTTAAAATTCAGTCATCATTACCTGAAAAGCTAACAGCATACAGGATGTTCCCTCTATAAATTAATAGCAGCATTTTTCGATTATTTTCAATAACTCCAAACACAGAACAAAGAATTTTCCTGTATAGTCTGCCTTCACACTGAGTTCAGCCTTCAAAGCTTGCAGCTTCTCATCATGCTCGCTAATTATTTCCTACATGATTGAGTGAGTATTTAGACACCAACCACAGGTTAGATGAAATGACTTACACACCAATAATATGAAGTTTCCTGCTGTCTAAAGCCAACACTGAAGCAAATTAAAGCCTTATAAACAATATTATTTCTTAATGTAACCATTTAACCTCAAGCAGATAGCAAAAGATGTCAACCCTAACAGCAGCATTCAAAA
Source organism: Bothriochloa decipiens (assembly GCA_023333625.1). Classification (NCBI taxonomy): domain Eukaryota; kingdom Viridiplantae; phylum Streptophyta; class Magnoliopsida; order Poales; family Poaceae; genus Bothriochloa; species Bothriochloa decipiens. The sequence continues at coordinate 22,105,934 of CM041630.1, forward strand.
GATGTCAACCCCAACAGCAGCATTCCTCTGTTCTTTCTCTTTTACTCTTTTATTACAGGATATATATACAGTTGCTTAAAATTTACTTTGTACAAATCAAACAAACAAAGTACATATATATTCAAATCAAACAACCAAAGAGATCAAAGATATTCAAAAACAGAGGAAAAAAGATTCACATTTTGGCTATCCACATTTAGATTGTTCAACAACTTATCGAATATTTATATGTGCTCGTAGAAGTCTGTTGCAATAGTACTCAATGCTCAGACCACTGGGAAAGGAGTAATTGTGAGTTGTTTTTAATAATAACACGGATACTGCACCTTAACTTCTGAATCTCTTTATCAATAAATTGCATGCTCTTTAATTATTCCTGGTTGTTCATCGTGTGCGAGCCTCAAATGGCTAGTGGAATCACCATGAATCTCATCCACATTAGCTGCAAATGATCAATTTTAATTATTGTTTTAAGATCCATCCATCTCTTAGCAAGTTGTATGTCCAGATCAAAGGGTCGTGCTTTATCACCATTTTCACGATCAAGTTGTCTGAACCCATCGCAGTGATGCAGACTTGTATCGAAAACTCATAAGCTTAGCAGGCCCAGCTTTTCATTAACAACCTACATGGCACCTATCAATCTGATCGATTCCAACTTGCTCGTTCAAAAGCATATTGCACAAATTCTGTGTCATAGTGAATATACCGATCATTTCCATTGAAAGACAAGTGAACTGGGTAGCAGCACACAACACATAAATCCCACAAGTGAACTGAAACGATGAAGGGAGAAAACTGGGATATTGGAATCGACTAACAACGGAACAGGAATCTATCTATTCAGGCAAACTGTAACAATCCTAACGACGGCCCAACTGAATTCGAAAGATTTTGCGCCAACTAGAGAGCCCGGTAAGGGAGCAACGCCACAGCAGCCACGTATCATGGGCCTAGGGCACCGTGCGCGCGCAAGAGGCAGGCTGGGCGCGCCGCCGCCGCTGTCTACGGAATGTGCCACGTCACCTAGGTAAAATAGCAAAACAGAGATAAATAAAATAGGAAGCACAGATCCGCAGGATCGCTGGTTGCTTAGAGGTTAAGTCTTGTCAGGACTATAAATAAAGAACCCATGTAATCAATTCAATCAAGAAAGGAACAAGGGAAACCCTACCGTTAGCTCTCTGGCTCTTGGCTCCCGTCTCTCAACCATAGCCGCCGCACGTACCCCCTACGCCGCCGCGCCACCGCCTACCTTCACCTCCTCCGCTCACAGATCGCCCTACGTGTCAACTGACCTTAGGGCCCTCATACCTGGTATCGGAACACCAGCTAAGATCCCTGGCCACCACCGCTACCATGAACGTCGAGATCAAAGAGATCTTCAAGGACCATCAAGCTATACTTGTAAGTTTTGCAGATCAATTCCGATATATTCTAAATCAACAACACAAAAATCAGATCAACGCCGACATCAACATCACCATCAACATCCACGATGCAATCGCTGATCTAGCAACGACGAGGAAGACGAGCTGGCACGCAGCGCCGGCAACGTCATCATCAACGCCAACAACAACAAGATCCATCCCCTCGGCACTGCCAATATCATGATCCAATCCAGTTTGGATCTGCACGCCATCTCGACATGGAGCACGTTATTGATGGTTGCTAACCCCTGTTTTCACCATCAATATTTCATTAATTAAATGGCAAAATAACCCAACAATGTCTAAATTATCTTCGAATTTTACTGAGTTCCACTTGTAGTTGGCGTTTATATTTATATGCAGAAAAAGTACCCAAAATAAGTGCAAAATGGACCAAAAGGAGGCAATGGAACGTGATAGGGCCGACAACCCAGCCAGGGCCAAGGCGCCCGCCCTGACCAGTTCTCGGACTCAGCCACATCACTGATCCGTGACAATACCTTCCCACGTCTCCCAACCATCGAGTTTAAGTTGATTTGATCCGAGGGCTCCCGTGTGAAGTCACTTGGATCCATGGGCCCATTGTCATGCACTCAAGAGGCAAAGTTGGTTGGAACTGACTCCAAACCGACTCAACCAACATGCAACCGACCTAAGAGGATGGGCCATGGCCGTTTGATCATGAGGCGGTGCTAGGTAGACGGCGCTCACCCTGGCCAAGGTGCCCGCCCTGGCAGTGCTGGCAAACCGACCTCTCCCTTTGCCTACAAGTACCCCTGGTGTATCGTTAGGATTGTTACAGCACTCCCCCTTCTTCGATCGACGCGTCCTCGCGATGAAATTGGAGGAAGTCGGTGATGCTGATTAGTGGGAGAGCTCCTGGTCAGATGGCCTCTAGGTGGTAAGTCATGCGACCGTTGATGGAGGTGTTGTTGATGTAGCCGAGCACGGAGTAGAGATAGTTGCCGTTGCCGAAGGTGAAGTAGAGGTTCTTGCTCGGCACTAGGCGACTTTCACCATGTTGAGGAGGGCGTTCGATGATGGTGGAACTGGTGTCGTGGTGGTAGTTGCCGTAGTTGATGTCGATGTAGCCGATCATGAAGTAGATGATGTCTGAGGCTACATCGTTGTTGTGAGCGTTGTTTGGTGGTCTGTCATTGGCGGCTGGCATGATGCTGACATCGGGAGTGTGGTCGTTGTAGTAGATCAGCATTGTCTGCATAGCAGGATCGTCTGTGATGATGGTGGCACCATGAAAGTTGTGGTAGATGTGCCCACTACTTGCGGAGGTGGTGAAGATGCATGCCAGCGTGATGCCGCCACTAGTTGGGACCCTGTTTGAAGAAGACATCGTTGATGGCATGTTGTTGATTCAGGTCGACATCATGACTGCTGAGGGTGATGGCACCAAGCAGCCTGGCATGGTCGCTGTAGTTGGTGACATTTGAGAATAGTAGCAGGAAGAGCAGGACCAACCATGGCAGTGAGGCATTATGGATGGTCGGTTTGGCGATGACGACTGGTGGATAGCTGTTGTTGTCCTTCAGTTGTTTCTCTTGAATAGCATTGCTGATGACGTCGACATTGTCGTGTGGCGCTGGGTTGATGTTGGTGGTGCCGGGAACGAGGGCAGGGGTGCCCAGCAGCGTGGCCGCTTGTCGTGGCACTGTTGCTATTGTGGTCGCAGTTGCCATCATTGTCCATGGGGGTTCCCGATTGATGTCGTCAGACATGCTGATGTCAAGAACGCAAACATCGTGCGACGTGGCGTTGTGCAGCAGCATGGTGTTGGACTGATGACGAAGGTGAAGGCGCCTGGTAGCATTGCCGCGTCTTGCGGTGTTGTTGTTGACGGTGTCGAGGTTGCTAGGTGATGGTCCTCCTGGGCGGGCACTTTATCGAGCAGTTGGTGGGCGTCGTTGGTGACGTCTGTTAGTATTTGTTAGCATCACTTAACAGGGTTGTCAGTCCCGACACTAAAAACATATGATGATGGTTCTGTAGGTTAGCAAAGGGTTCTGCAAGCGCACAGAACTATTATGTAGCACTTCGCCTGGGAGTACCAGGTGTCAATTTATTTATTCCCAAAGGAAGTCGGGGTGTTGGTGTATGCTTGTGTAGAGTGTGGCGAATTATTGGGAGAAAGGTAAAAGTAATGATCGTTACTTCACTCTCAGTGCGTGTACGCGGGTGTAATCTAGGTAACTAAGATAGCTAAGTGAATAGAAAGATTATATCTAGTAAAGAGGCGTACGCGCTCCTGATTAAATAGGACACAACGCACCACGAGCCTTATGTTTTACGAAACTAGTTGTAGCGTGATGGACTACATAGGCAAATAGGCTGTCACCACCTATTGCTACCACATCCAGTGACCTAGCCACACCTGCAGGTAAGTTATAGACTAAGCACCGTGCTTAATCTATAAGCTTACTATCTCTACTTAAACTCAAAGCAGAGACACCTTAACCAGACGATAGGGCAATACCAGATAAATATAATTATCACTAAGATAACTTGGTAAACCTATGCCTATAACCAAAGCTTAACCTTACTACTAATAAATAGCAGGAAAGTAAGACTTAAATGTCAAGGAGTAAGTAAATACTTAATGAAATACTTGAAGTAAAGTACTTGTATTAAGTAGATAATGTATGATTGCAAAGAAATATACCGAACTCGAAGACTCTAGAAGACTCTTCCGGATTCTGAGGTGGGAACTCCACCCGACTACTCTCCTCTTGCAGGTGACTGCTACTCAAGCTAAGCTAAAGCTAGAGCGAGAGGGCACTAAGCACTATAGCTAGAGCTTCCTAAGCTAAGGCTCTTGCCTTCTTGTGCTTGTGAGGTAATGAGTAGTGATGTAGTGATGATTTCTTCAATGGCTGGGTTGCCCTTTATACCGCCTCCTGCCCTTGGGCTCGCTCGACGTGTACTGCTGCTGCTCCTCTCTACGGCGGAGCCTCCACGCTGGCGTACCGCCGGCTGTGGTCGTCCGTCCGGCCAAACATCACCGAGGCAAGCCTACATATGTGCTTGGCATTATGGATCGACATTTCAGATTAATTAATTGAAAAGGTAACATGCATTGCAGCTGCCCACAGATTGACAAGGAGCACGCTAGCGTGGTTGTGTGCTTCGCCATCGGCGGCGCGACGGCGTTCACAGCCAGGGTGGAGGACCTCGTGACTCGTGAGGAAGGAGCCGAGGGGTGTCTCCCCTTGCACCATCCCGTTCCCGATGCCCAACACGGCATCGGCGCTGCCACGCCGGTCTCGATCAATGCCGGGATCAGCTTCGTTGGCCCCAACTATTCCGTCGCCACGGCCTGCGCCACGTCCAACCACCACCTCCAGCGCCTGCTGCCCTGGTGGGGAATGCACTCTATTTCGTGTTCCAGTGTAGCATGAGAATCCTCAGGTGTGATCTGGGCACACATGAGAATTCTATCAATGACATGCCTCCTGAATCATATGGTCGCATTATACTCATGACCACTGAGCAAGGTAAGTTGGGGTTCATCACTTCAAACTCTATCTATGGTCAATGGAGGTCAGTGCCGAAGGTGCTGTGGAATGGACACGAGATAGGGTCATTGAGCTCAACAACTTGCTTCCTGCAGATGCCCTCTTGAGCCCACCTGATGTAGTCGGCTATGTACATGGTCGCGGTGTCAGTTTGATTGGCACGGGGGATGGATTCTTCACTGTTGATCCAAAGCTGAACCAGGCCGTAAAGGTAGGAGGTGGGATACCTTGTAAGAAGGATGATGATGTTGATTACGGATATGGCCATAACTTCATCATTGTTGTTCCATACACAAGCTTCTACTTCCATGGTACCGTACAGCAACTTAGCATACCCTTTATTTTGCCAATGTTTAGATTTTGAGAAATGCTTCAACGACTACTGAAATGGGAATTAGAAGCAATTTGATTGTATTTACCAGTCGATCAAATGTATTCATCGATCTACATGTATGTATTTCGCCTGTCTGTCGATGTGCACTAAATAAATTAAACAATGAACGTATCTAGCGAGCAGGATATATGCAAACCATATATACAAGCATCTAATTCATCGATAGCAGCATAGGCCTGTCTTTAATACTCAACAACACAGGAATATAATGCAGATGAAGTTGCCATATATGTATATTAAACAAAATTGTTGTTGATGTCTGAACCTTCTTTCAGTTTCTTTCTAGAAATATGTCCGTACCGGTAAAATTATGGTTCATAAGCTAGTATTGTTTTGTCAATCATTAGTGTCAGTTCATTTGTCCCTGTGTTCGTTGTGTAAAAAAGTTGCAGGATCATTAGTGTCATTTGCCACCATAAGCTAGTATTGTTAAAAGGAACGAAGGATAGCAGTATAAATTAATATATAACTTCTTAAGCTTAGCAGTCTACTGGTGCGATCCTTTAAAACCTTATCTCTAAGCTGTACCTCAACATTATCTTATTCCATGGTGCCATTGAGCCATGAGGAGTGAAGGTTTCAAGGACTCCATATTTGATACAGGCATGCGCATGCCACTCCAATTTTTTTTTTAGTTTGCTTCGATTTCTGTTGCTTCAAATTGGATGCATATGTGCAATCTTGTTTACTGAATCAGCACTTCATATAAGTTTATTCTCTTGTAGTATTAGAATGTCACATTTGTTCTGTTGTGAGGAGCTCCATAATTTGATCATGAAAACCATAGTTAAGTAGGCTTTATTGTAGGATAACATTCCAGGATCTGTGATATCGCTTCGGGCCGTTTTCACCCCCCTTGATGGTTTCTGGACTTTGTTTAGTAGTTTTCTCAATTCATAATATGTTACTTTATCATACTGCTTGAACTTCAGCAAACAATTATCCCAAAAAAAAAGAACTTCAGCAAACAATTAGACCCTCCTAGGAATGGATGCAATATTTCTAACATAATTGGTTCTCAAGAAAATGAGGGTACAAGAGCAACTCTAACGGTTTTGTATTTTTTGTTAATAAAATATGGTATTTGCCAACTCTCAAATTAATATGACATAGGTAAAAAAGAGTCAATCTCCAATGGTTTTGCATTTAGACTTGGCAAAACTAAAAATTATGCACGCGATGGGGAAATATCCCGCGGGAGTAACGCGCGAGGGCGATTGCCAAGTGAACCGCAGTTTGACATATATGCCAAATATACTGATGTTTGCCAAGTTGCTAAAAGTGCCAAGCCCAGTTGACAAACCACTGGATAAGAAATTTTTAGATTTTTTTTGCAAAAACAAAAATGCCAAGCATATTTGCAAAACCGTTAGAGTTGTTCTAAATTTAGAACTCTTGCCTCTCAAGCTACAAAGAAGATTTTTGAAGACAAGCTGTTTTATTAACATAAGCAGCAAAAAACTTACCTATTTCCTAAAATACTGATAGAGGCGAACATTTAATTTAAAGTGACACCCAAAAGTTGCACAGCTAGTCTATCAAAATTGATTATTTGCAGATCCGTTTATAGAGGCCTACCTATGTATATAGGCCCTGAGCGCAGTGTAGTCCATTAATATATATATACGGTCCTGTACAATGGCCTATCCCCAACTCCCTCCCTCCAATCTGTCCCATCGATGGGCAGCCCTCATGAAGCATTTTGTGGCGGATCTTGCGGATCCACGGTGGATGTTGCACATGGTCCCTATGGTGGCAAATCTCTCGGATCCATGGTGCCACAAGCAGATCCACGATGTTGAAGCCTTGACACGGCATCACTGATCCATGGTGTGATGATGATATCGGATGGTAACGATAGGCTCGATGAGCTCAATATTCTCGATTGACTTGCAAGTTGATTTGTTTTCCTTCATTTTTTAAGGCACACAATTATGTTGACTATGTAAATATAAAATATTGATTGACGGAGGCGGGCAGTTATGCCAATTGTGTAAACCTAGATCAACAAAGGCAACAATTCAGCGGCGTATGTGATGCCAACCTCCGAAAAATGACTTTTGACTATCTCTAGAAATGTATTTAGGCAGTAGTTTGTTTACTCTAAAATTTAGTTTCTTTCAAAACTTTAAAGGTTAAACTAGATGCACAAAGCTTGTTTATTGGCTAAACCTGTAATTGTGGAATGGAACATTTACGTTATCAATATCATGGAGTACAAAAAATAAAATGTAAAATATAAATTTAAAATAATTAGTTAGTGTAGAACTAAAGTGAAACATAAAATAAAATGAAAATGAAAAATCTACAAAGAGAAGAGAGAATGAAAAAGGAAAAGAAGAAAATAAACAAAACAAAAATATAAAACATGAAATAGACAAAATAAAAAATCATAGTAAATATCCAATTTATGTATAAATATGTTGCTTCCAGAAAATTATAAATAGTTGAATTAAACCATAGTAAAAATATATTTATCAATAAACTTTTTCTTCCAAAAAGTATGTTAGATGCTTTATCCGTTGGATGTAACATCTATGGTCTAGATCTTCCTATCCTCCCAATCTTATCTTCTCGTCATCTCTCCTATTGTCGACTTCACCAGACGCTTACCTTGACCCTGATAGTACTTTTGTCTTGTCTTTGTGGTGCTCTATGCTGGACCTTAGGTCACCACATCATGTTCTTGGGGCACCGCACCTCCGCCTCTGCACGCTTTTCTCCTCTTCGCCCCTAATGGCCCCACCACCACCTTTTCATTCTCCATGCTCGCGGCCCTGTGTCACCACTACACTTCCACCATGGTAGCCACCACTTCTTTCACACGGGCAAAAGTCGACCAAGCCACACCCTCCTTCTCACCTTGCATCACTAATGGCTCACCCTATTCGCATCACTGAGAATCACAATATCTGTGTCGGTGGCCCCTTGGCTAATTAAGAAGGAAATGTTTGGGAAGAGAAGAGATCTAGACCACTGATTTTATATCTAACTATTAAAATATGATAGTTTATTCGCCTCCCTAGTCACCTTCCACGTTTCATTAAAATACGAGGGGAAGGGATAGAATGAGGTGGGGCATGCTTCACAGGGGTTTTTGCATTTTTGCAACCAAGTGGGAAAGGGCATAGGCCGGCTACAATATCACCAAGTCCACCTGGCATGCCACGGGCATCGTGGCGTAACCTATGGCCAATTTGGACCCGCTTGACACAATAAACCATGTTTAGTGCTATGAAACTGCATTTTAAGAGTACCGAGGCCTATCTGAGAACGCAGGAAGTTTACGACCACTACTGCACGAATGAACTACCACAGTGGGCTATTTCGATTTTCCACAGCGGGCATCGGCATCCGCTGTCGGTGCCATGCCACGGTAAATCCGGGCGGCACCGCAGTTGGCGCCGGCGGCTACTGCGGTAAAGCCATTTATTGCAGTGGGCAGCACCCACTACGTTTAATGAGTATTAACCGCCATGGGTGTCTTACATTTTATAAAAACAAAGAAACCCAGGAGCACGCCAATGAGAACAATCTTGAGCCCACCGACGAGCCCATTCCAAAACCCTAGCGCCGTCGGGATCCGATGCGAGCACACCTTGAGGTCCACCTCATCGGATCTCCTCCTAGTGCGGAGCTCCTCCGTGCCTTCAGATCCCATCGCTAGGAGAGCAACGATAGCCAGATCTGGCCGAGCTGCTCCTGCTTGTGCCGGTGCCGCTACGTCGCGTCACGTGCCCCCAAACGCCGCTGCTTGCCCGCCATTGCTCCATGCGCTGCCATCACCCACTGGATCTCATGAGACCTTGCCGCTGCTCTGTTGCTTTCCTAATCTATGAGGGAGGAAGGAAGTGAAGATGTATCCGCACTGGATCTGAGAGAGGAGAGAGGTCAATGGGCATAACTCTTCGCATTTTTGGAGCTCTGAGAGAGGAGAGAGAGGTCGACGAGCAAACCTCATCACGTTGGTCTGTAGTTGGAGCTTGCCGGAGCGGTCATCAAACAAACCCCACTCACCGCATCCGCATGCACAAGGGCCCGATCCACCATGGTGGAGGCCTTCGGCGCCTGATCCGCATATGACATGGCCGAATCTGCTATGCTGTGCTCCAGAGAGAGGCCGTTGAGGGGAAGGGGAGCCACCTCCATGCCGATCTGCTCATGAGGGGGATGCATGCGGCGGAGAAAGAGAGGATGGGGAAGGATGCATGTGGTGGAGAGAGGAAGAGGATGTGGTTGCATGCGGTGGAGGAAGCGAGAGGTTTTGTGGTTGTGCGGTGGAGAGAGGAAGGAGGAGGAGCGCGGAGTCAGAGTCGCGGAGGGGAAGAAGGGGCTCTGCGGCCCTGTGGGAGAGGTGGAGTGAATGAGTTATTACTTAAACTCTAGAGCGTTGTTTATATACACGGTCTAGTTATTGGGCCTCGTCCTGGGTTATTGGGCTGCGGCCTTTACCGTGATGTGCCTTTAAGGATGTCCGCTGTGGTAAATTAATTTATCGCAGCAGGCAATAGTACCCGCTATAGTAAATAAAATGCGTCCGCTGCGGTAAATCGTGGGGATTTACCGCTGCGGGCAAAAAGACGTCCGCTGCGGAGGGTTTTATCGCAACGCTGTGAAATTTCGTTCATTGCGTAGTGGAACGTTAGTCGAATTTATTTTCACAACCCTTAAAATCTGATAGATCATTTCATAAAAGATGTGTTGATAGATAAATAACACTTCCTTTTATTTTACATGGAAGTATTAGGTGCTTGCTTGTACTACACGACACTTTGACCATGCCACAGCATCTGTGCCACGGGCCCTTTGGATCTAGGTTTGTCAATGGCGGGCTTAATGAGATCTGAACCATATATTTTTGCATTTAACGTTAAAATATAATAGATTGTGTTGACATTCAAAAACTTGTTCACAGATATATAGCGCATTCTTCTACTTTGGACCGAGGCGTACGTGTTTGCTTCTACTTCACGACTCGGCACAATTGTCTTGGCTCTTTCTCAGATAAAAAAAAAAGAACAATTTGTGCGAGTTTTGTTTGTAGAGATGCCATTCTCAAAGTCTGAACGAGGAATGGTCTGTTCACTTTAATGTGGATCTCAAAATTTGACCGACGCACGCAATACAAGCTGCAGTAAAGTTGAAGGAGCCCGTAAGAGAAAGTGCAGTGATTTAGTCGGCTCACAGGCGAAATAAGCTCCAGCGTGGCATGGCAATATATTAATGCAGCAGCGGCAGCCATAACTCTCCATCAGCAAATGCAGCCAATGCAGACCGAGCGCAGCGGCACAACAACAAATTGGAGCGCAGTGCGTAAGTATCCGCCGGCTTTGAGGCTGGCCTTTTGCCAGGCGCTGGCTCCACACACTCTCTCCTCTGCTTTTTCTGCCACCCGTCATCCAGCCGGCTTCAAGCCAGTCATAATACTTGCTCTAAGTCTGCAATTTTCATTTTGCAGCAGTGGGTGCAGCCTTTACAGGGGAGGAGCCAAGTGTAGGCGTGAAGAGACGAAGAAGAAGAAGAAGAAGAAGAAGAAGAAGAAGAAGAAGAAGAAGAAGAAGAAGAAGAAGAAGAAGAAGAAGA
>CM041630.1:22118064-22191803 GCA_023333625.1 Bothriochloa decipiens
AGTTGGGCTTCCGACAAACCAGTGAAAATTAATTACACCTGGGCTCAATTTGCATACCGACATATGGAGTTTGAGCCCAGCGGCACGCCAATTCCTCTCTCAATCTCTCATCTACAACAGCCCAAGCCATCGAAAAAAGAAAAAAACCAAGACCTAATTCTCAAAGTCGACTCGCAGAGCACGATGGCGATGCTGCCTGCAGCCCTGACGGATGATCTCGTCGAGGAGTTCCTCTTGCGCCTCCCAGCGGACCCCGTGAGCCTAGTCCGCCCTGCCCTTGTATGCAAATGGTGGCACTGGCACGCCCGCTTGCGTATAAGTTTTATTCGCACGGAGATCCTCTTCTGCCCGTGGATTTTTCAGTGGAACCATGTGGTAGTTGCAGGTGGTCATAGCCCTGTCTCTTATTTATTCCACCACGTTGGTTTAGTTATTAGATTGTATGGCTTGTTGTGTATTGTTTCTAGTTAAATCAGGATCACATATGCTACAGTACTTGATAAGGTCTTTCTGTTAGTAATCGTGATTATCAAGATTACACGCTTCTTTCCCTCCAGAGCTATGCAGTGATCTATCCTCTTTGTTGTCTTAGTTATCTCTAGTCATCCCTTTTCTATCCCTATATCTTTCGCCTCCTACGCCACACTCAGCCCAAGGATCCACCTACCCCACCTGCTCCACGGCTGATGCGTTCTTCAAATGCCTTCAATCTCCCTACTGCCACATCAAAGGCCGGCATCTTGAGATCGTAAATTGCTTGATCTGACCACCACATGAATGAAGCGATAATAAAGTGACCCTCCCAGATTTGCATATCGGACTGACATGCTCGTCAGGCTATCAGTATATGAATCTGTCGACTCATCCTCCTTCATCTTCAAATTGTCAAACTCGCTCTTCAACGTCTGAAGACGTGCTTTGTTTACCCGCTCCTCACCAGCATACCTCGTCTTGTGCGAGTCCTAGACTTCTTCCCAGTCTTCTTGCTGGCAACTTGGATGAGGAGGTCATCTAGTAGGCACTGCAGCAGATGAGCTTTCGCCTTCGTGTCCTTCGCCTTCACCACCGCCGCTGCTATCACCCCTAGCTCGGACATCTCCCCCGGTGGCTCGATCACCTCCCACACCCTTGGTCCTCAATGATTTCTTGAACACGGATGCTCCAACTTGTATAGTTGGTTGCTGTGAGCGATGGATATGGAATCCGGCCACCCCTGCTCCCTCCGGGGTCACTCGGCTCACTCATGGCGTGGATGAAGAAATGATTAGTGCATGATTAAGGCTCTGATACCACGTATGAAAACCAGGAACACAATCACAAATGATAGATGAACAACTTAACTAGGCCTAAACATAGATCACGCATGAACAGAGCAAGAACATCACAGGAATCGCTAGGGTGATAGCGTCCCTTTTCACTCTATATAGTTTCGATTACAAGAGTGTTTTCAACTAACACTTAGCGCTAACACACATACTAAGCATCCTGCCTTTATAACCAAGGCTTACAACAAAGAGAGAGAAAAAACTAAACACTCGATACAAAAAAGGTAAAATGCAATTGCCTATGCTGAGATTTGTCATGGGCACGGTCACCACCATCACCTAGTGGCAACTGCTCCTGCTCCTCTTGAGATTTGAATCCAGGCCATTCTCCCGCCTTGCCGGCTCAGCACCAACTCCTCCCACGTCACCCATCAGCAAGCTGCACCAACATAGCACACATGCATGCGACCCCTAAACATTTACGGGTATACTTATATGACATAAAAGAATTACACTCCCCTGGATTAATGATAATTGGTGGTGGGCGGATCAAAATCCGTACTCGATCCCCTCGATGTCGTTGACCCAGCCGAACTTGTCCATGTAAGGGCTGGCCAGCATCTCTGGCGAGTACTCATCGATACAGTCCTCCCAGGCGCTGGCGTCGGCTATGTCCCTAGTCACCTCCCAGTAGCAGCTGTTGCACTTGAAGCTGGAGCCGAAGGTGACCATGAGTACCTGTCCCCACGCTTGAGCCGCCCTTTGGCCTCCATGTAGGAGAGCATGTACCAGAGGCTGCTCGCCGACATGTTCCCCCACCGGTGAGGCGGTGAGGCCCAGGATCTTCCTCACAGCATCGATCACAGTCGTCCCGCCGGGGTGGAAGCAGAAGGGGTCCATGCTGGTCTTGAAGTCGATTCTTGGGGCTGCTATCCCTGACCGCCGCCGCTGCCGCCTTGCCGGGGCCATTCCGCCTTCGGCCTAGCAGGAGCTTGCATCTTGAAGTCTAAGGACCCGACACAGATTTTACTCTTGTTTAAGTACGTTCAAAATACAATAAATACGATAATGATAAGTTAGTGACATTGTCAAACAAAACTAAAACATGGGTGTGGTAAGCAGAGATCAAGTAGGGAAAGGGAAAACTCCCAAGACGAGATGAAAATATGTATCCCAACTAGAATCCGTTACAGTCCTACATTTTTATTCTATAATATGTGGATCAATGAGAACATGGGCTCAGTAGGATGAGAGGGGTTCGGGCCATGATTGGTTTGTGTCCCCAACTCCCCTAACCTAAGGTCTGGTCAGCTGCCGCAGTTAGAGCATCTCCAGCAATGCCCCCTAAATCTGACCCCCTACTTCTTGATTTGGGCGGGCGTGTATTTTAATACAACCTATTTTTCGTTGTTTGCTCCAGCAATGCTACCCAAAACAGACTACCTAACTTCATTCCAACACACAATGACATGTGGGTCTTGTCTCCCATCCTCTCCCAAGGTGGAGCAGAGGAGCACGACCGTGTCAAGGAGGGGAGCCGCCCGCAGCAGGCCTCGCCGGGCAGGTCATGCCGCCGGGGGCATGCCTCGCCGGGCAGGTCACGCCACCGTGGGTGGGCCTCCACGCTGCTGGCGAATCACGCCAAGAAGGAGAGGTGGCCCGCCGTGCCGCCGTTGAGGTGGGCCGTCCCGCCAGGCATGCCGAGGCCACCGCGCCGGGGAAGGCCAGCCGCTGGTGCACCTCCGCCATTCGCACGGCGCCGCAGGCCATCGGGGAGGGGCGCCGCCGCTAGCAGGCCATCGGGGATGGCCGCCAAGGCTCACCGGCCGTCGCACGTGGACGGACGGGTGGCAGCGGAGCTCACACATCATGCGCATGAAACGTCGGAAGAAGGAGAAACGAAGAAAAAGAGTAGGGGAGTAGTGGCGACCCAATGGGAATGCACGATGGGAGGGGGATGTAGTGACCCAATAAACTCAAGGGGTGCAGTAGGGGGTCTGCTGGAGCTGCGTTTTTTACCCCCACCCCCTAAATCCTGAGTAGGGGGCCATGTAGGGGGTGTTGCTGGAGATGCTCTTACTGTGGTCGATGTTTGCTTCTTCAGATATATAGGGTGGGTCACACTTTTGTAAGGTACCACTTTAATGTTACTAGAAGATCGTGTCACTGAGAGGAGGGGATGTAAAATATCAATTTTGATTAGTCAACATTGGAGGCATGAAGATGTGGAGGGGAGATGAAGAAACATTGATGATTCAATTACGCCAAAGCGGTACCATCATTCTACTAGCTGGCCTTTGTGACTTCATAGTGTGATCGGTCTACAGTGGAAGCAAACGAACAAAATCTAATAAATTTAGAAATATTATTCATGGTAATATATAGCCACAATAGCAGGGTTATCATTTTGCGGGGTGCGTAAGATGAAAAATCTCTCTTTATATATATATACAACTAAAACATTCGTTCTAATGATATCGTCTACCCGGCTACCTTTGCTTCACCCCGACGTAGAACTCTCCGGCGATTCCTGGCTGCCATGACGCCATGACGCCATCCTGCAGAAGCCACTGCTGCCGCACGACAGGCACTCGTTGATTTCTGAGCTAGCTGTTCCACATTCTGTATGGGTAGTGCAGCTATCACAATTAAGTTGATGGAGTTTCATGCTTCTTTTGCAAATGGGCAGCTAATGAAGAGATGGTTAATGCATTCTTCAGATTGCTCAGTGCACAGGACAAACTGGTCACTCGCTAGCTCCATATTATAATTACGAATTGTCAATTCATTTCTAGAAAAAAAAGGTTTCATTAACATTACCAATCAGTGTATGTTCCAATCAAACTATTTTCTATTGTATTTGCAGGAGCCGCATTCATGACCAAAACTGGAAGATTATACATAGCAATGGATACCCATGCGTGGAAGACTAAAGGATTGATTCTCGTATCATGTGTGATTTATTTTTGGCGAAGTATTTCAATTGAAAGCTACGGTATACGCGATTGGAGTTGATGGTGGTTCTCTTTTTATTCTTTTCTCGAGTTGATGTAAAAAAAAAGCCATATGCATTGAATGATACAGAGGCTGGGATATCAATATATTTTTAGTTAGCTCTAAAGATTCAATGTAATCCTGAAGTATTTTAACTGGCTTTAGATGAAAATTAACTATTTGACATTGGGCTTCATGCACATCAATGCTTGACATTTCTCTGGTTCGTGTCGATTGTTTAGGTGATTGTAGAAAATCATAAATATTTTTGTTTGAATTGATGGGGTGCTTTAGTCCTGGTCCCGAAAAAAGATCGAATACAAATGTCCACAATGGACAAAACTGCCTTTGGACTTACTGTCTTAAGTGCTTCCCACTTTAGATGAAAAGGTATCACACTAATAAATTATCTCACTACAATGATGCCTGACAATACATCATGTTTGTTAGTTTATTCTATACTTCATGTAGATTTTATCTCGAATCGTCAGTTGAACAGTTAAATTGCACTGAACTGATGACCTTAGGAGTTGCAAAGAGTTTTCATGTATAGCAGTTGCATCGGTTCTGCATTCTCTCCGCAACTTCCAGGTGACCACAACAGCAAAGAGTTTCTTAAATAATAGTTGCATCTGTTTTGTATTTCCAATGTTTCCTGAATTTCATGGTCTACCTACATTTTCTATGTCGTTCAAATAGGATATTGTACTTCATGTCTTCATATAGTTCAGAGTTCCCTAGATTCACAAATAGTTTTTCACAGTTTAGTAGCACGGTGTCACGGTTCAGTCTTTACGTTATGGCAGTTTTCCCATCGCGACACACGGGCATGATCATAGTATTTATTAAATATATTTTTAATACATTTATTTGAATTTATAAATGTTACTAATATTTTAGTAAAACTATTTAAACTTAAAATTATTTGAATCGCGAGGAGTTAAAATGGGACTAAGGGAGTGCAGTACCAAGACTATGTGCTACTGCTGCTAGGACTATATTGACGTTAAGACTTGCACTGAGTAGATGTAATGAGTGAGAGAGAGAGAGAGACTTGTGGTAGTGGTACAAACGTAGTAACGCGTACTAGGCCGGGCTAGCTAGCTAACCCTCCCAATCTCTCTCTCTAAGATAGAAACTAACGCATCACGCATCAATTAATTTAAAGCATATCGTAGGATCGGAGTAGTTAATATTAATTGTAGGGTATGATTTGTTTTTTATGTATCTCCGAAGTAGTGACATATTGTTCTTCAAATATTATGGGTATGCAATATTTCAATTCTATGTTAAGAAAGCTATACTCTATTTTTGTGAACTCCATATATTTTTCCATATTAATTGTGCATTTTGTAGTTCACATGGTGTACCGACATGCTAAATTTATAGCGGTTCAAAAACATTTAGACAATGGACCACCATAGTTATAAATCCCGGTGGCTACGCCATGATAGATGAACCCCTAGCTTGATAGATCGTTCGCTGCAGCTGCTGCTGCATTGCAGCTATAGTGCAGCCAGTGCAGCCGAGCTTTAGATCCATGGCCGACCTGCCAATAAATGTGTAACGTGTATAATACTCTATAGTATATATGTAACCGCAATGCAATGCAATAGAACTAGACCCTGGCCGGGCCAGCAGCTGGTGACTAGCCGGTGACCATGCACAGGTAGCTCTGGCTGCCGGTAGGGTGGTTGGCCGGTCGATGATGAAGGCAAGGGGAACTTTGCTTTCTTCTCAATCTATCTTTGCATGGCCGCTGGATGTGGCAGGCCGGCCAACAGTCGCCACTGTTGAGAACTAAGCGTCGCTTGGTTGGTCAGTCACCACCCGGGTTCGAGTGTTGAGACTCGCCTGGGTGTCTCACCTAGGGGATTTATTCACTGTTTTTCAATTGTCTCGCACGGATAAATCACCACTGTCATATATCTCAGCCGTGTTCTGCTAGCCTCAGATATAGATTGTAGGTCTAGGTTATGCACTAGGGGTATGAGTGCGTAGAGTGGGTGCGTGTTTGGTTTGTGTTGGTGTGTAAGTTCAGATACTACAACTTGTACTCAAAGGTTGAGGCAATAAAAAAAGTCACCACTGTTCATCGCCGCGCTGGTGTATAGCATCTGACCGTGCCATCACACTAATTCCATTCACCGCACACAGAAGGGTGCATCACGTCGCCACCCATGGTTCACACAGGATCTCCCAATGGTCACATATCCCCATTACCATGAATGGCTCTCGGGTTCGTATAAACAACCCCCTGCATGACACGTACATTCAGTGCTTTTTACAACAAACTCTCAAGGAGATATACATCAGATGCATGTACACATGCCCAACCATGGGAACTTGGCTCAATAACCCGAGTGTATTGTGCCTCTAACCTATACAATGAATCTAGACACATCCCCTCTCAATCTCAGCCGGCCACTAGGTTGCGATTGGACCTAAACTTACGAATCTTGGCTACAACAAGAGGTTTAGTAAAATCATTTGCTAACTAATCTTCTGAGTGGATCCACCTAATGTCCAACAGCTTTTGTGCTACCCTTATTCTGACAAAATGAAAGTCTATTTTGATATCTTTGGTGCGAGCTTGGAAGACACGTGATTTGCAGAGAGATAGGTAGCACCAATGTTATCACATCAAAACCTCACTGCACGTGGTTGTTGTATTCCCAATGCATCCAACAACTTTTGAACCCAGCATACCTCAGCTGTAGCATTGGCTGAAGACTTGTACTCGGCTTCGGTACTAGATCTTGACACAATTGCTTGTTTCTTTGCACACCAAGATATAAACTTTGGTCCGAAGAACACTGCAAAACCTACAGTGGATTGTCTATCATCCAGGCATCCTGCCTAGTCAGCAGAACACACTCACTATTGTAGACATGGACCAACCGATTGTCATTCCCATGTTGAGGGTCCCTTGAGCATATCTAAGTATCCTCTTCACGGCTGCCCAATGTATGGTGGTTGGACAATGAAGGAATTGGCAAACTTTGTTCACTAAGAAGGAGATATCGGGTGTTGTCAAGGTGAGATATTGTAAGGCTCCCACTATGCTCTTGTACCATGTAGCATCTTCAACTCCAAGTGTATGGTTGTCAACGCATTTAAATTTTCTGACAAGAAAAGAGGAGTGTTGATTGCCTTGCACTTGCTCATACCAGCTCGTTGTATGACATAAGCGGCATACCTTTCTTGAGAGAGCATCAATCCCATTACCAATCTTCTTCACTTCTATTCCTAAGAAAAGTAGCGCAGATCCCCCAAGTCTATCAAGGTGAATTGCTTCTCTAAAGCCTTGAGCAGCGTATTTGTTGCCTTTTGTGAAGAATTTGCCACTATTTATCTCATCAACATACACAAGTACAAACATTGTGTATCCACCTTTGTGATAGTAAAATAATGAAGTGTCAGCCTTGGAGGGTTGAACCTAAGGGCTACTAGCTTCCCACATAAACGAGCGTACCAAGCCCGATGCGCTGAATTGAGCCTAGAAACTGCTTTATCATGTCAACACACAAATCTTGGTCTTGTACATCTGTATATTCCAGCTATTGTGTCATGTATACTTCTTCCTCTAATATCCCATGTAGACATGTAGTTTGTACGCTATTCAGGAGGAGGAATAGCCCTAGGCGGACTTTGGCTCCTGGTGCATGTTGTGACTCTAGGGAACATATTAGTGGCTGAACACATAACCAAATACACCATATACAGATGCTACAGACATGTCATCATCATATCCAACATCTTCTTTAATATAATTTGTAAAGATTGCAATCTCCTATTTTGGATACTACGAGTAAAAAATAAAGAACACGATTAGCTCTTGACTAGAGTGTGCACATATTATGTGAATTTTATTCAAATAGCTCTCCAAATAATAATTAAAGTCTCATAGAAAACTAATAATCTAAAAATTAAGTTCAACAAAGATTATTAAAGATAGTCTTACATTTTTCTTACTACCAATGCATGCATTGTCATGCCAGAGTGGTAGGCAATTTATCTCCACTTGGGAGCATATGCTCCCACTCCATCCACCACATATTGTGCATGGAGATGTGTGCACATTGGGAGAGAGAATATAGTATTGCCTTTCTCCTAATGGGCACAACACTCCATACACCTTGTGTGGTGAATGGAGTGAGAGCATACCTTATATACAAGCATCTCCAAACAACAATTAAGAGAGATAAAACCCATAAGAGACAAGTCACAAAGCAACACAGAAAGGTCATGGTTTAGGCACGTTGATGGCAAGTCTCCAAGCACTCGTATCCATAGTTAAATCCTTGAAAATATTTCACTCCTTAAGGTCTCTTAACTGACTCATCCCAAGTCAGTTTAGGTCATCTTCTACCCCTTTTTACATTATTGACCAGCTTGAGAACCCCACTATGCACCGGTGCCTCAGGAGACCTTCGTTGAATATGTCCAAACCATCTAAACCGATGTTGAATCAATTTCTTCTCAATTGGTGCTACTCCACAACCATATCCTGAATATCTTCGTTCCAGACTATTCCTCCTAGTGTGCCCACAAACCCAGTGCAACACATGTATTTCGACTACACTCAATTGCTAGACATCTCGCCTTTTAGTACGCCAACATTACGCACCATATAACATCACCGGGCAAATCACCGTCCTAGAGAACTTACCTTTTTGCTTCTAAAGCACCCTTCTGTCATAGAGGACACCAGAAGCTTGATGTCATTTCAATCAACAAGCTAAAATTCTATTTCAATGCCTCCATCCATTTGAAGCATTGATCCTAGATATCGAAAGGAATCCTTCTTGGCCACGACTTGTCCATCAAGACTAACGTCTCCCTCCTCGTTCCTAGTCATGCTAAAATCACACCTCATGTACTCGGTCTTGGTCCTACTAAGTTTGAAACCTTTGGACTCTAATGCGTGCCTCGATAGTTCAAACTTCCTATTAACCCCCTACCCTACTCTCGTCAACTAGCACCACATCATCAGCAATGAGCATACACCAAGGCATATCGCCCTTATGCCTCTTGTGACCTCATCCATCACTAAAGTAAATAGATAAGGGGTCAATGTTGACCCCCTGATGTAGTCCTATCTTAATTGGAAAGTCACTAGTGTTACCACACATGTTCAAAAAATGCCATGTGCGAGTCCTTCTTTTGCTCCTATATCTCTCCATCAATTGTCATTTTAAGAAAATTGCCTCCGTGGTCGACCTACCAGGCTTAAACCTAAACTGGTTTGAGTTACACTTGTCCCTCCACTAAGGCGATGCTCAGTAACCCTCTCCCAGAGATTTATCGTATGGCTCATTAGTTTGATCCCGTGATAGTTGGTACAAATTTGAATATCTCCCTTGTTCTTGAAGTTTGGGACAAATATACTTCTCCTCCATTCTTGAGGCATCTTCTTGGATCGAAAAATGACGTTAAAAAGTTTAGATAACCATACTATTGCTTTGGCACCCAAGCATCTCCAAACCTCAACGGAGATACCATCAGGGCCCGTTGCTTTACCTCCCTTCAACCACTTCGCAGCCTGCCCGATCTCTGCCTCCTAAATTCTCCTCACAAAGCGTCTGTTGGTATTGTCAAAGCAGTCGTCCAACTCAAAGGTAGAACCGTCATTCAAATCATTGAATAACTTGTCAAAGTACTCTCTTCATCTGTCCTTGATCTCCTCATCCTTCACCAGAAGTCGGTCTTTCCAATCCTTGATGTCCCTTTGCTCGCAAAAAAAAAAGACTATAAGTCCCTGGGAAAAATAGAGTTGCTATCTATGGTAAACAAAATTGTTATTTGGAGTTTGAACTTTCTTTACAAGTGTACGTGTCTGTATATGGTGGAGTTATGGTTCATAAGCTAGTTGATATATGTATACTTTTATCAAAATATTTTTCAACTCAAATCTATTCATATGATTTTCACATTTGCAAACTCCACATGGTTCTGGCATCTAAAACAGCCCATGGGAATTGGAGAATTTGGGAGGCAATTCGTGAAAGAGGAAGATGAGAGGCTGTGAATAAGTGTGGCAAGAATTTGAGGAGAGATAAATGTGACCATCATCTCTATAAATTTTTACCCTTTTGGGAGATAAATTTTTGCTCTAGTGATTGATCTTTCAGGGATATAGAGGGAGTAGTAATCTGCCAGTACTAGCGAGTAGCAGAAGCCATTACCTGCGGACCACCGAAGCAAAATGTGCTTTCGAGCCCACGTCATTCAGGGCCCATATTTGCTATGCGTGTGTGTGTTGGACTATTGGAGCCAGCCCTCGTTACCAAAAGATGCAAGCAGAGCAGCCCACCGGTTCCTATGCCCCAAGCGCAAAAGACCGTAGCCACCGACAACCATGGCGGCGCCTCCGCCTCCACATCCGGCGATTCTGATTGACGACCTCGTCGAAGAGTTCCTCCTCCGCCTCCCACCGGACGACCCAGCCGGACTTGCCTGCGCGGCCCTCGTCAACAGGCAATGGCAACGCATCATCACCGGCCCTATCTTCCGCCGCAGATTCCGCAAGTTCCACCGCTCGGCACCATTACTAGGCTACATCGTCAACCTCCAGAATTCAATCCGCTTCGTCCCTATGTCTTCTTTTCGCCCGCCCCATGCTGTCCGCCGCGATGTGCGATTGATCCACTCAAGTCATGGCCACGTCCTCCTCCAACGCTCTGCCGGGGAGAATGAGGATCCATATCCGTATACCATCCCACTCTACACTGGAGAGGATATTAATGTCCTCCTCTCCGTGTGGGATCCCATCACTGACGAGCAGCGGGATCTGCCCACTCTTCCGTTGAACCAAGGCTTGCTCAAACGAGACTGGGACGCGGCCATGTTCTGCGCTGTCGGCGACGGTGACGGTTGCAACCATAGCCACAGCGACTTCAAGGTCATCTTCGTGGGAAGATCAAGACGGCGGCAGACTTTCTCTTGTTTCTACTCATCCGAGTCTGATAGCTGGAGTAATCCCGTCCCAATCTTTGCTTTTGGGGAAAGTGGTGGTCATTTCATCACGGGGACCTGTGCCCTCATTGGGAGTGCCTTCTACTTCTTGTGGTACAGTTATACAGGCAGAAGTGAAATCTTGAAGTACGACTTGCCTTCACATCAAGTGTGTACTATTCCCCTAGCACGAGAACCTAACATTGCATTGTATGGTAGAGGCGCTGCGATTATTGCTACAGAGGATGGTATGCTAGGAATTGCCAAGACATGGATTTCGACACTGGGCTTGTGGCTAAGGGAGAGCATGGACGATGGGAACAAAGCAGAGCCATTAAGCTTCATATGCTCCCCCCAGGTGATGCCCTGCGTGGAATTGAAGATGTTGACAATAGAACTTTTGTGGCTGGCTTTGCAAAGATCGGAGAAGGTGTCATTTTCTTATGGACACGTACTTAGGATGGCGTGGCTGCATTGTTCCCTATGTTAGCTTCTGCACTCCAGGTACACATTTGATCGCTTTTTAATTTTCTTATTTTGACAAGTGTTAGTTTTGCATGAAATTATGGTCAATTCCATATGAGATCAAGAACTTTGTGTTATGCTTTTATCTTTGTGAGGAAAAGAAAAGAACAATGATTCTTTCAAAGCATGATATCTGGACCTTATGTAAAAACTGGATTAATCTTACCTATATATTAACTACACAAAACGTTATACCTACATGAGCTTATACAGTCCAGATATTAGCCTCATGCCAATCTGTAATGATATATGTTCCTCAATTATCTCCTGTATGATGATGTCACTTGAAATACAAATGTGATATTTTCCAATATCTGGACTGGCTTGATGATATTGTAGTTATATGACAACTGGATAATAAATCAAGGCTGTTTTATAGCTTGTCGGATGCAAGTGGATGACTTGTGTGATTTGTATTGACCAAATGTTCATTGTTTCCACATTCCATTGATTCCACATTTTTTTTTTGTTTGCGTTTGTGTTTTTTATGCAGCACCAGGAGCTGTTTCGGTCTCTAAAGATGAGTGTCGAGGAGCTGGTGTTGCGTTCTCTATGGACAAGGTGGTGCCTGGAGCTGCTGTTGGAGTCTCTACAGATGAGGTGCCATGAGCTGCTGTTGTGGTAATCTGGCACTGTGTCCAGTGCATAGGAAGCTCAAACTACAAGTGTAAGACCAGGTAAATCAAGATGGAACAGTACTACTGGCCTTCAGCGGAGGGAACTGCTGATGCTCAGATCATTTTAATCAAGGTTTAGTATTCAGAAGTTTCCCTTAAAGATTTTTTGTCGTCAAGTTCGTCCTTTCATTTTACATAGTCCAAAGGTTATGTTTCTGAAGCACGGCGTGGTCCTCCCGGCCAGGAACGGCGTGCCTCGTCCGGCTCCTGGTTCTCATGGTCGGCCTCGCCGCGGCGCTGCTTCTCGACAACGCCCTATCCGTGCAGCCTTAGCTGGACGCGGACGCCATCAGCCGCGTCGACCCATACCTAGACACCGCCGCGTACCGGGACTTCATCGGCCCTGCAGTCCGACCTCCAGCGTTAGCTTCTCGCAGACGGAGGCTGCCTCCTCGGCGTCGTCGTGGCCGGGTCCGCCATCAACCGTCTTCACCGTCGTAGCCGGGTCCACCGTCGTCTACCTCACCGTCGTCTGCGCCGTCGCTGACTCGCTGTTGCTGTTTCCACGGCGGAGCCGGGGTGGCGGCGAGGTGGAGCGCAGTGGGCCGCGCATGGCGGATCATGCCGTCGCCTGATGCGCGCTTGGTGCCGCGGTGTGGCCCATGTACACGCTCGGGCTTTACAGCCGCCAGTGGGATGACCGCCGGCGTCGCCTACGTGCTGCTGCTCTGCTCCACCGAAGTGTGCTACTGTGCATGCACCTCCGCAAATTTGGCCTCGGGGGGATCCTGTCACCGGAGTGGGAGGGGATGTCAAGTGCAGGGTAGAAATCTCCTTTGGTGTTGAAATACACGAGCATTTATTTTACCTGCTTGCATATATATGGACGAGAAAACAGTGCCAATACCCAACCAAATCTTTTACTTCGCAAACGTGCCTTTGTGACATGTGTTTCGTTAAGTTGAAGAAGAATAACAGTTCTATTATGAATATGATCAGGTTTGATCTTAGATACGATGCAGACTTTGAGCACCAGGCCTGCAAGATGTGGACATCACTACATCAGCATTGCACGGGTGCTCACTGATGGTTGCTTACACCATTATGATCTCAAACTATAAAATGCACAAAAACAAAAATCCTTGCATGCTCACTGAGGGTTGCTAATTTGGTTTATGATCCGGGTCCTGGATTTCGATGCAGCAAGTGTTTTTTTCTGTTGTCTTCTAACTGAACGACAGAGGCGCAGAGCTCCACTGCTCCAGCCATATTCAAAATTATAAACTATAATACAAAATTTTCGGAATATATATATATATATATATATGAAATCGAACAAGCGATCGTAATATCTGGCACTCTTTGTATTCGATCGGCCTGACTGCTGCCGGCCTGGCCCATTCTAACTCGGGCCCATTCACGGCCACTCCCGAATCTGCCTGCAGCCAAGGACAAAAAAAACCTAGCTCCACTCGAGTCCGTGACGACGAAGCGCAATGGCGGCGGCGCTGATGGAGATGGTCGGGCTCGTTGAGGCGTTCCTGCTCCGCCTCCCACAGGACGACCCCGCGAGCCTCGTCCGCGCCGCCCTCGTGTGCAAGCTCTGGCGCCGCATCGTCGCCGACCGCGGCTTCCGCCGCCGGTTCCGCGACTTCCACCGGACGCCGCGGCTGTTGGTCGTTATCCACGGCAGTACAGACGCCTCTCCCTGCTTCGTGGCCACCTCCTCAATCCGCCCTCGCAACGCCGACCTCGAACTGCTGGAAGTGCTCGACTCCCGCCACGGCCGCGTCGTCCTCCTCCTCTGTGTCGATGGCAACGAGTCCTTTACCCAGATTGCTGTCTGGGACCCCATCACAGGCGAGAAGCTGCTGCTTCTCTGGCTGGAGCCACCGCCCGAGCTGGACCCCGTTCTCGGCCTGTTTGGTTGGAAAGCGACGGTGCTCTGCACCTCCAGCTGGAAAAGCTCATGCGACCACCTTGGCTGCGGTGGATGCAGGCACTTCCTCGTTGTCTTCATAAGCTCCTCCCCACAAGGGGTACATGTCTATGTCTACTCGTCGGAGGCTGGCTCGTGGACGCTGACAGCCTCGGCTGCGCAACTCCCTTTAGAGCCACACTTTTTGTGGCATCACTACCAGCGCGGCACCCTTGCCGGGAGTGCACTACACTTCTTGGTTCATGTGGAATGGAAGTTGAGAATCTGCAAGTATGATTTGGGCACACAAGAGATCAGCTGGATGGAGCTACCACCTAGCTGCACCATCTGGTGTTTTCAAGTTCTGCTCACAAGTACACAATGTGGTGGTGGATTGGGATGTGCTAGATTGGAGAATTCAAGGCTCCGCCTATGGTCGAGGGAGGTCGGTTCTGACGGACTTTTGGGATGGATAAAAACTAGAGTCATTGAGCTCAAAATGATGCTCCCTTCTAATACCTGTTTAACCTCGTTGTCGTTGGCGGCCTTTGTCTATGGTGTTGGAGTCTATATCGTCAGGACAAACGATGGTTTATTCAGTATTGATGTAGAGTCTCACCAGATGGCGACCGTATGTGAAGGCAGAGAAATCAACAATGTTGTTCCCTATGTTAGCTTCTGCACTCCAGGTACAACCTTGCTTACTTTCTGAGCTGTCATTTTTTATGTTGTTCACTGGTATGCTTGCTTTATGGTTTTCCAATAACAACTTGCCAATATTAAAACTTATGTATCAGTTAGTAACCATAAAGATATAAAATAAGCAAACCATATTCCTTAATTAGGTTATCCATCAATCATGTAGCGTATGGCTGGATATTGGAGTCGTAAGTCTAAAGTTTAGGCTGGGTAACAACTGACTAGTAGGAGAGAACATGCTTGATAATCATTACTCTACACACAAGATATCTGCATGTGTGATTCCTGAAACTATTCTCAGTGTCACTCAAGGACATTTAGTGATGATATTAATGCCAAAAAACAGGGTGACATTACTCTGCTGTTTGAGCTTGCCTTATCTTGAAGATCCTATGTATAACCTTAACATTAGATGCAAATAAGTGAGGTCTTCCTTATGTTTGAATCCATCATATATAAGTGATTTTCTTTAAGTTTGGTTGTTAAGGACTGATAGCTTGTTAAGTTTAGTTCAATCATAGTAACAATTTTTTGGTTCCTATGGTACATTGGTAACCAATTTTCATTGAGGCAGACCAATTCCTCAATTAGTTGATGTAATTCTGATTTTGCAGCACCAGGTACGGCCTTTACAGGGGAGGAACCAAGTGCAGGGGTAGAGTGATGGAGGTGTCTAGTGATCATCACAGATGATGTGTGTTGCTTTGTGGTGGGAGTGCTATTTTACCCTTTTTAGTATTTGCTGCAGCTTTTTCCCTGTGTTTTTTGGACTCTTGTGTAAGGGTATAAGAAAGGATTAAAAATAAAAATCCGGAATGGATATTAGTCTCAAAGCTGTAAAGCTAGTAGCTGTTATTTGCTATTACGTGTAATTCTGTATGATGGTGACCTGAGCTGCCACCTACTGTTTGCGGTGTTCCAGAAGCTGAGCCTGCATTTAGAGCTTGGAATGAAAGTCTGAAATTACTAGTGCAGTAATTTGCTCCATGCTAATGACTCTGGCGTTATGGGCGGTTGGGCGTACCCGTCAGTGGCAGGGCAGCACGTCAACATCCACTTTCTGTTAAAATTTGGTGTACCTCCTTTAATTCTAATCAGTTCATGTCTCGTAACTACAAAGAACTTTCGATGCCAAGAAAATTAACAGAAATCTGAGTTGTTTTCATGATGTTTGAGTCCATCTTCTATACAGGCCATTTTTTGAGTCTCAGGATAATAAGTTTTTTTTTTGTTTCTCGAATACCTCAGGATAATAAGTTAGTACTACTATTTGTTCTGTCATTAGCATCGCCTTATTGCTACCTTGGGTCAACAGGTGAACAAAATAATTTCATCGATGTAACCATAATTCCTCAATTAGGAAATTGGCTTATGTAATTTTCATTTGGCAGCATCGGGTGCAGCCTTTACAGGGGAGGGGCGAACTGTTGTTGCACCAAGTGCATGAAGAACTCAAGTTCCTGTTGTAGGAATTAATGAAGTGTCATATATATGCTGTGGAATTGTGGAAGAGTGCAATTTGTTTCTTATTACGGGGACTCGCCTTAATTCTTGTTTCCTCGAAAGGTATTGTATGGTAGTGTAAGACCCTAGCAGCATTCTACTCTTTTTTCTGAACTCGAGTTTGCCATCAGAGCTTGCAACTCTTTGTCTGAAATTAATGGTGCCTAGGAAAGTGAACTTATCATATGCAAACATTATTGCCATGCCTGCCTTTTCAGTGCAGTAGTTTGTAATTCAGCTTCTTGTAGCTTGAAATTTTGTTGGCTTCCTACTGAACCCAAATCATGTTGTTGAATTTTCTTGTTGTATCCCATTGTAGCACCTCACATTTGTATTCCCATTGTGGAAGGAAAGTGTGTAGTAGTTTGCAGGGTGTCAGAAATTAATTTCCTTGTTTCATTATGTTTTTAGCTGGTAACATGTAAACCTTTAGTCTACCGGCCTCCCAGCAGCCAGTTTGTGCCATTAATCAGTCTTCACGCAAACCCTCCCTCCAATTGCCTTTTGAAAGAACTTTGCAGTTTTGTACACAACTATTGCCAAATTAATTGTTTTGCTTATCATTTCTAATAAATATTAGACAAGCTCTACAATTGCTCGCTGCCAACATCTTTCACCATCTATGAATGCATCATGTGGAAACAAGTTGAGCTTTGCATTATTGTTGCAATGGGTTCATGTCAACATTGGTCAACATTGTCTAATATTACAAGCAATCTTTTCCATGCCTTACGATGGAGAGGTTACATCTCGCTCTAATATGTTTTAGAATTGGTTGAATACACAATTCTGACTTTTATATACACAACTGGTTGAATATACACAATTTTGACTTTTATGAATTTGGGCTATATCTAATTCATTATGTACTAACAATATTATTAAAACCAGCCAGGACTACTATGCTTTTAGAGAGAGTGGGAGATTGTACGAACAGAGAGAGAGAGAGAGAGCGCGATGGACCAGAATTTGGAGGAAGAATTTTTCTCTTTAAATATTAGTTATAGATAGATATATAAATGTAGTCATAGATATATATATAGATATAGAGTCCTAACATTCTGTGCGAAATGGGCATCATCTAATCTAGTAAGGGCCCGTTTGGTTTCTTCTAACTAAAATTTAGTGGCTAAAATCAAAGACTAAATTTTAGTCACACATGTTTGATTAAAGTAGTTGAAGAAATACCATATTACCCCTACCTATTGCTAAAATCTCTCTGGTCCCTTTCCGACTTCCGTTGGTCCCGCATCCGGGCGAGAGGCTCATGACCAGATCCATCTTCGTGCCACATGCCGGTAAGGACTGCATGCCCAGATCCACCTTCAGATATGCCGGCAGCAGGAAGAAGGGTCGGTCCTCTCAAGCGTGAAGGTGGAGAAGGCCCAAGCCGCCGCCCTTCATCTTCTCCACCTTTTCCTCACCTCCGTTGGTGGGAGCGCCCCTCATGTTCTCCTGCTCCAACCCTCTCCTCTTCTCCAGCAACGGCGTGGACAAGGAGGCTCAGCCCCGACCTCGGCTCTGGCAGCCTGCGCGAGCGCGCATGCCAGCACCACACCTCCCTCCCTCTTCCCTTCCTCTATGGTCGCGCAAGCTCCCTCCTCCCACTTTGCCGCCATGGCCAAGCTCGGGGACGCCGTAGCCGCAGGATTCACAGATGCTGTGGCCGAGCGCGATGGAGAATGTCATCGTGGGCTTCACGGCCACCGGCGGCAACAGCAACGGCAGGCCTGACGAGTGCGGGGAGCGAGCGGGTCGGGGGTGAGTAGCAGGGGCAGATCGTGTCCAACTTGGCTTTTAGTTCATTTTAGTAGCTCCTGGTGGACTAACATGACTAATGCATTTTAGTCTCATTTTATTCCTTCTGTTTGGCTGTTTAGTTCAAAAGAGACTAAAGTTCAGTCCGTTTTATTTTAGTCCTCTGGAACCAAACAGACCCTAAGTATGTTTTAAGACTATGTATACTGTAGTTGAACGTCACTATATATGTATGAGTCATGAGTTCGGGTTACAAACGGTCACTACCAGAAAACAAAATTCCCTTGGGGTCCAGAATTTCCTTAAATGCCAAAATTTATGTGCCAAGAAATAATCATTTCCATGAGGGCTGTAGTAAACTGCCAAGATGATTTGTATCCTTGACAGTTCCACTAGCCCACCAAGGAAATTTGCATTTTCCTTGAGCGTTTCTGTGAATTGCTAAGGAAAACAACCATATCCTCGAGTGCTATGTAATGGCAAAGAAACATCATTATTTTAAAATTAATATTTTTTAAAAAAAATCAAATGACCCTAGATGGAGAATTGGCCTAAACTAAAGTTACAGTACTCGAGATGTAATAATTCTTGTTTGGGCCTAATATTTCTCCTATATGCCATGTTCGTACTGTGGAAAAAGAACTTTCAATTTGAACTTTTTATTTAAATTCATTTAGAGTTTCAAATGCAATAGAAGATTCACTAGAGTGAATACTACAAACATAATGCAAAAGTTATATAGTTATCACTGACTCTGAGTAGTAGTGATGAGATAACACCCTGGCCCGGAGAGTTTCTACTGCAATTTAAAAAATATATATATATTACCATGGCGGTTGTAACATACCGTGTTGGTTTGAAGCTCTAAAGAAATTGTATATACTTGGTCATTCAAAAAATCTCTTACACTAGATCTATTAACTTTACCACGGCGTAATTTACCATGGCATCCGAATCTTAAAAAAAAAAGAACTGTCCTTTTGATTTTTTTTAAGGTCTCCCTGATGTTGGATCATCAAGTACATGATGGCCATGTTGACGATCTCTACTCAAGAAATATATCTTAAAAGAAGGATTCATATTTTCTTGTTCGTTTATTATCTATAAATGAATTTTCACTTCTAGCGTAGTTTTTTTTTAACATGAAAGTATTCTCGATTACTCATAAAACGATGCCAAATCATTAGTGACCAGTACACGGATACGAACTGGACTGCTGTCCATAATCGGCACAGCATCCGGACTCAAACTCGCTCCTGCAGCAGCGAGATTGTGCGCAGCCAAATTACAAGAACGTGGATTATGGACTACAGAACGAAAAACAAAGTTACTTGCCAGGAGATCCTTTAGTTCCCAAATTAGTCCGCTCGCTGAGCAATAATCATACTCGGACGACTTTACTGCCTGCACAAGCACGGAAGCATCGGTCTCCAATATCACGTTTTCAAACTCTAATAATGTGTAAATCATTATACAGAAATCACGTAAACAAAATAGGACTCTTATTGGACTCCAATAGATTAGACCTGGCCCATCTTATGCAATCACCAAAATACTCCCGGAAACCAAACGCCTCACGTTCTCATCCCTAGACCCTCGCCAAAGAGCACGATGGCGGCGCCGCCGCCGCCGGCTCTAATGGACGAACTCATCGAACAGTGTCTCCTCCGCCTCCCGCCGGATGACCCAGCGAACTTCGTCCGCGCTGCGCTAGTCTGCAAGGGT
The DNA here is from genome assembly GCA_023333625.1 of Bothriochloa decipiens. Lineage (NCBI taxonomy): Eukaryota > Viridiplantae > Streptophyta > Magnoliopsida > Poales > Poaceae > Bothriochloa > Bothriochloa decipiens. The sequence goes on from CM041630.1 coordinate 22,138,026, forward strand.
TGGCGCCGCATCGTCGCCGACCGTGGCTTTGGCCGCAGATTCCGCGAGCTCCGCAGAAGGCCCCTGATGCTGGGCTTTCTCCGCATAAACACGAGAGACAGGTCCTTCTTCACGCCCATGTCCTTCTTCCACTCGGGCAAGGCTAGCCTCCGTATCGGTGGGTGGTACGTCATCGACTCCCGGCACGGCCGCGTTCTCCTCAGCAGCTCTTCTTCACTTTATGGTACCTTGCATACGCGTAGGCGAAGCAGCCTGGCCGTGTGGGACCCCATCTCGGGCGATCAACTGGACCTGCCCGAGATTCCGCCACCACAGGACCGTGATTGGTTCGGCTTCACCTCCAAAGCAGTGGTGCTCTATGCCTCCAGCAGCGCCTACGACCACCTCAACTGCCACCACGGGCCCTTCCTTGTCGTCTTGATGGACGCCACCTATGGCAAGGTGTGTGTCTACGTCTACTCGTCACAAGTTGGCTCATGGACCCACATAACCTCAGCTGCCCAGGATGGTCCAAGACGTCTTCTTCCTCGCACGCCCGTCGCAGTTGCTGGGAATGCGCTATACTTCATTGTTCATAAGTGGACGGGCAATGGAATCCTAAAATACGACATGGGTTCCCATGATGTCAGCTGGGTGGATCTGCCACCCAATTCCTCTGGACGAAATTGTCGAGTTCTGCTCACGACTACGAAAAGAGGTGGATTGAGAGTTGTCCTTGTTGAGAAAAATTCAAGGCTTCACCTGTGGTCGAGGATGGTTAGTCTTAATGGAGCTTTGTCAAGGTGGGTACTAACTGAAGCCATTGAGCTCGAGAGGGTGCTCCCTGTGATTTCCGGCTCCATCTCTACAATTGCCTTTGTGCATGAACTTGGCGCCTTCTTCATCAGGACAACTGTTGGGGCCTTCACTTTTGATCCAGTGTCTCAGTGGGCGAGGAAGATACATGGGGACAATCGTGTCAACTATTTTGTTCCCTAGGCAAGCTTCTGCACTCCAGGTACAAATACAACTCTGATTACTTTCTTATTTGCAAATTGTTATTGAACAAAAGTATTTCACTTAGAAACAAGAAAAATATGAACATATATGTATTTACAGTATGGTTTGCCAATAATTTAGGACTTACCAATTCAACAAACTGTAATATTTCACTTAATTAGTAATATGAAAAATATAAACATGTACGTTGTTTTGGCTAAAGAACTTAGATTTTACATAACATGGTACCTATAAAACTGTGTTACTGCCGCCTAAACATTTTTGTTATATGGAACCCGTGCAAGTTATAACTTGCATGCTAGAAGACATACTTATTTTTTTGACCGAAGTTAGCAAGGGAAACCCCAGTCTTTTTTTAATTTTTTGATAACGTAGACCTATTTAAGTCTGCTCCCATAGGGAGTCGAACCCAGGTCTACTGGGTGTTACTCAGGTGCTCTAACCACAAGGCTAGAGACTCTATGGCGCTAGAAGACATACTCCTTCCCACTGATCTATAGATGATTTGTGGAGCCTTTACAATTGACCCAAATTAGGTTTTGATAATAGCTGACTTGTAGCAGAGTATGCTCATTACTCTAAACCACAGATATCCATCCCGTGTTTATATTTTAGATGTAGATTCCTTAACACTCATCTCAGCGCCACTTTATGACGTTCAATTATGGATTATGATATTAATGCTACACAAAGTGAAGCACTTCTTTGTCGGTTTAGTGCACCTTCTGTTGAAGATTTTGTGTACATTCTTAATCATCACCTGCTGTCTTGAAGATTTGTGTACCTCCTTCACTCTAATCTGTTAATGTCACATAACTACATAAAACTATGGATGCCAATATAATTATAAAAAATATGAGTTGTTTTCCTGATGGTTGAACCCATCTTCTATAAGCCGGTTTTGTTGGTCTCACGCTATTTTTTCTTTCTGGAATACAACAGGATAATAAGTTAGAACTGTTTGTTCAATTATTGGCATCACCTTATTGTTGCTCCCTAGGGTCAATGGGTGACCAAATTTCATCGAGGGAAGCATATATAATTTCTCAATTAGGAGAGTGGCTAATGCAATTTTCATTCGGCAGCACTGGGTGTAGCTTTTACCAGGAAGGACCAACTGCTAGTGTGCCAAGTGGATGAAGAACCTCAAGTTCCTGGTGTAAGCATCATGAAGTGTCAAGAAGACATCATCGGTGGCATATGTCGGGTGGAACTGAGGAAGATAACTATTTTCTGTGACTTGTATTTTCTACTGGTCTTCATGTGTCCAAGATCTTTGTGTAAGGAATGGTTATTAGTAGTCTCTCGGAGCTCTAAAGCTAGTTGGTTGCTTGGTGACCCTAGCCGCATTCCACTCTATATGTGCTTCTGAACTTGAGCTTGCAACTCTTTAAATTGACTTGTTATATTTAGATTAAACACTCCATTTGCATCCCTGCATGCCTTTCAACTGCAGTAGTTTATGTCAGCTTCTTGTAGCTTCAAATTGTTGGATTACTACTGAACCCAAATTTTTCCATCCCCACTTTTAGAATGAGACATTTGTATTGCCAGTTTTGGAAGGAAAGTGTGTAGCAGTTAGCAGTAGTGTTTGGGAAATTAAAACCAAGGTTTTTAACTTGTAACATGTAAACCTTTAATTTAGTCCATGTCCCAGCCAGTTTGCACAATTAATCGATCTTCAGGCTGAGCACCCTCCGTTTGCCTTCAAAATATTTGCAGTCTTAGGCACAGCTATTGCCAAAGTGTTTTGCATGACATGTGTAACGAATATTAAGCCCAAATAGCTCTACAATTGCTCTCTGGCAAGTGCGGCTTTCAGCATCTAGCTAGTGGAAACAAATTGTGGTTTGCTAGGATGGGTCCATGTTGCCTTTTTGTTTATTCTCTTGCTATAAACGGAACGTGGTAGCCATAAATGACAGACCTGCATTGCCACATCAAACCATGTGATAGTTATAATTGTGTAGTCACTATATATCCACGAGACACAAATCACCATCAGCACTCTGTCTGAACTCCAGTTATCTTAATGTAGGACTCGTCGACGGTACTCTTGTACTGAGTATATATATAGGAGTCATGAAGCACCATCAGCACTCCATCAGATATTCAGTTCTTTGAAAAGAGGAACCATAACTCGATCATCAGCCTCGCTTCAGCTCCAGGCTGTAGCACGAAACAAATCAAACTTGAAAACAAAAATGAATTGAGAAACATGCAGAGTAAAGTATGTGACACTAATTGTTTTTTTGAGCAGACGTATGTGACACTAATCGTATCTGATCGGTTTCGAAAGCAACATAGCAGCGGTGGCCCACCTCCTCTCATCAGAGCCTATCTAATCTTATCCTGATTTACATGATCTGGGCCCATTTCATTACGTATAATATGGCGTTTGAGCCCACACCAGCACACCATTTATTTATAATAACGCATAAGCAATTCTCAAAAAAAAAATAACGCATAAGAAACCCTAATCCACGCCACCGACTCGCGGAGCACAATTGCGACGCTGCCTCTCGTCGAAGCTCTATCGGACGATCTCGTCGAAGACTTCCTCCATCGCCTCCCACCCGAGGATCCAGCGAGCCTGGTCCGCGCCTCTCTGGTGTGCAAGCGGTGGCGCCGCATAATCTGGGATGCCAGCGATGCTGGGATTCTTCGGCCGAGGATACGGCCCGACGACAGAAGAAAACCCGCTAGTGTTCACTCCCACCTCCTTCTTCCGTCCATGCGCTGCCGGCCTCAGCCTCTGGCACTGGTACGTTGTCAATGCTCGCCACGGCCGTGTCCTCCACTACTACAGAAATGAACTTCCATGGCGTTGACCAAAGCCACTCCGTGGCGGACAGTTTTTTTGCCCGTCATAGTAAATCCTATGATTTATCGTGGCGGGCAATTTTTTTACCGCATCGGGCATTTTTATCTACCACGGTTAAACTATTTACCGAGGTGCGCCTTTTAAGATGTCTACTGCGAAAAATAGCTATTTTCCGTAGCGGACATCTTAAAAGGCCCGCCATGGTAAATAGATTAACCGTGGCGGGCACGTTATAAGGCCCATCACTAGAAATCGTAGCCCAGCTCGGAGCCCAGCTGAGGGCCCGTATCCATTCTTCTCTATCGGCCTTATATATACTGGAATTAGGGTTCCTCACTTCACACCCCCCTCTCTCTCCACTCGGCAGAAGCCGCCGTAGCTCCCGACTCCCTCTACCACAGCCTCCTCCCTCCGGCACAGCCTCCTCCCTCGGTCCGACTCCCTCCGCCATGACCTCCTCCTCCTTCCTCCACCTCCACATCTTCCCCAGCGGCGGTGCGGCCAGCTTCAACCATGGCGAACTCCAAGGCCACCTCGGCGGTCACCATCCACACCCAATTCGTAAGCGGCATCCATCAGCCCAACACTTCCCAATCCTTCCATCGGTGCTCCCCATCTCGTCCCCCCGTATCTTACTAAATCTCTTCCTCTCCTCCCTCTGTCTTGCAGGTGCTTGAGGTGATCCACCCTGGCCGTGCCAACGTCTCCAAGGTGAGAGATCTTGGCCCCGGTACTGTATGCATGGCTCATGTGGCAGGAGCTTCTGGCCTGGATCTGAGGGTTGTTCTGTTTGTTCTGTGTGTGTGTGTGTGCAGGCTTGCCAAGGTGTACAAGGTGAAGGATCTGCGGTGGAGCGCGACGCGGCTGCTCCGTCCTCCTCCCTTGACGGCGCGTCCTCCCTCTCCAGCATCCCCATGGCGTTGATTCGGCCACCAGATGACTCCACGGCGTCGATCCGGCCTCCGGCGGCTCCTGGCGCATGGTGGTCCGGTGCTGCATCAGATCCATGGCAGGGTGAAGCGGATCCATGGTGCTAGGGTTTCGGATCTCCCTCTCTCCATCACCCTGGTGCAGTAGGTAAGTTCATCTCCCTCTCTCCCTCTCCATCTTCCTCCCTCCATCTAATCCCTCACTCTTCCCTCTGACAGATCCGGCGTGGAGGGCGGCCATCGCCTTCTCCTGGTGTGCGGCCATATCCTTCTCCTAGCGCGCGGCCGTCTCCTTCTCCCGACGCACGGTGTCGGCGGGGGAAGCACAGGGAGGTGGCGGCTCCGGCAAGGAGACCTCCACGGCGAGTGGATCTAGGGCACCAACGGCATGGGCTTCGGGCTCAGGCTCTGTGGGCTACCGGGCTCGAGAGTTTTTTTATTTTTCTGAAATTGTTTACCGCGGCGGGCAACCTAAACCGCCCGCTGCGGTTAATCATGATTAACCACAGCGGGCGTTTATGTTGTCCGCTGTGGTAAATGGAACTTCCACAGCGGGCAAAGGCGCCCGCCACGGTGGGGGCCACGATTAACCATGACCTTCCATTCGTGGCGGACACGTTTGCCCGATGTGGTAAACCCAAAACGTCTGCCACGGTTAAAAATAATGCAGTAGTGCTCCTGGCCGTCATGGGCTTCCTGGAAGAGCCCTCCACCTGCTGCTTTGCTGTCTGGGATCCCATCACAGGCAACCTGATGGAGCTGCCAAGGTTGCCGCAGTGGCAGACCATTGACTTCATCTGGAAGGCGGTGGTGCTCTATGCCTCCATCCCCAGACTCTAGAGCTCCAACAACTGTGACCACATTGACTGCCACCGGGGCCCTTTCCTCGTCGTCTTTGTCGGTACCTCGGCGGAGGAGGTGTATACCTACATCTACTCGTCGCAGGCTGGTTAATGGAGCCAGACAGCCTCCGCTGTCCGGAAGCTGCCAATCCTCTACCAAAATGGGCTTTGCTGCAGTACAGTGGCCGGGAATGCAGTATACTTCAGGCTTCTGAACAGTAGCAGAATCCTCAAATACGATTTGAGTATGCAGGAAATGAGCTGGGTCGACCTACCAGCTCGATGTCGATCAGGGCATCAAATTCTTCTCACGACTACTCATGGTGGATTGGTAGTTACGACAGTCGATAATAAGCCATGGATCCTCCTATGGTCAAGGGTGGCTGGTCCTGACGGACACTTCAGATGGACACCACCAACTCGAGGCATTGATCTCAGTACAGTGTGCTATGCTGATCCTTACCCGTTCTATGTAGTTGACATTCTGCATAGCCTTGGTGCCATTATCATCTGGGCGCATGATGGTGTATTCAGTGTCGATATGGAGTCTAACCGGGTGACCAAGCTATGTGAGCAGAAATATGATTCATATTCTGTTCCCTACACGAGCTTCTGCATGCCATGTAAAGATACAAACTGAATTTGCTTACTTGTTCCATTTTTTCCAATTATTATGCTTATGAAGTCTCCAAATATTTCAATTGCTCATAATAGCGTTTCAGCAGCATGCTTATATTATGGTTTGCCAATAGTTAAGAACTTCCAATATGTCAGTTAATAACGTGAAAGATATGGACATGTTGTGTTGGCTCAAGAATACAAACTGTGCTACACATATACTCCTGCCTAAATATTTTTTTTACAACTCCCCTTTACAGTTGACCTAGTTAGTAGGAGAGCATTTAAATTTGGATGATGATTATATGTTGATGCTAAACAAAGCGTGCTTTTTTGTTGTTTATAAGTCTGCCTTCTCTTGAAGGTTTTATTATGTGCAACTGCAAATATGGATGATGATCATAATAAATTTGTATAGTTTGTTTAGTCATTATTATCACCTTATTGCTAGCTGTGATCAATGGGTAACCAGATTAATTTCATTGATTGAAGGCACAAAATAATTAAGTCCTCAACTAGAACAGTGCACGGCGTTGTTTCCAGCTTTCGTAGTTAGAGCTTATTTTAATTTAGTTTAATGAAACGACAATTGTAGGCCAGGCTTTCCCATTACATTGTTTTATAATAAGAAGCTAAATTATCTATCATAGAGTATGTAAATTTTTTATTTAACCTATGGTTAATTCTCAACAATTTTATGTATCGTAAGATCCAAAAGACAGCAGCTGCTAGTAGCATCACTCATGCCGTTAGGTTGTCATCCAACAGCTCAAATTTGTCAAATGATACTATGATGACATGGCAAAATAGTTTTTCGTTACCACGTATCGGTTAAGTCATTAAAAATTAAGTAATTACCTTTTGCAATTTTCATTTTGCAGCCGTTGGTGCAACCATTACAAGGGAGAGGTCATGTGCAGGTCTACCAAAATGCAAGAAGAAGAAGAATATTAAGAAAACAAAGTTAAATTCCTAGTGGGAGAATTAAGTGTCTTGTGGTGATCATAGATGTGTGATACTGATAATAAGTACGTAGATTTTCTGGTCGGATTATGGGTGTTACCATATTTTGTGGTTCACTTTTTTTTGCTGGAGGTATTGTTTAATGGCCTTCAAGTTCCCTAGATACTGATTTCAGTCAGTTTAAAAATAAATTAGGTTATTTATATTTATAGTTATATGAATGAAATAATCTAAAATTAATTTTGGAGAGTGGCTTGACACGTCAATGTGGACAACTAAATGCATATTAGCAGATCAAGAGGAAAATATTATAATTACATGTGTTAGTTGACTATAATTGCAATGCCAGTGGATTGTTGACGTGAATAGCTTGCATAACGAGAGAATTCTATAGTGGGGTTTATATTTATAGAAGTATAAAATAAGATAAGATAAGATTTGTGTACGGAATGGTCTGTACTCATCATATTCAATAAGATAGTAGCGAATGAATACATATAATACTCACTCTTTGTCCAAAAGAAATTATTGGTGCTCAGACTTGTTTGATGTATTACCTCCTAGTATGTTTAAGGGAAGTATAATAGTATTGCCCTTAGAGCAACTTCAATATATAGTGTTTTTCAAGTTACTAAAAAATTGAGAGCATATTTGTTGCCTTCCTCCAACAGTTTTCCAAAAATTAATTGAGACCATAAAGAGCACATGTACCATTATTTTATTTCCGAATCAAACACTATCATGAACATGATTAATGGTGATTGATTAATAAATGGAAAGCATTTGATGCAAAAATGGGCTCTGTCCTCCAGAATACATTACATCTGAGGACAAATTTTATATGCACTACATTAAAGGATGGGGGTGAGTATTAAATAATTTTGCATTAGGAATCTCAAACAATTCTACATGATACCAACCAATTTTATATATTTGTCTCTTGTATACATTTGCCTGACGAACTCTATCCTACATGTTTTGCTTTCTTAGGTCCTTCCAACTTTAGATTTGCGTGATTGTAGGTACACCTATATATCCATGCGTTGGGGTAGTTCTTTGCAAGTGCCAAAAGATTAAGAGGTGGGTTTGGAAGTTTGAGATGGGTTTTTTCAATCTTACTAAAATTCCTAGATTGGGAGGGTACTCTCAGAGATGGTTTGGGAAGCCGAACAAAGGGTAGTTTTGCATGTTGCAGCCCTTGTGCTCTGAAAGGTTTCTGTTGAAGTGGCCGGCCAAGGGTACCTATTTGGCATCTTCAACATAAGGAGCATTTTTTGGAAGTTCAACCCACATCCACGGAGCAAATGAGATATGGAGGATTGCCGCTTCTCCAATAATGAGATACTTCTTTTGGCTCAATCTCCACGGGCTTGATTGGACTGCTGAAAGCCAGATGTGACACAAGCTAAATACAATGGCTGATGTTCACTTTGTGATCAGTGTGGCGAATTGATTGACCAACTGCTGCTTTGGTTAGTTCTAAGGGTTCCTAGTTCTTACGGCTGCTTATCAAGCCTCCATGTCTCCTACTGGTGTCTCCTACCAACAACGAGCAAGAACAGAGAGCTGCAAATGACTCAAACTACGGGAGGAAGAAGAGTAAGCCACCAACCGGAATTAAAGATTTAGTGTCCGCTGGTAGCTACAACTAGGACTAGAGAATGATCTTTATTACTGGTTTGAGCCACCAACTGGGACTTAATGTCCCCCTCCTACAAAATATGCTGCTCTAGGCATTGGGCCAGGAGATTTAGTCCTGGGACCAAATATAACCGCGACCAAAGTTGTGTACCAAAAGTTTGTTTCTCTACTAGTGTAAGACATTCAAAGAAACATGGCTAATAAAATGACTCTTATAAAGAGACGTGTTGTAGTGAGCATGTAGATGTAGGGGGGCTTGAGCCCCCTCCCCACCATTGGCTTCATGCCTGTATGGTTTGTTTGAGACAAACCAAGTGGAAAGCAGGACAGATGAGTTTTTTGCATCATTCTATTTTATGCTAATGGCATGGTAAGCTGGCTAAAGACGCATTAGGTTGAGAGTTGGGACTGTCATTTTTGCCCATCTGGTGTCTGTGTATTTGAGCAACCTACTTAATGATGGTACTAGTTTAGATGACCGCAATCAAAATCAGTGTTATGAGCTGTCGAAAACTCTAATCTTCTTTCTTGTTAGTGAGGATGGAATGTCTCATTCTACCTATTTGGATGGATTCACACCATCTTCCTATCCAGTATACGGTACTAATTCCTTGGTATGGGTGGTTAGTTAACTAGGCAGTGATACACCCATTCATCATTTGGTTGCTTGAACTAAGTAAAAAGTGACGGTGGGGCGGTCCAAATATCGGTGGTGATCACCATCCCACTTCTAAAAGTAGGGTATTCCATCCAATTTTATGACATCACAATATTTTCTTGGATTAGATCGACAATCATCTAGAGGACATTGGAGTCCGATCCATATTGTTGACGAAAAAATATGACTCTTCACTTCAACGGTCTCTCGCAAGCCAGGTAGACCAGAGCGTGAAAGTATCTCCGATCCCTGCGATTTCACCAGCAGTTAATCTGGTCGATCGAGTCCGAGGCGTGCCAGTCAATTTAACCCTAAAATTAACAAGGAGGAATAGAATAGTCAAATTATGGAACCTGCCAGTGTGATTCCAGATAGTTCCTCATATATGGCTAAATAGCTGATCTGATCAGGGCATTGACTAGAAAGTCAACATCCAACATGCATTTGTAAATAAACTGATAGATAAACATGCATGAATAAAGCAATTGATCATGGCATGGTATAAATAACTAAGACAAGGGAAAGCATAGATGATACGTTCTCTAAAAAGTAAAGAACTAATTAAATTGGCTATTCTAACACACATAAAGGGCTGATCTAATCTATTCATTATAATATATAAAGATCCAACATGCATTACAATAATCTAGATTAAAACTAAAAGATCTACTAAGCAAGCTCAACAAACCAACCAGCTCTAAACAGATGCATGCACACAATATTATGGGTAAAGCATATGTGAATCAGCTTAATTTGTCGATACCGACATGAGAACGAACTAGGTATACAAACTATTCCACGAGCAAGGCTCGCTAACTAACAAGTTTAAATCTGAGTAACTCTAACAGTGGGGTTCACTAGAATATAGCCGTAATAGAGCTCCTAGAAAAGATTAACTTACTTTACCCATGAAACAATCTATACCCTAGAACGCGCAACATGTCATGAACAAGATTGATACAATTTAGCTAATGCAAGCATGAGATCGATCATCAAAGCAAAGGAATAAGCATGATGAGTATTGATGACAATCGAATCTAAGAAGATATAAGCCAAATCTACCAATCTTGATTGGGCAATGATGTTGTTATAATAAAATAAATGATCTAACAAACAACATCAGTAAATTAATGACTCTACTAAGTTGCGAAGCCTAATAGAGCCGATAATTAGTCTATGTCAACGCATACAATTGGAGATCGAATCGGCCCTATCAATCGAAAACATAAACTGCTAGCCGTGTCGATGCATGATAAGAGATCAAACCAACCAAATCAAGCATAAACACAAGCCCTTTGGCAATATCAATGTATAAATAGGAGGTCCAATCGGCCCTATCTAACACAAATACAAACTATGACAGTACTTACAGCAAACCAGAGGTCGGACGACCCAATGCAGCCTAGCTTGATGAAGAAACTTATCGAGATCCTAAAACTAAGGGTTTGGTGGCCGAAGCCGGAAAGATTGTATTGAATGTCGAGAGAGTTTACAATGTGTCAGGGATTACATATTTATACCCTGGGCTTTGACCAAGTCCTAACCTAATATGACATGCAAAATAAGGAAAAGACTTGAAAACTATCTAAGATTCAATAACTTCCGCCCTACTATTCTATATTGTAGAGTCCTGTGCCATCAATGCATCGCTTCTTCATTGAGTCGGATCAGAGTTGACGTGGCCCGTATGCCTCTTCAGATAGCCGATTCTGGTTAGCCGATCCATCCCGATTTAGCTGATTTCCCAATATTCGGTTGTTATCACCATTTAGCCGATTCCAGCAGTGTTTCTTCGAGAAGCTCTATCTTCGTGCCTGTCAGTCCAAATTTTGGTGCAAACACATGCCGCCTAATTTTGGGATAAAAATAACTTTTATTCCAAAATTACGCCCTTAGTCTTCAACATCCTTCAGGGTCTTTCACTTCTACCAAGTTTCACTAAGATCTTACCCTAGCTAGCAAGAACATTGATGGTGGCCTCCATACCCAAAATCTGGACCACAACTCCATATCTTGCTCCAACGGTAAAATCTTCGATGAATCCGCATTTAATTCCTCTAGGGTCTGCTTCAATTGCTTAGGCCTTCAATCCTTTCCTGCAGGAGTTCCGCAATGAATTGCTTATTCCTACTGAACCTAATTCTTTTTACTTGGGTCCTATGGGTAGTTTAGATCCAATTGATTTCATAACTGAAGAAACTCAGCAGATTCCTTTTAGAGCTTCACTTCTAGACATTAGTTTATGGAACAATGCTTTTAGGAATTGGCCCCATATTCTAGTTGGGTGGTGGGACTGGCTTCGGAGGGTGCGAGGTCTTGGGTAGATGCTAAAATTCATCAATGTATCACCTTATCTCTTTTAGAAATGGAGAAAAATGAATCATTGTTGATAGCTGCCTCATACTTTTGGTCCAATTCTTCTAATGCCTTTATGTTTGGTCATGGGCCAATGACTATTACTCTGGCTGATGTTTTCATGCTGACCAGATTGGAGGTCACTGGTTCAGTCAATCCTCATGACTTCTTAGGCAAAGGACATAAGCCCATGGGCAAGATTTCTGATTCGAACATTTGGTCTATTTACATTAAGAATTTCTCTAAAACCACTGCTTCAGTAGATGAAAAAGAGCATATTGCTTTCCTGAATATGTGGCTTGAAAAATTCTTCTTCTGTGGAACTGCTCAATAAAGCTTTGGCTTAGAAACTAGCTGTAGGGGACAAAATTTAGATGGGAAAATTGCTCAAGTGTTCTTTCTATAGTTTGATGCACAAAGTATCAGCCAAGCTTCTGTTAGGTGAGAAAATTAGCCTCATTCCTGGTCCTTGGTGGTTACTTCAGCTCTGGTTGAACTTATACATGTACAAGTTTATGAGGCCTACCCTTAAAGAACTATCTTTTCCTTCCTTTGATTACTTGGAATGCTCCAAGAAACCTAATCAAAAAACCAGAGCATGTGCAAGCTATGGCAAAGCAGCTTCTTCCTATTCTATTGATTTCTCTAGGGAAAATTCTTCAGATTATTCTATAGAGGCTTTCCTGAAGACATCTTGACTTGGTTGCCATATGTTGAGGATCAAGAAAATAACTTGTACATGCCAGTTAAATTTAGTTTTGAAACTGGTTGTCTAGATGATACAGCTACAATCGTCTTCAATTGCTTCATCAGACCCTGTGCTCTTCCAGTGACTTTCAGACATGGCCGAAGCAAAATCCCAAATGATCCTGAGTAATCTCCATATTATGAGTTCTATAACCCAAGTTTCCCAGCTTGACAATTTAGCCTTGGACAACTCCCTCCTATTCTCTTCTTTGTAGATAAGTCGAAGCCAAGAGAAATAATTAACAACTCTTAGGAGGCAATAAAAATTTTCAATCTTGGTCTGGATTTTCCAACATATCATCCTCATCAATGGACTAAAATCAAAGCTTCACACTTATCTTTTGATGGATGGTGGAATGCATGGAAGGCTCATCTATTTTGTCAAGCTGCTCACCCCTTATGCAAGAAACTAGATTAATTTTATGAATCTGATAGAGAAGTAAGCTTCCTACATCTATCGACTTCCTTTGATGTTTTCTTATAAACTAATATCCACCTTATACCAGGATGAATCATTTGAAGCCCCTCCTACTGATAGGAGGAACAGACCTGTACATTACTTGATCCCTTGTCCAAGAACAAGATTAGGCTCCGATTCCCCTTCTTTGAGAACTTTCATGAATACTTATGCTGCTCAACTCCGGCCTCAATCCTCAAAACAACGGATGGTCAATGCTGAAAACCCCTCTAGAACGTCCAAGAAGACAAGATCATCCAAGGTTAGCCGATTTTCTTTTAGATTTGACTAAGCAGGATACTAATACTGCCTTTTGCAGAAGGATCAGAATAGCAATACTATTACCAAAAAGGTGTCTCCCACATCTCCAGTTTGCTCAGAAGCTTCATATGAGATTCAATGGATGAAGGTAAAGCATAATCAGCTTATATGTCTTAACTTGAATTGTTTTCTAATTAAACCTTCTATCAGGAGAACAATTCTGAATCCTCTAGGATGAAACTTCTTGCTAATCAGGCTATTAATCCCTCGAGCCAAGATCATGTTGATGGTAAGAACCACAGACTTCTCAATTCATATTGGCTTTAACTTTTCTGACAATCTCTGATTCAGGACTTGAAAACACAACACCTGAAAATAACAATTCTCCTCCAGATTTTGACCATATGATTCTTGATGAGCTGAGTCCACAAGGTGCAGTTGAAGAATCATCGGCTATTCCTCAAAAAGAGGTAAAAAACTACTAATTTCCAATTGATGAACTCATTATCTTTACTGATACCCAATTTGTATCAGGTTTCTTCTCCCTCTCTACATGTTATGGTGTAGACCTCTTAGAATTCCTTGATGTCTCTTCTCTTGAGAAAACACCAACTGAGCCGTCATTGGATCGATTGAAAGATTTGTTGCCTTTTGGGTCTACTTTAAAATATTCATTCTGTTGATCAACTATTTGCAGAAGTTAAGAACTGTCTTCCCTCTAACCTCTTGGGTCCACTTGCTAGAATCCTTACTGTTGAGGCTTCAAGTGTAGAGAGGGCTCAAAATAATCTGAATGAGCAAGTAGCTTTGTCAAAGTAGAAAACTGCTAATGTGAAAAATGTCAAAGAAGTGAGTTCTTCTCTGAAAGATCTCCAGAAAACTATAGATGATATGAAACTAGATCTTTCAAGCCTCCAAACCGGAAAGGCACAGCTGGAGAAAGAACTTCAAGAAGTCAATGCTACCATTGCCTAGAAAGAATCAGCTTTACTATCGATTACTGAAAACCTAGAGCTGAAGAAGAAAGAGCTGACTGAATTTGTTCAAGTAGGTAGATGGATAATGCAAAAGCTAAAAATTGTGTCCACATCTACGTCTAAAGAAAAACAAGTGCTTGCTCCAGTTGACTTCGATAGAATGAGCGCTCTCGAAGCATTGAAGAACTTCTTGGGGCTGTAATGATGTTTGTAACAAAACTTCTAAACCCACTGAACTGTATGTCGATCCTTTTTAATAAAGTCATTTGGCTTCTGTATTTAGCCAGTTTGTAAATTCCCGATCCAAACCTAACAGATGGCCCTTCTCTTTTAGTTTTCGCCGATTGACCGTCCCGATTCATTCTCCTGACTAACTGAATAGTACAAAAAAATAGGCCCTTCGAGTAAATGTTTGGGACTGATTTGACTGGCCATTCGATTACCTGACTGCATAGTGCCGCGATTCATGGTAAGCTGCTGATCCGTTTCCCAAGACATGCCCCCCGAGCTATAAACCAGCATCCCCTGTTTCTTTGCGATTCATATGCAATCTCTGCCTTCTCCGTCTTCAAATAGAAAACCCTTCTTCTTGCAAGAAAAACCTTGCTGTTCAAGCAATCCATGGCAGGTCATGATCTTGGTAAGCGTCCTCTGGAGGAGGAGGAAGTGACTTCTTATCGTGTCATCCGCCCTCGCATCAGGTAATCCAATCTTAGTTGATCAACTCATCCCTTGTTCCTTAGGATGGATGGTGAAGGTCCTTCCAACGCCGTTGCCGTCCCTCCAAGAGCTTCGAAAGCACCTGCTACACCCGTGGCGGTGTAGATACCAGGGGTTGGTCCTGGTCTGATTGGGATTGCTCCAGTGGAATCTGGTGGTTCCACCACAGGATCAGAATCCTCCGCAGGGTCTGCCAATGTGTCGGCGGCACTATACGATCACATCTACCAGGAGCGGATGGAGATGGAGGCGTGCTACGATGAGAACGTCGAGGAGTTAGCTTGCATGCAGAGCATCCTTGCTAACTTCTAGGCTGCTCTCAGTTGGTATTTCTTAGCGTAAGTAGATAAATCCGCAAGCGCACCGAGTACCGTTGTAGTGTTCACCCGAAAGTATTTAGGGTATCGTATATTCCACAGGGAATGGAGTGTACTAGAGGAAAACAAGAACGTCCAAGAGAACAAGCTAGAAAGATATTTTTGTAGGTCGAGAGGGTTTTCTAAGCTTAGCCTAAGGTCACCAGACAACTAAAGTCTCGGCTTACTCAACTTACTCACTTCAGAGCAGCTGTTCCATTCTGGTTCTCGAAAATACTGGTAAGACGTAACCAGAAGAAGGCAGCCAAAAGCTCTATGAAACCACCAACCCGAATGTGGTGAAATACAAAGGCCTTGTCGGGTCTATCACCCCCGGGGCTACCGCAACTATCCGTGGGGTTGGATGCAAACTCAGGTAACTCACTAGCCTAGACACCACGTCTATGCTAACAGCTACTACTCTAGCCCAGATCTTAGAAATAGAGCACTCGATCAAGCGAAGATCCCGTAAGCAAGCAAGTAAGCACTAAACTTTAGTTAAATAGATCACTAGGAAATTGCAAAGGAAGAACACGGATATTACTCACGAAGGAGTTGGCTCCATAGAGGTACAGATGGAGGAGAACCCGACAAGCCGGCTCCGCCTCCGCTCTGCGCCTCATCTCTCTTCCTCTTTTGTAACTTGTGCAACTAGGCACTAGCAACTACAGGGATGCTACTACTACTAGAATGATATGGCAATGAAGCTCAAATGTAGAATATATAGTGTATAGCTCAAATATGTAGTGTAGAGTGTGTGTTACAATAGGGGAGAGGCCCTCTATATATAGTAGAGAGGGAGAGGACATTTTTGCACATCACCCTTGCTCTATGACGGTTGCATGCATGCAACCATCCTAGTGTAGGTCGGTACGTTAATTAGGAATCAATCAGGATCAAAAACCGGCGAAGAACCAGCAAGGAAGGCGGCGAACCGTAGCCAAACCAGAGTGATTTGCGCTGTTTGCTATTTCTGGAAAGTAATCTGGACTGGCGGCCAGCTGAACCAGCTGTCCAATCGCGAGTAAACCGCACGGACTGGCTACCGGCTCTACGCATCCACTCCTGGGGTGACACGCGTCCTGCTGGCCCGACCGAGCCGCGCGGCACTGCGTCCTCTGTGCGGGCGAGCACGCACCCGCATTTTGGCCAGATAGCGCCATGTGGTGGGCCTGGGTTCATTGGTAAGAAATCGATTTCCCACCTCCTGTGTTCAACCGTGTCTGAGCGCGCGTGCGTGGGGAGGCAATGCCGCCATATTGTCATACGTGATGGGCCGGGCCGTTTGCTTGCTCCCACCAGGCCAGCAGTTGCTGCGCCTGTCGCCAGCGTGGGGTGGTAGTTGGGCCCTTCTTGGCCCGCTTGTCAGCTGCTGTTGGCTGTTTCCTGCACGTGGGTGACGTGGGCGCCGCTGGTTGGCTTGCATGGTACTGTTCGGGGGTGCTGACATCAGTGATGACGTCAGCACTTCTTTTTAATTTGCAAAATTCATTACTATTTATTGGAAGCTCGAAATAATGCAAGTACTATATCCATTTCACTCAGCTCGATGAGCCCGTCATGATGGTGTACTCTATTTCATTATTTAAGATACTTTTATTTTATGAAAAATTAAGTTTTCCTACAACACAAGTGAAAATAAGAAAACTCGTGGAACTTGTTAGATAAATAATATTTTTTCTATGGTGTTCCATGAATTTATATTAGCTTAGTGGTCAAATTATATGCAATAAGGAGCACCAATAAGTTCCCCTACACTTAGTCCTTTGCTCGTCCTCGAGTAAAGGTTTGTAAGACTAAGCGGGTTAAACTCCTTGATTGTAAAATCTACATACAAGTTATTCCATGCTTCACCTAAACCTGTGAACTTCAAAGTGTCTACCAAGTCATCTTGGGCAATTGAAAAATGGAATAGCTTGGATTTAAATCTTCTTACTCGTATCCCTGCTCAGAAACTTGGGTTTTTGTAAGGTTTTGAAAATATAAAGATAGCTTTGTTCCTTGAACGATTCTTTCAAGTCGCTCATATTTATAAGTGGTTCCTCACCAAGGCATATATAGAGAGAATGCCTTCACTTGATCATCCTACCTCTAAAAAGGTTTATCTAGAGTTTTAGGTAGGAATGAAAATTCTAAGGCACAATTACCTTGCATGTGTTCTCAAGTCAAACCCCAGTCCTCACTGGAGGGAAGCATCATACTCTTAGATCAGAATTGTGCAAGTGTGTGGATATGATGGATGATATAAAAGGTGTCTAACCTAATTCTACCATGCTCTTTAAAACACATCTCCCTCTTTATTAGGACATAGAAAAAATCTTCTATGAGGGCATGGGCTATCCTTATTCTCTCTTCTTTATTATTTTTTTTCTTCCATCTTTTCTTCTCTTTTTTTCATGTATCTATATTTTTTCATCACCTTTTTTTATTCTCCTCCACATTTTTTTACTTCACCACTTTTGTTTATGATAACCTCATGCCTTGAATTGCAACAAAAACTTTAAGGGAGATGTTAACAAGGATTCAGAGCATTTATTTTGATGGAGCCTAACAAGCATATTTTTGGTTCACCCCCAGTGTAGGAGTAGAACATTTTTGGGTGGATCTAAATGGAAGACATATTTTGCGCCTACTCCCATGGTAGAAGTAGTGCAATTATTTGGTGGATGGATGAATGGATGTTGTGTGCAACTCTCAGTGTAAGAGTTGGCAACTTTATTTGTGGGTGCACGTGAGTTCTGACCTTGGGAGCATGAAACTCTCTCAATAGGGGTCATAGAACTTGACCAAATTCAACACAAAGTAAGAGGCATATGTGGAAGGTTTTGTCATGAAAGATCATATATGGCTTTGGTAGGTATTTTCATATCATTCAAGGAACATGCTATTTTGATTTTTGCTTTGTAAAAATAAATCCCAAGTTCTTTGCAAGAAATGAGCAAGCATCATGTCATCCTACTATATCTCATCCGTCAATTACTTAGATAAATTGGGGTCCCTATGATAAGTGTTCACAAGTTGTAGGAATATTGGCAAGGAATAAAGAGTATGCAAACTTTAATCAAAGGATGACAAGGAGATTGACCATCAAAAGTTTTGTCTTTAAAATTTATTCAATGTTAATATTCAAAACTTTAAAAGGAGAGGGTAGAGTTGCACAAACCACCACTGAAGATGAAGGAGCTTATGAGAAGTCATTTATCTTGTCCTTCTGTATGATGGATGCTCGATGATGGTACAATGTGTTGAGGAGATCTCGCATTTGTTTTACTTATGCTTGAGAGATCTCCCCCACACTTATTTTTTTGTACCTACTTTTATTTTAACAAGAAAAACAAAACAAGAGGAAAACAAACAAGGGTCCTATCAACTAGAAAGAACAAGGAGTCAAAATGTTATTATCTAGATTATTACATAATTATTTTTATTTTATTAAGAACTTGCTCAACCAACTTTTATTAAAGCTCAAGCAAGGCTAAGATAAAAGATGCAATGTAAACATAGCCAAGATTTATCTCCATTTCAGATTACTTCCATTGTTTATTAAAACAACTCAAGGTTCATTAATTAAAATTCAACACCATGCCAAAACTTGATTAAAGAAGACTATTTCAACCTAAGCACCATGTTTAATTTGAAAAGCCTATGGATGTACTCACGTGAATACATCCAAACAAGGGCTAGAGACATAAACATGGAAGCATAAATTTAAAAGATCATATGGAGACAAGTATGAGCAAACAGGTTGGTGAACATTTATTACCTTTTGCATACCTGAGTGCTTTTACCGGTAGCATATTTGGATCTCTTTGAAGATGTTGCACTGGTGGCGTGGTCGTATGGGCTCCAACTCAGGTGAACCATCAGGCCAAATCACACACACAACTAGTGTATATGGACCTTGCACCTTATTGGTAGCAAAGGTGCAAAGGAGGAGGATTCCCCTTTTCTTATTTTTATCTCATATGCATTTTTTTATTTTTCTCTTTTTATATATATCTCGATTTTCTTTTTCATCTCTCTTTTTTTCAACTCTGTTTCTTTTCTCTCTCTCTGTTTTTCAACTTTCCTTTTTTAACACTCCTTCTTTTTGCCTTTTTTTCTCTATTATTATTTTTTATAGCAAGGCGAAGCGAACATCAACTTTCTTTTATCTTCAAGGATGAAACTTGTTGTGAGTGGGACTCAAGATTCTCACCATCTTCCCCCACACTTAGACTTTTTGTATAAAAGTCAAGTGTATTGGGTCAAGGTCTCCTTGTGATTGTATTCCACCCCTCAAGAGCATCATTTTTGTAGTTGATGTCGCTCCATGTTCTCAAGCACCACACCTGGAATGGTTAATGATAAGAATACCCGAACGTGCATACTAACTTGACAACATGTTCTTGCTTTTATTTGAAAAGGAAAGTTTTTTTGATGAAAGTAATATATTTTTTTTAGGATAGTCCGGGGTATCTCCCGGCAGTGCTTGTTTCAGGATAAAAGCTCATCCTTGGGAAACCTTTTCAAAATGACTCCAATGTTGATGATGTGGTTCCCCTCCAACATCAACCTTTGTGGGTCAATCTATAAGACTCTTGCCAAAACATTTTGAGATCTACAAAACTTGTGATAGACAAAAGCATCTACAACAACCCTTCCCAAGTTTTTATGAACCGAAAGTGAAAAGGGGTTGTAGATCTTTTTGATGATGGCCGAGTTATAGATCGATCCTGAAGGTTTTTCATATGAGCATGCAATGAATGGGATAGCTATAAAACAACTTCCATGGCAATTTGAATCCACCACAATATAAGGAGGTTCATGATATTTGTGGAGATTTACATAACCTCACCCCTAAGATTAGGAACGGATGTGGATGAGACATCGAGTGTCGGCATAGAGAGCAAAGTGGTACAAATGTCTTCCACGAGAATAGATCCTCCCTCTATGTCTTGGGAATGTTGTTGATATCTCATACAAGAATTTGAGGCATAAGATGATGGTGAAGTGGGAAACTCTATGGTATTACCAAAATCAACATCAAGAAAGATGTCATCCTCGAATTCAAAGGGGCATGCAAAAGGATGAGGATCATCATCCTCAAAAGAGCAATGCATCCCCTCAATGGGAGGTTCCTCAGCAACCGCATTATGAGGAAGATTAGAAAGAAATTCAAATTCGATCGTGGGTGCCTCCTTTTGTCGGTCGGGGCTTGACTCCATTGTTTCTTCATAAGGCTCATCATATATGCCAGTGTAAGGGGTGTTATCAAGAATTTTCTCCAAAACGGCTTTCCCTTCACTTAAGGACATATGCACAAATGAGCATCCAGAAGATATGTCAAGTTGGAGAGCATCTTCTTTGCTAAGACCATGGTGGAAGTGATGTAGGAGGACTTGGTCAAGCAAAGAAAGGTTTGGACAGGTATTGATGAGACTTAAGAACCTAGCCCATGCTGCTCCTAGAGTCTCCTCCTTTTGTTGAAAAGTAAGAATTTCTATACGAAGTGCGGCAACTCTAGAAATAGGGAAGAAAGCAAGACAAAATTTGTCTCGAAGTTCATCCCAATTTCCTTGAACACCTCCTACGGTATGAGCATACCATTATTTTGCTTTTCCCAAAAGCGAGAATGAAAACAATTTCCATTTAAGGGTTTCTTGTTTCATGCCAGAAAAAATTAGGCAAGAACACAAGTGCTCGAATTCCCAAAGGTGGGTATATGGATTTTCGTCTTGTTGCCTAGAGAAGGGTTACGCCCGAACCATGGCTATGAAACTATTGGTGGTCCTTACAGATCATTTTTAACTGCCAACTTATGCCTAAAAGGAGAGTAACAACCATACTTTAACACATGTGATTATGCTATTAACAGAATTTCACTTGTACCCCTAGTGTTTATGTTTTTACAGGATTTATGATGAAACAAGTGGAAGCGCCGAACACCAATTGGAAAGCGCAAAGGAGAAATATGAATTCAAAGAATGCGCAACCAATAATAACAAACAAGCCCACCTCTATTACAAATCCAGGCCCAATCGTAACCATAGGGGAGGTCCAGGCCCAGAGGAGAACCAACCATGTGAAGGTGGTGGCCAAACGGGCCCAGTTTTCTCAGGCGGTGCGCATGGCAGTTCCCTCAAGACTGTCCCACCTGTGATCGGTGCAAATGGATGGTGGAAACCGCCCTTTGGAGGTCGGTTTGGGTCCTTCCATGTGGGGATTGCCCCTCCCTTTTCCATAGAGCCCCCTCCTTTCAAGCAATAAAAGGAGGTCTCCTCTCTTCACACAATCATTCAATCATCAACATAAAGAGGTCACAATGTAGAGAGGAAGAGCAAGCTACAATCCATTAGCTTCTAGCTAAATTAGTATAGGGAGTGAGAGAGGAAAAGAGATGGAGAAAGAGCGGAGTCGAAGCAATTCTACCTCCGGGTAGACGAAGTGTCGGGCTTGTCGGCTCTCGCTCCAACTTGTACCACTACGATCATCTTGCTACTTGAAGTAAGAAGTTCGTGTTCGACTCTGGTTTGATTCATTAAGCATGTCTCTTTCATAAAGCTACTTATTTGTGGGATCGTCATTCGTCCTTTGGACGGATGCTTTAGTAAGAGGACTTATGATAGAGACGGATGTTCCTGATCGCCACTAGAATAGTAGTCACCTTCATAGGCGTGGTGTCTAGGTTGTAGTCTACCTTCGTTTCCTGCGCGCGCCCATGGCTAGAGGGTTAGGTGGTAGGTGGTGACAGCCCTGTCCACTCATACCTGCATTCCCCCACGTTCGGACGCGGAGTAGAGCTTATACTAATATCGCTTGGCAGACCAAGTGCGTCAGTACCTGAAGCAAGCAAGTAGTGGGAAAGTTATCTTAATTTGCTTTGGGTTTCTAGCCTTAAACGAACCTCTTTACCTAAGCTACTCTTCATCTTATCATTCTAGGAGAACTAGTTTAGAGATCTCTTACACCTTCGTTCCCTGTGGAAATACGATACCCTGAATACTTCCGGGTGAAGGCTACAACGGTACTTCCCCCGTGTGTCGGGGAACGGTTGTCATATTTGTCTCCGAACCTAGTTCACCCATGTGTCCTTGTGTTTTACCCACAAAAAAATATTTTCTTCTACATTCATGACCCTTCTTCATGAAGCCTATCTTTCAAAAAAATAGGCATTTATATTTTAAAATTGCATGTTCAAACTTTTGCACATGCACAAAAAGATTTTTATCCACTCTCTTTTCATATTCTCTTATTTTAGAAAGCATTTTTTTAAAGAAAGGTCTCTATTATTCTTATTCTCTCTTTCTACATTAATGCCCTTTCAAATTTCAAAAGCAAAATATTTCTCTTAAGGACGAATTCTTGTAGCTACCATCCAAGCCAACCATAGCTTCTGGCTTCAAGTTTCGCCCTAGCTTTTGCGGTCAAGCTTATGACCATAAAGAAAGCACTACCGGGAGATACCCCGGATTATTCAATAAAAGCAAGAACATGTGTTCAAGTTGGTATGCACCTTCGGGTATTCTTGGTCGCTAACCACTAAAGGAAGAGATTGAGAAGAACAAAGGACATATGAAGCTTGAGAATATGGGAGCAACATCAATGACACACCTTGATGATATTTGGTGGTGAATAAACTCTAGAGGAGACCCTAACCTTGCACACTTGCCTTTCAACAAAGTCCAAGTGTGGGGGAGGACGGTGCGAGTCTTTCACCACAACATCACCTTGGTTCAAAGAAAAAAAAGGGAGATGTCGGTTCTACCTTGCTAAAAAAGGAAGGGAAGTAAAAAAAGGAAAAAGAAAAAAAAGAGAATGGATTAAAAAAAGTTATGAAAAAATATTGGAGGAGAGAAAAAGGAGCTCGTTGGCTTCACATATTTGAAAGATGTGCTAGCTGACTTCACCTAGCATGCTCCCACAAGCAAGAAGGGCTCACCTCCATACCTTTGCAACAATTATCAAAGCTATGGTCCATACACACTAAGCCATGTGTGTATGGCCGAGCTTTGTAGTTTCCTTGGGAAGATCCATCATGCGATCAACACAACAAGCGTCAAGAGGAATCATCTACATCCGTTGTTGGTAAGTACACCCAGGTATGCAAAGGTAATATTCACCAATTTGTTTACTCAATTTTGTCCCCATTGCCTGACCATGTTCATATTTCCTTTGTTTATGTTATATACTCTAGCTTGAGTGTTATCACATATGCATATGTGGCACATTCATGGGTCCTTTTAATTTAAGCATGGTGCTTAGGTTAAAAAGACCTTCGTTATTCAAATTTTGGCATGGTGTCAGAATTTGATTACTGAGCTATGAGTTGTTACCATAAACAATGGAGGTACTCTGATATGGATACAAGCCAAGGTCTTTTTTACATTGTATCTTAAGTTTGACCTTGTTTGAGATATGCAAATTGATGAACAATCATAATAAGTTTTAGGCTCTCTAGGGTTCAACCTAGTAGAACCCTTGCTTGTTTTATGTTCTCTTTGTTTTTATTTATTTGTCAAAATTAAAAATAGGTACAAGAAAAAAATGTGGGGGAGATCTCTCAAGCACAACTAACATGTCCTTCAAGATCTCCCCTGGATGTTGCACAAACATCAAGCAGGCCATCATATAGAGGGACAAGACACATGACTTCCATGAACTCCTTCTTCTACACCGATGGTTTATGCAACACCTCTCCCACTCCCCTGACCAACCATTACTCCATGCATATCATGGATTGCACTTTGTTTAAAGATTCTAAAAAAACAAAGCAGTCATGGTTGTAACATTTCTTTTAGATAGAAGCTTGCATAAAGTTGTTCCTCCTACATTTATCGTGTATGCAAGCCACTAACATGCAGGAGTTACCAATGAATGACTTGCTACACGATGACATGCTACTAAAAGTGACGGACTCCAACCCATGCCTTGGTAGTCACCTGAGTTGGGGACCGAGCCACCGCAGCGACAACTCTGATGCTTCATCCATACATGCTATTGGTACACACATTCAGGTATGTCAAGGTAATGTTGACCAGCTCATTCACTCATATTTGTCTTCATGAAGATATAATATTATGCTCTTCCTCTGTTCATGCCATATGCTTTGAGTTTGGGTGTATTCACATGCACGCGCTTGTGGTATATCCATAGGCTTTTTAATTTAAGCATGGTGCTTAGGTTAAATTAGCCTTCTTTAATCAAAATTTGACATGGTGTTGAATTTTGATTAATGAACTTTGAGTTGTTATCATAAATAGTGGAAGAAATTCATTTTGAGATGAAGCAAGACATGCCTTTCTTTGCATTCTTATCCTAGCCTTGTTTGAGTTCTTATGGTTCCCTTGTTCAAAAATCTGTCTCTGTTTAATGAATCTTATTTATCTTGTGATGAGTCAATTTCTATGCTAGCAAGTTTTAGTTTGGAAGTACTGGTTATGCATCTTTAAAATTAAGCATGGTGCTTAGTTTGAAGTTCGGATGTGGATCATGCTTCTTTAGGCTCGTTAATTTAAGCATCGTGCTTACATTAAGTTGCCTACCTAGACCAAATTAAACATGGTGTCTAGTTTGATCTTGGGACCAAAGCTGCTAGTATAGATTTTGGTTGATCTTATGGACTAACCCCTTGCAGGAATTTATCAACTTCATGAGGTTAAGTCTGGGATGACAATAGAGACAAGCATTTCTTTGGTGAACCTTGAAAAGAAAAATATAATGATAAATAAAATCTTGATAAAAAAAGTAATATACCTTTCAACCCCAAGCTTTGTTGTCTTGTTATCTCAATACCACCATAAAAACAAGCTTGGGGGGAGTTTCCTAGCACGCTCAAGAGAGACCACGAACTGCATATCAGGCCAAAGCACCACCAATTAGTGGCACCCCCAGGTGAACCACATTGGTAAGTCAAGAGCAAGCTTGGGGGAGGGCTCTGTTGGCGGTCCTTAAAGTCTATTTTCTACCGCCAATATGTTACTAAAATAAATAGTAGGTAGGGCTTTAAACTAACATTTCTAGAAGTTTTGGTGTATACTTGACTTGCAAGTGTGACATGTGGAAATGCACAAAAATCATAAAAAAAGCACATCCTAGAATTCGTATTCAGAGAAGGCACAACAAAAGAAGAGGAGAAGCCCACTTCATTAGCATTTTGGGCCCAATCATAACCACAGGAGAACGCGAAGGCGGTGGCCGGTAGGCCCCACCAGGGACCGACCGCCCCCGGGACCTGCCGCCCCCCTAGCAAGCCCATCTCGGGCCCAGCTTTGACAGGCGGATCATAGGCGGTTCCCTCAAGGCGGTTTCACCTACTTCATATATATCTCCCCCGAAACTGACCAAGTTGGACTATAAATAGATGGATCTCCTCTAGTCTTGACACACACCATCATTTGGAGCCACTCACCTCATATTCCTCACTTGTACTTTTTAGATTAGTTTTAGTAGTAGAGCAAGGCAAGAGCTAGCAAGGAGAGCTTGTCTCCTTGGAAGAAGTAGAACACCTTGGTATGAATACTATGCAGTTCTCTTCCAAGTTCAAGTTCTTATCTTATTTATATAGCAATGCATATGAACTAGAGTATAGTCTTGTTCATGTTATGATCATGATATATGAACTAGCATATAGTTTATGTGTTACGTTCTTGACATGTTCATCGTTGTTCTTCATCGTTCATCGAATTAGTATGAAAAGAGGAAGAACTAGGGATGAGATGACTGTTCATCGTGCCTTTTCAGTTTCCCTTAACTGAGCCTGTCACTCCAAAGGGGTGGGGTCCATGGGGGTTAGGAGTTGTTTCTAATTACACGGGCGCGGTGCCCGGGTATGCGGAGATCGGCGGATATGTCAGTGCCCCATGGGCAGAGGGGTAGGTGGGCAGGTGGTGACAGCCCTATCCATCCCAAGCACTCCCCCAGGTTCGGGTATTGAGTAGGAGTGTGTAAAGTCTCTATCGGCTGGCAGACCAGCTACGGGGATCTCCTTGTCATTCCAGACTTAGTCCTGATGCTAGACATTCTAGTTAGATGTTTACTAACAGTTCTTTGCATAGCTATATATGACTAATGCCTGCTCAGTTAGATATATTATTTTATTCTTTATTTCTCTTTTATCCTTAAGGTTGGCTCAGATGTATGTCCACTATCTTTGAACTATGATTTACCCCTACCTATGCTATGTCTACCTATGCACTCAATAAGTGATCATGTTTATACCAAAGCTAGATGCATTCGTCCTGCCCTCCTACGGAAAATTATAAATATGACACCCTTGAATACTCACGGGTTTAAATGCTACAATGATAGTTCTATGCGCTTGTAGATTTATTCTTATTTCTTGCTGAGCTATCGATTGGTATACCGTTACTTAAGGATTGTAATTCTTGTTGCACCCCAAGGTGACGTGCTTCAGTTTTGCATATAGTAAGTAATGACGGTTAGGAATGCCAATCAGGCACTTCTAACTATTATTACCAGATTGTATTACCTAGGCTAGCGCTGTTAAGAGCCGAGGGATACCTTTCTAAAGTAATAGTAGTTAGGGATGTCAACACATGTTTCTAGTGTTATTGCTAAGGACAGACTTTTAGTCTATCTTTAGTAGTAGTGCTAAGCAACGCCAACAGGCTCCTACAAAGGTAACTTTTATCTCACATTTCTTTTAGTAAATCCTCCAATTTATAAAATTGTGAGATATGATTAATAAATATATTATCCTCTCTCATATTTCTATCCTTGTTAAAATGATGAACAGTTGCTCTGTCTTATGTTTCACCTGTACCCATTTTATAATCGAGCTTTCTGTAAGATTTGGGTTTATCAGCTAAAAATGTCTCATCCTAAAAACTTGGACTAGTGGGTTGCACATGCTTGATCTTGTCTAAGTTATTGCTTGATATGATATGGTGACATGGGCTGCGCAATGATTTTGTTCGGAGTGAAACTTGACATCCCAAGTTTTATTTTCAAACACATTCAAAAACAAAAGTTCCTCAATGATTATGAAATACCTACCAAGGCCATATGACATATTTCAATTGTGCAAAACCTTTTAGTGATATGCTGCTTGTAGAACATTGAGCTAGGTCAAATTGTTATGACCTAAGTGAGATTATGGTCATGCACCCATGATTGAGATTCACATGCACCCACCAAATAAAGTCAGCTCTCACCCCGAGAGTTGCGCACAACATGCACCCATCCATCCACCAAAAATATGCCAACTCTTAACCTAAGAGTTGCGTACTTATCCACCAAATAAAAATGCCGATTCTTATCTTGAGAGCCGTGCATTTGTTATCCACCAAATAAAAATGCTGACTCTTACCCTGAGAGTCGCGCATTCATTTTCCACCATATAATTACACCTCGCATTCCATCATGACATCTCTCCATTCGAAGTTCTTCATATACCGACAAGAGATATGGGCTATGCTTAAAAAAGAAGAGAAAAAACCATGCCAAGGGGCATGCAATAAACAAATGTTCTAAGTACCCGTTCAAAAAAAAAGAAAAGAAAGAAGAAGAGAAAAAAATATGGATATATGATCTTATAGCACACATCCCTCCAAAAAGTTTCATTCCATCCAACAAAGGAGAGAGTCATGATGCAAAGAGTACCAAAAATATTTAGAATTAGGATTCCACCATCTTCATACTCCACACAATTGCACATCTGAATCAAAGTGTATGACTTGTATCTCCTTGTGGTTCGATTTTTGACTTAGCAATACATGTGATGCAAGTATGCCCACCTTTATACCTGCCCAAAACTCCACTCATAAGATTTAGTGGTAGGATATGAAAGGCAACATCACAATGCCTTTGGTGAGGTATTCATACACATTGAGTGATCGAGTGAATCATTTGAGAAACTTACAAAACTTTTAAAACCTCCGGAAAGATGGTTAATCTTGGGATGAATGGTAAGCAATGTCTATGAATATGTTATATCTTGCAATCACCCAAGACTCGAGATGGCTAAAAGGGCCCATTTGTTTCATGATAATAGCAGGGTGGATAGCATGCTGATTTATTCAAATTACGGTAGAAAACTTTGTTATAAACTTGGTACATTTGAAATATGATCAGCATTGTAGCAACTCCTGATCAACAACCATACGTAGCTATTTGCTCAGGACGAGCATAGGTTAAGCTTGGGGGTCTTGTTGGTGGTCCTTACGGATCATTTTTAACTACCAACTGATGCCTAAAAGGAGAGAAACAATAATACTTTAACACATGTGATTATGCTATTAACGGAACTCCACTTGTACCCCTAGTGTTTATGTTTTTACAGGATTTATGGTGAAATAAGTGAAAGTGCACAATACCAATTGCAAAGCGCAAAGAAGAAATATGAATTCAGAGAATGCGCAACCAAGAATAACAAAGAAGCCCACCTCTATTACAAATCTAGGCCCAATCGTAACCATAGGGGAGGTCCAGGCCTAGAGGAGAACCAACCACGCAAAGGCGGTGGCCAAACAAGCCCATCCGGGGACCGGCCGGTGCTAGGGGCGACCGCCCCCTAGTAGGGCCTCTCGGGCCCAGTTTTCTTAGGTGGTGCACATGGCGGTTCCCTCAAGATGGTCCCACCAGCGATCAGTGTAAATGGATGGTGGAGACCACCCTTTGGAGGTCGGTTTGAGTCCTTCAATGTGGAGATGGCCCCTTTGCATAGAGCCCCCTCTTTCAAGCTATAAAAGGAGGCCTCCTTTCTTCACACAATCATTCAATCATCAACACAAAGAGGTCATAATGTAGAGAGGAAGAGCAAGCTCCAATCCATTAGCTTCTAGCTACATTAGTATAGGGAGTGAGAGAGGGAAAGAGTTGGAGAAAGAGCAGAGTCAAAACAGGTCTACCTCCGGGTGGATGAAGTGTCAGGCTTGTCGGCACTCGCTCCAACTTGTACCTCTATGATCATCTTGCCACTTGAAGTAAGAAGTTCGTGTTCAACTCTAGTTTGATTCATTAAGCATGTCTCTTTCATAAAGCTACTTGTTTGTGGGATCGTCCTTCATCCTTTGGATAGAAGCTCTAGTAAGAGGACTCCTGATAGAGATGGATGTTCCTGATCACCACTAGAGTAGTAGTTGCCTTCATAGACGTGGTGTCTAGGTTGGAGTCTACCTTCGTTTGCTGCACACGCCCACGGATAGAGGGGTAGGTGGCAGGTGGTGACAGCCCTATCCACTCGTACCTGCATTCCCCCACGTCCGGACATGGAGTAGAGCTTATACTGATATCGCTTGGCAGACCAAGTGCATCAGTGCCTGAAGCACGCAAGTAGTGGGAAAGTTATCTTAATTTGCTTAGTGTTTCTTGCCTTAGATGAACCTCTTTACCTAAGCTACTCTTCATCTTATCATTCTGGGAGAACTGGTTTAGAGATCTCTTACACCTCCGATTCCTGTGGAAATACGATACCCTGAATACTTCCGGGTGAAGGCTACAATGGCACTTCCGTACACTTGCGGACTTTTCTACTAACGCTAAGAAGCGCCAACAGAAAACAGGGCAAATTTCATAGCCATTCGAAAGTATAGGATGTGATGATGGTGGAGGTTATAATCAGTTGCCCTTTGGAACCGAATACTGAAAGATAGGAGTGGAATACATTTGGTAGGGATGGTGGTAGTGGTATGGTGCATATATTTTTGGTAAAAAATTAAAAATGATAAATGGATGAACTTGGTTCGAATCTAGAACAACTTTCGTTCCCTGGCAACGGCGCCAGAAAGCTTATTAGTATTTCTTAGCGTAAGCAGATAAATCCGCAAGCACATGGAGTACTGTTGTAGCTTTCACCCAGAAGTATTCAGGGTATCGTATATTTCACAGGGAACGGAGTGTACTAGAGGGAAACAACAACATCTAAGAGAACAAGGTAGAAAGATATTTTTGTTGGTCGAGAGGGTTTTCTAGGCTCAGTCCAAGGTCACCAGATGACTAAAGTCTCGGCTTACTTGACTTACTCACTTAAGAGCAGCTGTTCATTGCTGATTCTCAAAAAGACTGGGAAGACGTAACCGGGAGAAGGCAGCCAAAAGCTCTATGAAAACACCAATCCGAACGTGATGTAATACAAAGGCCTTGTCGGGTCTGTCACCCCCAGGGCTACCACAACTATCCGTGGGGTTGGCGCAAACTCAGGTAACTTGCTAGCCTAGACACCACGTCTACGCTAACGGCTACTACTCTAGCCCAGATCTTAGAAATAGAGCACTCGGTCGAGCGGAGATCTCGTAAGCAAGCAAGTAAGCACTAAACTTTAGTTAAATAGATCACTAGGGAATTGCAAAGAAAGAACGCGGATATTACTCATGAAGGAGTCGGCTCCGTATAGGTACAGATGGAGGAGAACCCGACAAGCCGGCTCCGCCTCCGCTCTGTGCCTCCTCTCTCTTCCTCTTTGGTAACTTGTACAACTAGGCACTAGCACCTAGAGGGACACTACTACTAGAATGATATGGCAATGAAGCTCAAGTGTAGAATATATAGTGTATAGCTCAAATATGTAGTGTAGAGTGTGTGTTACAATAGGGGGAGAGGCCCTCTCTATATAGTAGAGAGGGGGAGGGCACTTTTGCACATCACCCCCTATTCTATGATGGTTGCATGCATGCAACCGTCCTACTATAGGTCGGTATATTAATTACGAATCAATCAGGTTCAAAAACCAACGAAGAACCGGCTAGGAAGGCGATGAACCAGAGCCAACCGAAGTGATTTGCATTGTCTGCTGTTTCTGGAAATTAATCTGGACTGGTGGACAGCTGAACCAGCGGTCCGAGCGGTCCAATCACGAGTAAACCACGCAGACCGGCAACCGACTCCGCGCGTCAACTTCTATGGTGACACGCGTCCTGCTGGAAAGACTGAACCGCGCGGCACAGCGTCCTCTGCGCGCGCGCCTGCATTTTGGCCAGACAACGCCACATGGCGGGCCTGGGTTCGCTGGATCAAATTCGGTTTCCCATCTCCTGCGTTCAACCGCGTCTGAGCGCGCGCGTTGGGAGGCAACGCCGCCATGTCGTCATCCATGATGGGCCAGGCCGTTTGCTTGCTCCCACCAGGCCGGCAGCTGATGCGCCTGTTGCCAGCGTTGGGTGGCCTTCCTGGCCCGCTTGTCAGCTGCTGTTGGCTGTTTCCTGCACGTGGATGACGTGGCCACAGCTGGTTGGCTTGCACGGTACTGTTCGGGGGTGCTGACGTCAGACGTCAGCACTTCTTTTTAATTTGCAAAATTCATAACTATTTATTGGAAGCTCCAATAATGCAAGTAATATATCCATTTCGCTCTCTCGATGAGCCCATCGTGATGGTGTACTCCATTTCATTATTTTAGATACTTTTATTTTATGAAAAAATAAATTTTCCTGTAACACAAGTGAAAATAACAAAACTCGTGGGATTTGTTAGATAAATAATATTTTTGCTACGGTGTTCCATGAATTTATATTAGTTTGGTGGTCAAATTATATGCAATAAGGAACACCAACACTCTCCTAACAGCCGAGCGGGAGACCGAGGTAGCCACCAATTGGCAGATTGCTACCGATGCTCACGTTGTGGGTGAGTATAGTATCTTAGTTGTTGATTCTTAATATGTTCCAGCGATTAATCTTCTTGTTTGATTTCTTAGATCTTATGGCACGATTTGAGGAACTCCAGCTTGTTGGGAATGCCGCCGCTGCTGCTGTGCACGCTCCCGAGGAGACCATTGCCCAGATGCTAGGGACCGTTCATGCCAGAGTGCATGAGGTGGCCCGTCAAGGTGTCATCACGGGTGCTTCTTTTGTCTTCGCCGCCGTTCAAGCTCGCACAGGCCTGAATTTGCAGAATCTGGTCATCACGTCATAGATCTTAGATGCCATTGATGCCAACTCTGAGCACTTTGAGGCAGCAGCAGAAGCATTGCCAATGCATCTTTGACCCACTACGTCATTGGCAGGCTCCCTGAATAGGCTGTAATAGGGTGTAGTCTTTTGCAAGAAGCTCATCATTTGTAAGGAACTTATGAACAGAATGAATGCTCATGTCTTGTGAATCATGCTCTAAAACTGATCCATCAATACTTGTTTATTTCTGAAATAATCTTGTATTTTGTTTTGATTTTTTGCTCTAAAGGCGATGTATGTCACATCGACTATTACCAACGTTCTGTTGGTTGTTTACACAGAAGGCGATAATAGTGTATCGGCTATTATGCTTGATATTCTATTTGATAACCTATCTTCTTGTCTAGAAAATAAGTTGATTGCCCCTAGATACCTTAAACTATATTGATAGTCTAACAATATCTGGCCGCTTTCACCACTTACATTGGCTATTATAATCTAGTGTCCCTCTAAAAGATACTTTCAGAGCCAACGGCCCGGGCCAGCTGTTGATCTCCATCATTGATCGAGATGAAATCTCCTTGAAACTCCTTTCTAGAGAAACATTCAAAGCTTTGACGAATAGAGGAAACATTGATTGAATCATCAGCAGGCACAATCTCGATATCATTGTCTACCCACTAGATCACGTGCTGATGCATGGTTGAAGACACACAACAATTGGCATGGATCCAATCTCTTCCAAAGAGTAGACTGTAAAATCCTTTTCCATTGATGACAAAGAATGTGGTGATTAAAGTCTTGCTACCAAACACTTACTGCCCCCTGAGTATTAGACACATTGCCTCCAAAATCTCTCAACTGCATATCCATCTTGATCAGGTTTTTAGGGGTCTTGCCTAACTTTCTGAATGTTGAATAAGGCATAAGGTTAACTGTAGTGCCTCCATCCACCAGCATCTTGCCAATAGGCTTCCCATCAACAAGTCCTTTGATATATAAACCCTTCAAATGTCTATGATGCACAGGCTTATTGAATACAGCTTGAGAAGTAAGAACCAAATAAGCAGCTATCTCTTCATACTCTGACTCATCAAAGTCAGAATAAACTTCTTGATTCTTTGATGCTCTAAATTCAGCAGGCAAGATACACTGCATACCAATAGGAGCTGATTTGCCTAAATCTTAGCTTTCTTGGCCTTCTCTAGCTTGATCTCAGTCTCCCTCAAGCGTTGAACTCTTCTCTTTTGACTCCTAGAAAGATCACCAGTGCACCATTGGTTTTCTTGCCAAACATGCTGCACTTCTTTTATGTCTTCATCATAAGCATCACAATGATCATGAATTCTGCATTTATTAATGCGCTGATCCTCTATAGGTCATCCAAGTCTTTCATGAATAGACCGATGGTTGGTTTGAGATTGTTGATACTCCCTGTATTGATCACTACATTCAAGGCAGTTTCTCTTGGTTGGCAACCTCAAGCCTTCGTTCTAGCAATGCCTAAAGAAAGAATAATTCCAATGTGATTCAGCTTGTTCTCTTTCATACCTCTCTTCTTCGAGCATCCTCAAGCGCTCTTGCTCCGCATCTTCCTCCATGCTCCCATGTACGATGACAAGCTCCTCCGGGACACAGGTATGAATGATGAGTTTGAGACTTTATGGAGAGCCATGGGATGGAAAACCATCGATCCCATGGATGAAGAAGGTTCTCAACTCCTCTCCATTCAATTTCTATGAACTTTGCAAGAAACCAATTTTGGGATCTCTTTTCGTTTATTTGGACAACACTATGATGTTTCTTGGAGAGATCTTAGTAGGCACATAGGTTTTAGTTATAGTTGCACTCTAAACTTTGACTATGCCTTGCCTGGTTATGATCGCCATAAGTTTTGGGAGGAGATTTCTGGATTTGTTGAGCTGGGTCATTTTAGAGCTTTACATTCAAAAATCCAACATCCTTCTCTTAAGTTCATTCATCATTGGATTGCAATGACTTTGTTTCCTACCCACTCTGTTAGATATGTGAGCAACATTGAGATGAAGCTGCTCTTTGCAATTGTTAATAAAATCAAGGTTGCTCCTGTTAGAGAAATGTTTCTTGATTGGGTAGGAATCATCAAAGAAAATTCTATTGTTGTTTGCACTTCCCACATAACTCGCATTGCAAATGTTGTTGGTGCTTTGGATGAGGTAGAGATCGAGTATATTTCCATCCCTCGCACCATTGTTGATGAGGACTATATGGTGCAAGGGCATCACTTGACTTCAAATAATGATATGATTCATGTTATTTTTCTCGGTTATATAAATAAGATCATGTTACCTAACCAGGATCTATATTTATATAACTGTGAATCACTAACCTTTGAACTCAAGACCAAGGAAGAACCTCGCAGGGAAAGACTCATCAGGCGTGCAGCCAGAGTTGTAGCTAGGGAGGGACCCAGTGGGCAGCCTAAGTACCATGAAGAGCCTGCCCAACCTTTTTATCCTACAGGAGGGTAGGCCGCTCAGTACATATCAGACACAAACAATGCCCCAGGGTGGAATCCACCTCCACCACAACCAGTAGCAGGAACATGGTTAGAAGCAGACTCAGATGACTATGATCTACCACCACCAGTCCAACCACGAAGGAACCCAGAGCTGGAAGCCATCAATGCACGCATGGGGGAAATGCAGATCCAAACCAACAATATTCAGAACACTCTCAACACCCACGTGCAGCAGACAAACCAGTGGCTGCAGCAGCTGGATGCAAGACTCCAGCAACAGTTTGACCAGCAGAGGGCCTTTTGGGAGTACTACGGGTAAACCCCAGGACCCCAGCAATGAGCTAGCTTGGGGGAGGAGCCCCGCAAAGGTATGAGCATTGCTTGTTTAATTTCAAGAAATTTTATTTTCTTTTTAGCATATTTAATTTTCAGCATTCATGCATCCCTTAAAAAAGTGCTAAAAAAGAGAGACCAAAAATATTTATTCCACTCTATATATGTGTTGTATAAATATCTAGTTCAACCCTTGTTGAGATGATGAATAGTTGCTCTGTTTTATATTTCTCTTGTACTTGCTTTATAAACGAGCTTTCTCCAAAGTTTGGGTTTATCAGCTTTAAATGTCTCATCCTAAAAACTTAAACTAGTGGGTTGCACATGCTTGATCTTGTCTAAGTTATTGCCTGATATGATATAGTGACATGGACTGCGCTATGACTTTGTTCTAAGTGAGACTTGACATCTAGAGTTTTATTTGAAAAATATTCAAAAACAAAAGTTTCTCAATGATTATAAAATACCTACCAAGGCCATATGACATATTTTAATTCTAAAAACCTTTAGTTATATGCTACTTGTGGAACATTGAGTTAGGTCAAATTGTTGTGACCTTAGTGAGATTATGATCATGCACCCATGGTTGAGATTCACTTGCACCCATCAAATAAAGCCAACTCTCTCCCTGAGAGTTACGCACAACATGCATTCTCTATCCACCAAACTATATGCCAACTCTTACACTAAGAGTTGCGCACCATTTTCCAACAAATAAAAATGCCGACTCTTACCCTGAGAGCCGAGCAATCCTTATCTAGAAAATTACTCCTCGCATTCCATCATGACATTTCACCATTCTTCAGATGCCAAATAAAGGATATGGGCTATGCTAAAAAAAGAAAAAAAACCATGCCAAGGGGCATGAGAGATCAATAAACAACGGGAAAGAAAAATCCAAATTCACCATTCAAAAAAAAATGTGTACCTTTATAGCCCATAGTCCTACAAAAGAATTTCATCCATCTAATAAAGAGAGTCATGATGCATAGATGTCACACCCAAAAATTTCTATTTTGAGATGTGAACCGCAAACACTAAATAAACTAAAGGATTTACTAATTTCTTTAAAATTATCTTTATTCTTTTGTTATCATTATAAAATGATGAAAAGTGTGGCTTTAAAACTTTTATGAAGATAACAAAAGATGGGCTTGTGCTTGGTACCTTGCTTTGTTTTGTTGGTGTTTGAAAGAGAATTTCTAAAACCCGAAGAAGACATGACTAGGTTCTTTTCTAGTTTGAAAAATAAAGCTTCAGAGACTCAAGTTTGCCTCGAGAAGGTTTTGGGAAAACGTTTTCGGTAAAATCCTTTTTCTTGCATAGATAGAGGAAGAGCCTTTTCTTTTTCCTCTATAATGTTGGCCATCACTCTAGCTAGAAACCATCCTCTACCTAGCTCAAGCGGGCTCAGGTCAATCTCTAGTCATCCCTTGCTTGCCCTAGCCAACCATAGCTTTCCTTAGCTTGCTCTAGCACCCTTGACCTCAACTGGCTAGCTTTGGCCAACCACGGCCAGCCCCAGCCGGCCATGGCCACCCCGGCCAGGTCAGCAGTAGCCGCAGCCGGCCACCAGTGGCCAAACTTGGCCATCAGCAGTAGTCCAGTCTAGCAACAATTTGCCATCCTCTAAGACATCATAGCTTGCTTTGGCCAGCTCCTACCTAGATTGGGCCACCCCTAGCCTCACCTAGCCTCATCTGGCTAGCTTTGGTCAATCACAGCCAGCCACAGCCACCTGCGGTCACTCCCAGCTGGCCATGGCCAGCTACGGCCGGCCACAGCCGGCATAAGCTTGGCCACAACCGGCCAAAGTGCCCAGGGCAGCCAGGCCACCGCGGCCCAACCCGGCTAGGCAAAGCCAGCCGGCCTGCCCAACACCCCGGCCGCAGCTCACCTCCGGCCTGCCAACCCGCTTCCGCATCCACGTAGTGGGCTGGCCCAGCAAGCACGGCCGCACCACGGCCTGCCTAGCTCCGCCACCTCCAGCCGCTGCCAGGCGGGCCTCACCATCCAGCCCCAACCGTTGTCGCTCGATCCGCCCGCACGCGTACCGAGGTTCACCGTTCCTATAAAGGGCGTAGCCCAGTGCGCCGCAGCCTCTTCGCAACCCTATCATTAGGAGCCACCACCATGAACCCTAACCCTAGCTCCTCTTGCTGCACCGCCATAGCCGCCACCTCAGAGCTCGCCCCCGTGCCATGGATCTCCGTTGCCGTCACATTCCCGTCGGCAAGAACAAGACCACGAGCATAGCGGGAAGGTAAGGATCACGCTGGTGCCTTCCCCTTCCTCTCTTCCTCTCTCTCTCAAGGCCGTAGATAGTCACCAAGATAGCACCATCATCATTGTCCGCCGCCGCCGCGCTGCCCTTACGTTGTCCGCCCCCATCCGCCACCATCCGCCGCATTCGACCCGCGTATTGAGTTCGTGTGAACGCACGCATCTTGCCCATGCGACCGGATTTTGTTCTCGCGCCCCGCAGCCACCTTCGACCGAGCTCCACACCATCACCAATGGCGTTCGACCAAGCTAGACCCGCCTCCGGCCACCCCCTTCCGCCATGGTGCCCGTGGTCGAGTCCGCGGAGCCGAGCTCGTCGCTCCCGTACCCTCCAAGCCGCAGGCCGAGCCACGAAGCGCCGTTTTGGCAAACTCCAGCGAGCTCCCATGCCGCACCACCGCAGCTAGCGCCGCCGCCGGTGACCCAAAGCTCGCCGGCCAACCCCAGCCACCCGATCCGATCTGGACGACCCAGATTAGATCGAGCGTACCGGTCAACCGGGAGTCAACCTGCCCCGTCAGCTATCGACGTGGTAGCCATGCAAGCACCACGTGTACGCCATGTCAGTGCCGACCAGTCAACCGGGTCAACCGGCCGGTCAGCTCTGTCTATTTTGCAGAAAAGCCCTGAGTTTTTTGGTATTTGTGATTTAGTCCATCATAGTTCAAAACAAGCTGTTGATTTTTTAGTTTGAACCCTAAAGTCATCGATATTTATGCTTTAGGTCCAAAATGAGTTTTATTTTAGTTTTTAAATTATTTTTGAATACAAAATTAGTTCTATTTATTTATGGTTATGCCCCTGACCTTGTTTTAAAATAAGTTTCACGTTTTACCTCCGTTTTTAGCAAACTTATACTTTTTGGAATCATATCGACGTAAGCTACATGATCATAGTGACATTTACCATGTTCTAGGCTTTTCAAAATGTGACGTATTTGTGGGTTAGAATAAAGATCTATCAACGCCTTTTTCCAACATGCGAATAGCCTAGATCAACCTCATTAGTTCTGCCACCACAACGATAGCTCCTTTGTTGGTCACTCTTACGCTCTAATGATTGTAGTAATGAGCCCTACTGTGTAGACCGCTCTTTCCTTAGTGTTTTTTTATTGATGTTTGTTCTTAGCTTTGTCTGTTTGTGTTGCTTATTTGCTACGAATAGACGAGAGAAGTTCATGAGTGCTGAAGATCGGGAGCTGAGGACCGACAAGTGCAACAGGAATTGGAGAACAAGAGTTCTTCGAAAACCAGGATTAGCAGGATCATCAGGAGGGCTTTGAATGAGGCAAGTATAGTTTGGGTTTTATTTCTGTGGCCATGATCTTGTGACTTAATTAATGTCTAAGCAATAAACAATAAAAATTACTTTTTAGCAACTTGATGATTTATCCGTAAAAGAACCTCCGAGATTTACAGTACAGCTGTGAGGGCTACATAGCTCTAGTTTTAGCTCAGTATGAGGACCTTTTCTAACTTTTTAGCAGTTACCACTTGGCGCAAGAGGGGTGTGTCCGGGTTGGGTGTAGTTGGACCCCTGTCTATATGTGTATAGGCTGCGGTTGTGTGCCATCTAGAAGGGGGGATACTACATTCGTAGGCACAGAAACCTTAGCGGCCCTAACATGTTAGAGGAACCTTTGAAAGGCTTCACAGTGAACCCTGCCGGTCTTCCTTGGTAGTGGGCTAAGAGGCTAATCACCTTGGGCGAAAGGGTAAATCATGACTCACAGTGAAAGTGTACGCCTCTGCGCAGAGTTTATTAAACTAGTATACTAGCCTTGCTCAAGGACACGAGTGACCTAGGAATCTTTACATTAAGATGATGACTTTTGTTTGCTAACATATTCATAGTTTACCATTTTATGCCTTATATTATTTATGTTACATTGATCATGTGTTATGGGACCTATACTTTTGTTATACTTGTTGAGTTCGACATGGACTCACTCTTGCTATTCACCCCACACCTCAGGAGAAGTTTTAGGCTTGTGATCAACCAGTCAGTTGGATCCAGTAGAGTGAAGTCCACACCCAGAGTTTAAAGTAGTCTTTTTCGCTGATTGTTCATTAGGTGATCTTTTATATATTGTGTATGTTATATTTAAAGCATTGTAATTGATACTGTTTGTAGTTATATGTGAGATTTGTCCTTTAAGACTCACATATAGTGTATATCTGGTTTGTCCTTAGAACTGGGTGTGACAATTGGTATCAGCTCAATGTTGGCTGTAGGACGCAAGCCTAGTTAGCATTGTTCGATTTGGAAAACATATTTCGCTATAAAACTATTTTGCCACCTCCTTGGCTCATTGAATTGACTATTTCTCATCCTTGTCGTGTTATCACCTCCTTGAATAGCTTCCTTGGAGCTATTAATTTCTTATCCCCTTAAACCTTTAATTTTGTTGGTTTACTAAAAGCTTTCTCACCTTATCTTATTCAAAATTTTCGATGACCATTTGTCATCTTTAATCTGCCCTTTAGGATGACCACCATTGTTGGAGAAGCACGTGTAGCATCGGTGCTATGATGTGCTGCTTGTTGACTTGTTTGTAGTGATGCTTGTTGTAATGTTTGTGTGTCACCCGTGTTCTCTTGTTTTGAAGGAAGGTATAGAGGGTGTAGTTCAATCTTTGTTAAGTGGGGTAGTGTCTTCTATCCTACCTATCATTCTGATCAATCCTGATTCTTATAGTCCTACCCCATAGATTCTTGTCATGGGTTTTCATGCTTGCTTCTTTAATACAACTCAATGGATGATCAACACTAGGAGGACATACCATCAACAACCCTCAAGTAACAGTTGCCTTGGATGTCATCATCAGAGTGGCATAGCAAGAGCGTGGTGAGCCCATAATCCCACAGGTCCTAGGATCGTTTTTACTTGGCTAGTGATCTTTTACATCATGGATGGAAGGATGTTTGAAGATTGAAAACTATCCTTTTCTCCAAACCCCATGACCATCTTTTCGCCTTGCATGTTATGCTTAATCAAGAAAGATCTATACTTGTCTCGTGGGAGATATCAATTGGTAGTAAACTTAGTAATGACGTCTTGATTAATAACTGACGGTGCCATGTTGAACCTAGAGCCTCCAGTGGGTGCACACACATGGTTGTGCTCGGTAAGTGCTGGTAACATGAATTGTTAATCATGATCCATTATATAAGATACTCCCATATGTTATCTCATCATGGACCTTTTCTTTGGTCATCTTACTATATCAGTTTGAAGAACTGGACCTTGTCTTCTAGAACACTTTGGTGTTACCCCATAGACCTACATTTCTTAACTCTCAAAAAGTAAGTATGCGAAGATCAACTTTGGTCTTTCATGTGATCCAACCTTTGCCTCTCTAGTCAACCTCTATCGGTCTACAACTCCTTTTTGGTATGTCACCACGGGTCCCAAAGATCTTGGTCTTTTGGTTGATCCATGCTGACCTTTGAAACATTTCACTACAAGTGCAAACTTTGAAATAATCAAACTTTAATATCTCTCGGGTCTCTTTGGAGGATAAATAGAAGATCATGTGTTACTTCTCCTTTAAGAGATGCTATTCTACTATCTTGTCTCCATATCTTGGTATATGGATAATCTTTGATTCGCTTATCCTATTTTTTTGGATCTCGAAGCAATCTAGAGGATAAATCTTGAACTTCAACATCGACCTTTGAGAAAATCAATCTCTATAGCATGTCCCTCCAAAGCTTTTCTAAAGTAGTTGAGGCAGTCCTTGAACAACAACGAGGTGCTAGCAATCATATCTAAAATTCCCTCAAATTCCTTTCCTAATCCGGTTGCCATAGAGCCCCTGTTAAGGGAATGCACTACACTCCAGAGGATGACAAACCTCATCCTTCTTCATTTTCCTTTGGATTCAAGGAAGATATTTTTGAAGATTTTGGAAATACCTCAAAATTTACCACTTCAAGTGAGTCCTCTAACTACACCATTTAAGGATGACGATGGTTCGCACAATGAGTCTCTCCTTATGAAATACATCAAAGGACTGTCGGCCATCATGAGTCATGAGTGGTTGGCAGAAACAGAGCTATCCACCAAGGTAGCCTATTGCCCCTTAGATATTCTAATCTGCACCATTAAAGAAACCACTATAGAGGCTCACTATAGCTCTACTGATGGGATGAATATCTTTTAAAAAGCTCTAGCTGATAAACCTTCGCCCTAACGAATCTATATCCCATCACATAAGCTTCTGAGAATTCCCATGGGAGTTGCTCTTGAAAGCTATGGGATCATAAGGACTAATTCCTTTGTGCATAAATGGTCTTGAGTATCATCTAAATTTGTATATCTATGACATCTGAGACACATTCCTCTTGGTTCGTTTACCTTTTGGGGCACTCTTTTAGGAAAGATCAAAACATGGTCTCTTGATTTTGAAATCGGGAAGTTCACCTATCGCTATTCAACTTTCCGGCTCAAACAATGCGATTGTAGAAACCAAACCCGAAATCAACATTGATCATTTGTTTTGTCTCTATCCCAAGTCTCTTCGAAGCTTGGGACAAGATTCCTGTTAAGTGGCGTAGAATTGTCACACCCCAAAAATTTCTATTTTGGGATGTGAACCGAAAACACTAAATAAACTAAAGGATTTACTAATTTCTTTAAAATTAGCCAAGATTTTATTCTTTTGTTATCATTATAAAATGATGAAAAGTGTGGCTTTAAAACTTTTATGAAGATAATAAAAGATGGGTTTGTGCTTGGTACCTTGCTTTGTTTCGCTGGTGTTTGAAAGAGAATTTCTAAAACCCGAACAAAACATGACTAGGTTCTTTTCTAGTTTGAAAAATAAAGCTTCGGAGACTCAGTTTTCCTCTAGAAGGTTTTGGAAAAACGTTTTCGGTAAAATCCTTTTTCTTGCATAGATAGAGGAAGAGCCTTTTCTTTTTCTCTGTAATGTTGGCCATCGCTCTAGCTAGACACCATCCTCTACCTAGCTCTAGCAGGCCCAGGTCAGTCTCTAGCCATCCCTGGCTTGCCCTAGCTAACCATAGCTTTCCTTAGCTTGCTCTAGCCACCCTTGACCTCCACTGGCTAGCTTTGGCCAGCCACGGCCAGCCCCAGCCGGCCATGGCCAGCCCGGCCAGTTCAGCAGTAGTGGCAGCCGGCCACAAGTGGCCAAACTTGGCCATCAGCAGCAGTCCAGTCTAGCAACCTTTGCCATCCTCTAAGACGTCATAGCTTGCTTTGGCCAGCTCCTACCTAGCTTGGGCTACCCATGGCCTCACTTAGCCTCATCTGGCCAGCTTTGGCCAACTACGGCCAGCCACAGCCACCTGCGGCCACTCCCAGCCGGCCATGGCCAGCTACAGCCGGCCACAGCCGACATACGCTTGGCCACAATCGGCCAAAGTGACCAGGCCAGCCAGGCCGCCGTGGCCCAACCCGGATAGGCAAAGCCAGCCAGCCTGCCCAGCACCCCGGCCGCGGCCCGCCTCTGGCCTGCCAGCCCAATTCCGCATCCACATAGTGGGCCGGCCCAGCAAGCGCGGCCGCACCGCGGCCCACCCAGCCTCGCCCCCTCCGGCCGCTGCCAGGCAGGCCTCACCATCCGGCCCCACCCGTCAGCGTCCTCCTCCGCTCCGCGTCGCGTGGACACGCGCCGTCGTCGCTCGATCCGCCCGCACGCGCACCGAGGTTCACTGTGCCTATAAAGGGCGTAGCCCAGTGCGTCACAGCCTCTTCACAACCCTAGCATTAGGAGCTGCCGCTACAAACCCTAACCCTAGCTCCTCATGCTACGTCGCCATAGCCACCACCTCCGAGCTCGCCCCCGCGCCGTCGATCTCCGTCGCCGTCACGTCCCCGCCGGCAAGAACACCACCACGAGCATCACGGGAAGGTAAGGATCACGCCGGTGCCTTCCCCTTCCTCTCTCCCTCTCTCTCGAGGCCGTAGACAGTCACCGAGATAGCACTGTCGTCGTCGTCCGCCGCCGCCGCACTGCCCTTGCGTTCCCGGCCGCCATCCGCCGCATTCGACCGGCGTATTGAGTTCATGTGAACGCGCGCATCTTGCCCGTGCGACCAGATATCATTCTCGCACCCCGCAGCCACCTCTGACCAAGCTCCCCACCGTCACCAATGGCGCTCTGCCAAGCCAAACCCGCCTCCGGCCACCCCCTTCCGCCATGGTGCCCATGGCCGAGTCCGCGGAGCCGAGCTCGTCGCTCCCGTACCCTCCAAGCAGCCGACCAAGACCCGGAGCACCATTTTAGTGAACTCTGGTGAGCTCCCTGCTGCACCGCCGCAGCTAGTGCCACCGCCGGTGACCCAAAGCTGGCCGGCCAACCCCAGCCGCCCGATCCGATCCGGATGGCCCAGATTAGATCGGGCGTACCGGTCAACTGGGAGTCAACCTGCCCCATCATCTGCCGACGTGGCAGCCACGCAAGCGCGACGTGTACGCCATGTCAGCGCTGACCAGTCAACCGGGTCAACTTCCCGGTCAGCTCTGGCTATTTTGCAGAAAAGCCCCTGAGTTTCTTTGTATTTGTGATTTAGTCCACCGTAGTTCAAAACAGGTGTTGATTTTACTATTTGAACCCTGAAGTCATTGGTATTTATGCTTTAGGTCCAAAATGAGTTTTATTTTAGTTTTTAAATTATTTTTGAATACAAAATTAGTTCTATTTATTTACGGTTATGCCCCTAACCTTGTTTTAGCCATAAGTTTCACGTTTTAACTCTGTTTCTAGCAAACTTATACTTTTTGGAATCGTGTCAACGTAAGCTACGCGATCGTAGTGACAGTTACCACATTCTAGGCTTTTCAAAATGTGACATATTTGTGGGTTAGAATAATGATCTATCAAAGCCTTTTTCCAGCATGCGAATAGCCTAGATCAACCTCGCTAGTTGTGCCACCACAACGATAGCTCCTTTGTTGGTCACTCTTACGCTCTCGTGATCGTAGTAACGAGCTCTACTATGTAGACCGCTCTTTCTTTAGTGTTTCTTTTGATTGATGTTTGTTCTTAGCTTTGTCTGTTTGTGCTGCTTGTTTGCTACAAATAGACGAAGAGCAGTTCATGAATCCTGAAGATCGGGAGCTGAGGACCGACAAGGGCAATAGGAATTGGAGAACAAGAGTTCTTCAAAAACCAGTATTAGCAGGTTCATCAGGAGGGCTTTGAAGGAGGCAAGTATAGTTTGGGTTTCATTTCTGTGGCCATGATCTTGTGACTTAATTAATGTCTAAGCAATAAATAATAAAAATGACTTTTTAGCAACTTGATGATTTATCCGTAAAAGAACCTCCGGGATTTACAGTACAACTATGAGGGCTACATGGCTCTGGTTTTAGCTTAGTATGAGGACCTTTTCTAGCTTGTTAGTGGTTACCACTTGGCACAAGAGGGGTGTGTCCGGGTTGCGTGT
Source organism: Bothriochloa decipiens (assembly GCA_023333625.1). Taxonomy (NCBI): domain Eukaryota; kingdom Viridiplantae; phylum Streptophyta; class Magnoliopsida; order Poales; family Poaceae; genus Bothriochloa; species Bothriochloa decipiens. The sequence goes on from CM041630.1 coordinate 22,182,733, forward strand.
AGTTGGACCCCTATCTATATGTGTATAGGCTGCAGTTGTGTGCCATCTAGAAGGGGGATACTACATTCGTAGGCGCAGAAACCTTAGTGGCCCTAACTTGTTAGACGGACCTTTGAAAGGCTTCATAGTGAACCCTGCCGGTCTTCCTTGGTAGTGGGCTAAGAGGCTGATCACCTCAGGCGAAAGGGTAAATTACGACTCACAATGAAAGTGTACACCTCTGCGCAGAGTTTATTAAACTGGTATACTAGCCTTGCTCAACACGAGCGGCCTTGGAATCTTTACATTAAGATGATGAATTTTGTTTGCTAACATGTTCATAGTTTACTGTTTTATGCCTTATATTATTTATGTTACATTGATCAAGTGTTATGGGACCTATACTTTTGCTATACTTGTTGAGTTCGACATGGACTCACTCTTGCTATTCCCCCACACCTCAGGAGAAGTTTTGGGCTTGTGATCAACCAGTCAGTTGGATCCAGTGGAGTGAAGTCCACACCTGAAATTTGAAGTCGTCTTTCCACTGATTGTTCATTAGGTGATCTTTTATATATTGTGTATGTTATATTTAAAGCATTGTAATTGATACTATTTGTAGCTATATGTGAGATTTGTCCTAAGACTCACATATAGTATATATCTAGTTTTGTCCTTAGAACCGAGTGTGACAATAGAGTACCAAAAAAATACTTAGAAATAGGATCCACCTTCATACTCCACACACTTGCACATCTCAATCAAAGTGTATGACTTGTATCTCCTTGTGGTTCGGTTTTTGACTTAGCAATATATGTGATACAAGTATGCCCACTTTCATACCTACCTATTACTCCACTCAAAAGCTTTAGTAGTAGGATATGAAAGAAAGGCAAACACTACAATGCCTTTGGTGAGGTAATCATACACATTGAGCGATCAAGAGAATCATTTGAGGAACTTAGTTTTATTTGCAAAAAATATCAAAACCTCCAGAAAGATAGTTGATCTTAGGATGAATCATAAGCAATACCTATGAATCATAAAACTACAATGCCTATAGTTTTATTTGAGATTGCTACTAAGCCCCACTTTGTTTCAAGATAATAACAGGGTGGATAGTATGCTAATTTATTCAAACTAAGGTAGGAAACTTTGTTATAAATCTTGTACACTTGAAATGTAATCAGCATAAAAGCAACTCCTAATCAACAACCAAAGCCTAAGCTTTACTCAGGAATGAGTAAAGGGTAAGCTTGGGGGATCTTGTTGGCGATCCTTAATGACGAATTTATACCACCAATATAGAAACAAAAAGGGGAGAATTATATATTTTTACACACATATACCTTTACTACTAATGGAATTCCACTTGTACTGGAAGATTTGTCACTATGCAGGAAATACACCAAATACAAGGAATATTTGTAATAAAAGGGCGCTTTCCAAAAGATGTAATTGCCAACCCAAGGAAAGTCAGCCCAACCAAAGCATGTTCGGGCCAAGCCAACCATGACACAGCAGTCCAGCCCTGAACCAGAAGCCACCGATCGAAGATGGGCTCGAACTGACCCACAGGTGGGGTGGCCGACGCACCTGGGCCAGCCAGCGCACCTGTGAGGAGGTTCAGGTCCGGTCACCTCGTGTTGGTACATTCAATGCAGGGGAGGGCGCTGTGCTGCTGGGTTTTCCAATCCTATCCCCGAACCGCCTTCCACCTGCTACAAAAGGAGAAGAGGAGCACCCCCACAACACACACTCATTTTGGAGCACTACCTCATTCTCTACACTTGTTCTTTAGGCTTAGCTACTTAGAATATTTTGGAGCAAGGTTGAGCTACTTGGAGGGCTTGTCTCATAGGAAGAAGTCCTACTCTCTTGGTAATATACTATAAAGAGTTCTTCCTTATTCAAGTTCCCTATTCTTATTTACATTCTTGCATATGACCTAGAGTATAGTCTTGAGCATGATATATTCTATGATTGTGAACTAGACAATAGTCCATATGAGAATTGTTCATCATGCTCATACATGTTCTTCATTGTTCATATGATTTACAAACTTAGAGAAGATGTTAGGAATAGAGTAACGGTTCGATGTTCTTTCAGGTTTGCTTATATCCTAGCTCATCCATCCATAGGGTGGGAGTCCTAGGGGATATAGGTAGTTCCTTAGTATGCGAACGTGGTGTCCGAATGCGAGGGAGCCTTCAGATATGATGGCATGCCACAGTTGAGGGGTAGGCGGCAGGTGGTGATAGCCCTGTCTGTCCCTTGTAATTCCCCACGTTCGTATGTTGTGTAGGAGTTCGTAAATGTCCCCATCGGCTAACAGATCAGCTGCCGGGATCTCCCTATTGCTCTTGACCTTGACTTGTATCTTAACCTATTTATCATGTGACACTAACTTGTTCTATGCAAATGTATAAGATATACCTGCTCCGCTTAGGTTATTCTTTTATTCTTTATTTTACTTTTATCCTTGAGGTTGCTCTATGTGTGTCCACTATCTACAAACCATATTGTTTAACCCCTGCATAGCTATGGGCCATATTTCAATGATATGAAGTCATAACATATCTATGCTAGAGGTATTTGTACCCCCGCCTTCTTACGGGAAAATATAAATAACGATACCCTGAGCTATTTCTTGGTAAAATGCTACAACGATAGATCCGTGCGCTTGCGGATGTTATCTCTAAAGGTTACGATCTATCACCTTGGCTCATCTTACATCGTTTCTAGAGTACAATTCTAGTAAGCGTTGTTAAGAAATGCCAACAAGTGTTTTTGGCGCCGTTGCCAGGGATGAACTTTTGGTCTATCTTTTGTAACGACATTAAGAAACATCAACACTTGCCTCCTCTAATTTCTATTATTTATATTCTAGCTATGCCATAGATGGTGGATGCTCTAGGTTATCCTTTCCAGGGACTACCCAGAACTGAATGAGATGATAATGATAGATGCCTCTAGGGAGGTCTGCCCTTGCTTATATAGCCTGGTGGGATGAACCATAGCCCTTGGATCAAACCGACTTGAAACAATGGTTGAGATGCGTTGTAGAGATCAGTTGGAGGCCGTCATACGAAGGCGAGGCCACTTGCAAGTGGGCCCAGGCTGGCTGGCCTCACCTGGTATCCGCCAGGCTCCCGCTTCGACCTCGTGTTTTCTACGCCCTTCTAGTGCCTCTTTCCGATCCGATTGCGTAATGAGTCATGTCGTGGATGGATTCTTTCCTTTCCTAGCTTCTGGATAAATCCCTGAAAAATATTATTTCATAGAGCCATGGAATCTTGTTGGATTAGTCCCTGGTCTTACAGATGATGATTTCAAGGGCCTTCTAGAGTCTTCCGAGTCGTAACCATCGAGGACTTTCTCTCCGGTGCTCCAAATATGGCAAGTGATATGTCCGTTTCGATTGTCTCGACAAGCTCTTTACAATGGTGTGCTCAAATCCTTACTTGAGATACTTTTATGACTAGTATAGTGCCCGTACTAACGCCACGGTTTCATTTTAAACAACCAAGGATGGTATTTTTTTGATACTAAAGCTATGAAAATCTTCGATAGTACAAATCAAACATTTAAAAGATAATATATGCAATGGCAACAATGCATAGATGTGGTATGTTTAAGATCCAATAAAAACAATGATACATAGTGATAGATACATTTGCACTGGCCAGATTAAAGAATCCATTATTAAAAATAATACGTTTGCACTGATATCATTTGAAATAGGTTGATAACTTCGCAGGACCCACCACTCAAAGGGTTAGAATTACAATCATAAATATATAATCTGCCAATCGTCTTCTATGCCCAGATACATAGGCCTAAATAAGTATGTCTTGGTAGCAGTGACCACTGTGGCAAATGTTGAGCAAGCAAATAGTATCTTGATTACATATATGTATCCCCTGAGAAAAAAATCTAAGCAAGCAAATGAGAACACTAAGAAAAACAAAAAATTAATGCACAGACCCTTTTAACTTTGTTTGTCCTCTGAAACAACCAAAAATTTATCAGTAGGACCGATGTACACGTACTCGTGTCCTAGTAGAAAATCATTATCATCCAGATTATAGATACAAATCGATCCCATGGAAAAATTATACACATCAATCAGTTAATAGATAAAACAAACACTATTCCACGTCTAAAGGCCACAGATGTCACGATCGTTGACATGCATCAACCACGTACATCAGCTAAGATAAAACTACTATACACAGAAAAAAATCTAAAGCATTCAGAGATAGATCACGAAAGTCACCTAGCGCCAGAGAAGGAAAGCACGTTGGCCCTGATGCACTGTCGGGGCGACCATGGTCGTAGAGTCCCGCGATGCCGCAGTAGATCTTCAAGGAGGGTATGTAGAACAAGTTCCGCTCCAGCATGTTCGCCACCGCCTGCCGCAGGTCCTCTCTCACGGCGTCACCTGCGGCCGCCCTGAGCGCCTGCTGCTGCCGGCGTGCAGTGTTTGCCGGCTCGACCTTGAGCACCTTCAGCACCTCGACCGCGGCCGGCGTCCATGACTCCACGTCGGCTAGGACGCGCCACCGCCGGCCTTGAACCTGCCGGGCTTATCAGTTGAGCCGCCATCATTCCCTAGTGTCCTGGTGGATCTTGCGGTCAAAGGAGAGGACGTTTCTTTGGTTGCTTTTTATTTTTCGGAATCAGAAAAAATGCATTAAAAAGGTGGAGGAGGTAGCCAACGAACCGCAGACGTTTGGGCGCTGGCGTGAGAAACAGGGATGAGGATTTGATACACTTGATCTAGGCCTTTGATTCTGTAATGAGTAAAGAGAGAGAAGATAGAGAGTAGATCTGGACGGAGTAGGAGATGTTGTTTTTCTGTGTATACTTTTCTGGGTGCATGGATAGTATCCTTCTCAGCGGGGGACATTTTCTTGTGTGGATATAGGAAAGAAAAGATGGTGCATTAGTAGGGTAAATGAAATATTAACTATCGTGCAAAATAAGTGAGAGCAACACAACTCGTGGAAATCATTAGAATAAATCTCTACTTCCTTACTTTATCTTTGAATTAAGGCCTTATCCTAGATCAGTTGATGGCTAAAAATTAGAGTTAATTAACATCAACACTGCGCCAGGTAGTAGTTGGTGGCGTCGTGGTTGCACGCGGCAAGGGAGTCTGTGTAGGCAGTGAGCGCGGCGACGAGCTGCATGGCCTCCACATGCCGTGCCGCCGGGGCGCCGTTATGCGCGTGGAGCCAGCCGCGGGGCTCCGGCTTGGCACCCCAGGACACGGCCTGCATGACCGACGGCGCCGGGTGGGCGCAGAAGGAGCAGGTGGGGGTGTTGGCCACCGCGATGCGCACTACAAGATTTTGTAGCTTGTATTTGTCACGAATGCTACAAATTTCATCTTAAAAAGTACTTTTGATGATGAAAAGGGCTCGTCATAAGCTCGTCACAAAAGCTCCGTCATAAAAAGTACCACGTGATGATTTAAGTACTGTCGTCACAAAATGTCAAGACCTTTTGTGACGATACGTTTTTGGTGTCACATATTGTACCCTGTTATGACGACAGATATTGTCACATTTAACTTATTCAACGCGTCACATTACATACATGCTGTCACAAATGAGCAGCCCGAGGACAAGTTTGGATGAGTTTTTGTGACGCCACCGTACCGTCATGTATAGGTAGTTAAACATGGTTAAGAAGTCTTCATGCATTATATATTCATTCAGTGATGAATCTCAGCAAAGGTCACATCACATTGATACAAAAGTCACACCTTCATTCACATACAACTCCAAATCATATGATACATTAGATAGTGCAAAGGTTCAAATACATCACACAATAAGTTGTGCTTTCCATGTGCAAATGAGTTTATATAGTTGCTGACAATACAAAGTTTGTAGTCCTAGCAATACATTAGCTCCTATGTAGCGAATGTATATAGTTAATGTATACAGAGTTTATATAGTTGCTGACAATACAGGAGAATGTGCGCCTTGCAAGAATATGTAGCTTCCATGTCCCTCACTTTCCTCCTTGCTTGCTGCACCTTTCAATTGAGTAAAACAACACAAGTGAAAATAAGTAGTTGAAAATAAACTAAAATAAGGCTAACAATAAATTTTCATTAGAAACATTTAGTAGCACATCCAGTATGGAAAAAAATCAAAAAGCAAGAAATTTTAGTCTAGGCAATGGCTGAATAAACTAATGACAGCAAGACTAAAATCAGAAAGCATGGTTAAGTTGTTGGCTGCAATTTTGAAATAAAATGGTCACTAGTACATATATAAATCATTATAAATGGTAACCCGTACATATACTCATGCACCCCTATGTGCAGCAAGTACCAGGAGATAGCATAGAGGATGCAGTAGATCAAACATGCAGGCAGCAACAATACCAAACAAGCAGCTAGCAGTACCAAACACATAGGCAGCAGATCAAACACTTCAGTACCAAACACATAGGCAGCAGAAGACCAAATCACAATACTAAACTTTACCTCAGCTTGCAATAAACAGATTGTCTATGCTTCTTTCCCTTCTTCAAAACAAGATATAATAAAATCAAGTCATTCTTCTAGTCACAAATAAACAAAAGAAATTAAATGAAAAATGTCTTTGCTAAGCTATCTACAATTCAATATGCAACATATATCCATCTCATGTAAAAGCAGTGACTTCGGTGTTGCATTTTCATCACATAAATTCAGTTTGCAAGAGTATTAAAAGGAGTGGCTTCGGTGTTGCATTTTCATTACATAAATTCAGTTTGCAAGAGTATTTAAATTGGAATTTCTAAAATTGTAGCTTTCAAGAAAAAAGTTAGCTGACAGTTCAATCCATGGTGTTGCCTTGTTTCTTACTGCATTCATCGAGAGCAGTTCAGACCAGTGAGATAATTAAGTATTGCATTGTCCTCTTTTGCGTGTTGACGGATCCATCCAAGGACTGAATAGATCGATACACAGCACTAATGAGCAGCCTCACCTTTGCACGAAAATTCAGATAAGGTGATAAGAACAATTTTTCACAAAAACTGTCAAAAGCCAATTTGCTTTGAACAGATAGTTTGTGCCTGTTTTCTCAGATAAATACACATGTACACAATTCAGCAACTACCAAATGCTAAGAAGAACTGAGGCCAATGTCTTTCCCACTTGCACCCTGCAAGAACACAGCAACAAACAAAACATGTTTGTCAGATTCCCACTTCAAAATCAGAATCTGCGGCGTCTAATATTCTAAAAAAAAATTACGACCTTGCATCCCAGGTTATTGTGTACAGCACCACCAAGTCCTTAGCCACCAACGCCCTAAATCAACTAATCCTGTTCTATTGCTCAGTGTATATACTTTCTACATCGCACAGTCAGAAACTAAGAATACAGGGAGGGTGATGTCCATTTACAAAAACAACAATCAGGGTCCTAGTATGCAAAGGGGAGCATTAAACTGAAGCTGAGTTGTGTGTTTACACTACACAGCATGGTATAAATTGACTCAAAACTAGACCCTTCATAGTTCATGCACCAAAGACTAAAACACACATTTTATGGAATACGTACAACTTCATAGCAGAAGTGCAGTATATACAAGAATTAACAGAGGGAAATGCTTAATCAAACCAACACGTGAATTCAACACAACACTTCTTATCAGGTTTTGATTTCTTAGTATTTTATAAGAGGAATTCTAGGGTCGTATGGATGGATATGTTTTAGAGGAACCATATGCAGTACCACTTCTCTTCAAGTAAACCTGAACCAACGACCATGCACAAGAGGTACAAGCTAGCGAGCTCAATCATGCGAATTCATGACTTGACCTCATCGAGCGAAATATCACAGCTACCTGCAGTCCGGCCTGCGCCCTGCAGCACTTGTTCGATCCCAGTTTGCTAGACGCCCAAACACAGAAGTCAGACAACCACCGGCTGCATCCCAAGCACACGAGTAGCCCCTTCCGCCATGCGAGGAAGCCACAGAGGAATCCACCATCACTGCGTCAGATCCAGCCATGGCCGAAGCCACCATAGTCGCGACTCGCGGAATCTCGGTGGCGAAGAATGCTGCAAGAATGAGGACGAAATCAAGTACACGGGAGATATAGAATTGGGGATCGATTTCGCGCGCAGAGCAAACCAGTGCGACCGCCCGCGCATCCGAGCGAGGGATCGACTCGCGAAGACGAAGGCGTACAACGGAGCCGCGCTCGTCGATTCCGCCTCGGTGGATGAGGGTGAAGCCTCACGATGTATCGCACGATGCATCAAGGCAGGATGCGAGGTGGGGCGGCACGAGGACGTTGAACCAGTACCCGGCCGCTCGCGTCCACCTCGCCCATCGCCGTCGCATGCCGGCATCCTCCCGCCGGACCTCGATGGGATCCTCAGTGACTGTGTCACGGGCGGGGGTGTTGCCGGACTGTGGGAGGAGGAGGCGAAGGTCGGGTCTCAAGGACTTCACGTTGAGATGGAGGGGAGCGGGGAAGGTGATGGTCTAGGGTTTCAGCCAGGTTTCATCTCCACCGTCAATCTGATCTATTCGACGGAGGAGATGGAACTGAGGATGATGGGCCTTGGGTCTTGGAGCTGATTAGAGATTATTTAGCCCATTATTTACTACTATTTATTAATTATTAATTTTTATTTTCATTGAATAAGACAATTTTTGAGTAGCAAATAATTTCAAATGGAAAGGTCATAAAAGACAGAATCGTATAAATCATTAAGACCTATAATTGATAAATAGGTCATTTTTGTATTTGACAAAATGTTAGCAAAGTAAAGTTCAAAATCCACAAATTTCACATATAGTTTCATAAAGTATGTGCAAGATTTAATATTTTGTGACTATTGTTTACTAATATTTTCTCGAATACAAAAATAACCTATGTATCAAATATAGATCTTGATGAGTTCTACAAACATGGTATTCAAAAGTTTTTCATTCGAGGTAATTTAGTGTCTCATTTGACCAGGTTTGACCAAGTCAAATTTTGAAATTTTAAAAATATAACTAGTGTTTACTAACACTTTTCAAATGCAGAAATGACTTATGTATCAAATGTGGACCTTGATGAGTTGTA
>CM041630.1:22191813-22215811 GCA_023333625.1 Bothriochloa decipiens
AATGCAGAAATGACTTATGTATCAAATGTGGACCTTGATGAGTTGTACAATCTTGGTATTCAAACTTTTTTCATTTGAGGTCATTTGGAGGCTCAATTGGCCAAGGTTGACCAAGTCAATTATCTGATTTTGACAAAATGATACTTTGACCATAGTTTTTAAAGCCCGAAATGATCTCAAATACAAATTCATGAATACCATGTTTGCTGAACTCATCAAGATCTACATAGGGTATTTTGGTCAACTTTGCATTTAACAAATTTTGGACGGTTATAATGTGAATTTTAAAATTTTCACGGCTCAAACCTAGTTTTCAGAACCCTGGATTGTCTCAACTTGAAAAGTCTTGAATACCAAGATTGGTCTATTCATCAAGATCTACATTTGATATATAGGACTTTTTTGCATTTGACAAAGCCTTAGCAAAGTGTAGTTCTAAATCCACACTCGATATTTGGAGTTCAGAGAGATGTATAAAATTTGTGAACAACGTTATAAAAAGATGACCAAAATCAATACATTAACTTAATAGGTAATGATTTTAGAAAAATATAGAAAAAAATTATCGCATTTAGAGTTAGTACGTGGAAGGAAGACTAGTTACAAGTTTTAACTATAGATTTAAAAGATAAAACCTTGTGTTTATGTCCTTGGTTTTTTTAGTATTTAAATAATTTATTTTTCTGCGTGGTTCATTGCTTAGTGGAAGTGGAACATCTTACCACACTCGTAGAAAAAGGAGGAAATAACCATTAACACACAAGAGTAGTAGTGGAGTGGTGGTATGACAACCTCTTGCATCAAGAGGTCTGAGCATCGATTCTTCCCTGACGCAGAATGTTTTGCTGTTTTCTTTATTTTTAGTAAAAATCTTCTTTCTTTTTTTTTTTGGAAAAATAAGGAATAGATCTTTTAAGTACGTTAAATAATTCAAATGGCAGCACAAAGCTTTACTTAGCCTGGTGGATTGGTCGTTCCGATTGGTGCCAAAGGTTGCAGGTTCAATCCCTGGACGCCACATTATTTTTGCTATTTTTTCTTTTTGATTTTTGGTAAAATAAGGAATTCATATGGTAAATTGAATAAATAGTCCCAAAAGTAACAAAAGCTTCCTTGGCTTGGTGGTATGCTTGCTTCGTTTGTTGCTGAAGGTGGCATGTTCCATCTCTATATTGCCACGATACTTTTGCTATTTTCTTTCTTTTTGATAAAACAAGAGGACTTTTGCTATTTTTTTCTTTTTGATAAAATAAGAGGATTGTTCGATCCCTACACATCACATTAATTTTGCTATTTTCTTTTTTTTGATAAAATAAGAGCACGCTAAATAAAAGGATAGGACACCACGTTATAGCACACACGGATGCTTGTCCTAGTGGCGCTTTGTGCACTTTACTTTTGTTCCAAAGGTAATGAAAATCAATACAATAACATGATAGATAATGATTTTAGAAAAGTTTAGAAAAAATCATCATATTTGGAAAATGGATTTATAAATTGTAATGAAAAAAGAAAGGAAAAAGAAAAAAAATCACGCAGCCCTACTATTTTAGGCCTGGCATGACTCCTCTACTCGGCCCCTCTTCATTTTCACCTGGGTCAAGGCCCAGCTCTGGGCCTAGCAGACATGGTCAAGGGACCATCTCCTACTGAGGTATTTTATGACATTAGGTGCCATAATCAAAGGATGCCATCATAAAAGGATAGGACCTAGCGTCAAAAAAAAAAGAAATCGACAAACGTCTCCTTGCCCCACACAATTTCTGATGAAAGTTGCTGTCTTTATGTGACGAAACAACAAAGTCGTCATAAAAGCAACTGGCTCTCCTCAATTTGTGACGACATAAAATTTTGCGTCATATTATGCTATATTATATGACAAAATCAGGCCTCGTCACAAGGAATGTTGTCATAAAAAGTAGGATTTCTTGTAGTGGCGCCGGGTCCCCTCATCTGATGCCTCATCGAGTCGGTGCACTAGGCGCTCCAGTCCGGGCTCGGCCGGGGCGTCATCGGAGAGGGAGAAGTGGAGCGCGCACGATGGCCGCATCGGCGTGGCGGAGGCGGCAGTGGGGTGTAGGGCTGGCTAGGTAGCTGGTGCAGGTGGCGCGTGGGCGGTGCTGCGTCGTCACAGCAGCCAACGAGGGAGGTTAGATGGGAGATGGTGTGGGGTTGTTTTTGATAAATCACATGGGGCCCAGTCTACGTGGACATGCCACGTAGGCAAAACCGGACTGGTTTTGGCATTTGGGCCTATGATGAACTGGTTTGCAAGTTCGAGGGGCTGTATACCCAGTTTCATAGTCCATGGACCTATTTGCCACAACAGTGCAAGTCCAGGGGCCTGTGATGCATTTCACTATAAAAAATGTCTAAATTCTCTAAAAAATTAGACATGCAGATGATATAATGATACACAACCTTGTAGAATATATTGGTCAAACTCAGCTTCGTTTGTGAGATGTAAAATAACAAATTTCAAGCCTGAGAGTAGTCGAGATATTTGTTAGAAATTTGTTATTTTAAAAAGATGATTGTAGCACTCCTTCAATACTATGTTTCAAAAAGATGATTGTGTCGTGTGCATATTTTACAATATGGCCACACTATATGTGGTGTCGTAGAATAACTTGCCGGGGGTGTACGTACCTTTGTGGTTCGTTGGATCAGCCTCTCGATGACACGATGCCATCCAAGTTTTACCGGTATTTTACTGAAGAATATACAGACAATGTCTCCAAAATACTATCCGCACTAAAGATGGCAACAGGTAAAATCCACGTGAATACTGATAGCACAAATCTGCACCCGCGAGCAAATTTTTATGCCCGCACCCACACCGGCTACCTGCGACGGCAGCAATTTGCGCACGCACCCGCTATCCGCGGGCATACCCGTATACCCACGGTTGGAGGAGCGAGCAAGGTTGACGCTGGGTGCCGAGGTCGCGGCCTCGCCGAAAAAGCAGCCTTGCATGCCCTTGCGACTATACGGACAAGCATGGCTGAAGTTCAGTCACAAGCTAAAAACTAGTTAGACACGACTAACACAACTGACGAGAAAAAACATCAGTGAAGACCAATGTAGCATGTATGCAGAGAATTAAAATGGCCGAAAACTAGGAATTAGTATTAGCGAGGATCTTGTTCACCTTCACAGAGCGCATCGCAGACCTCTTTCTTGGTCACATTCAGTGTGCGCAGCAAGATGGCAAATGGTTTGCTCCTTTTTCGGATCTAGCACCTTGTTCTTTGCCTTGGGCGACGGCAGCATTGGCCTCCCCGTCGCCTCCTTGGCTGGCGCAGTGGCAGGATTGCAAATGAATAGTGTCTCAATCTCCTCATTCACCTTGCAATAGTTAAGTGGACCTTCTTATGACATCAGGCACGAACAAACTAAAACATCTGAAAAAAGATGGAAAATTTTGTAGAGTTCTCACTGGAATGAATTTGGCTTGAGGCGATTCCACACCATGACATGGTCAGAGCACCCACCAGAACTAGGCGGCAGCATCAACATACACAAACAAAACACTTACAGTCTTTCCAACGGACATGCTCCCTCACTCAGCAAAGCAAAACAAGCACTTTCTCTTTCAGACCAGTGTACATCCCAGCCACAGTAATACTAACCTGAAAAAAAATTCAGTATGAAAACCACACTTCATAAGCTGAAGGGACTAAAATTCAGTATGAAAACCGCACTACAAATGATCAACACACATGCGAAGCCCAACCTTCTCAACAACAACAAAAAAAAAATCACCATTCTTAGCAAAAGCTCATCCACTTCTTAGCAATAGCCTAAAGAAAAACACAATTGTCTAAAACAAAAATGAAACATAAGACATAAAAAAGCCATTTTACCCTATTCTACTCAAAAGAGTACCCAAGTATACTTTAAAAGATCATAAGTAGGGATGACATTTTATTACCTTCTACAAGAAGAAGCCAACACACAGCAGGCTTCAAAAAATACTAGGCAACTCCTTCAGTTGAAGCATGAGCTCTGAAAAGAAAATCAACACAACTCAGATGACAGAGCTAGAGACCTTGCAAACTAACTCGCTGAAGATGAACTAACAATCCACCGCATAAAATCAGCCAAAATCAGGCACCTAACCAAAACTCAACTTCAATTGCATTCGCAAAACTCAAATGCAGCTGCACCCTCAAATGCAGAAAATCGACCAAAATCAAGCACCAAACCAAAGAGAGATGGCTAAGCTAAAAAATCTTATCAACTCAAATAAACTCAAAAATTGGTCAAGACAACTGAAGGGGCAACTCTGTCAACTTCATCATCTATAGATACAACGGAGCCAAACGTAGAGCCGGAATAATCAACCACATGCACAACCCAAAAATCAGCAACAATAACCCAAAATAAGAAAAACACAGGGCATGGAGAAAAAAAAGCAACTTACAAAAGACACACATGCACCCAAAATCAGATGGCTGAGCTAAAAAAATCAAATCAACTCAGCTAAACTGAATTGGCCATGAAAACTAAAAATAACCTACGAAAACAAACACACTCAATGCAAAATACAGAAAACTGCATTTCCGAACACAGTAGATACAAAGATAGCTATAAAAACATTGAATCTAGAAAAACAATTCTAAACAAAAGGATCTTAATTCATCTTAGCCACAACAGCTGCAAATCACCTGCAGACACAAAAAAAGGAGCCATCAAATTCAAATGCAACTCAATTAAACTCATCTAAATCGACAATGAAAACTCAAAAAGAACCCAAGCAAATAAACACACTCCACTAGTGTCAGCTCATCTAAATCAGCCATGACAACTCAAAATAACCCAAGGAGATAAACACACTAAAATGGCTGAACTATAAAGAAAATAAAGAATTCAACAAAACTCATATGGCAGAGGTATAAAAAATCAAATGCAACTCTAGTAACAGAAGCAACTCAAGGAAAAGCAACTGCAATATCGGGCACAAAGACAAAAGCTGTCACAAAAGAAATACAACTACATGGACCATTAACAATCATAAACTGAAAACAACTCAGCTCAACTCAGATGGAAGCATTCAGAGCTAAAGAAACAAGTGCAGATCCACCCTCCAGAACTAATTAACAGGGGAGGGCATACACCATGTGATGATTGTCAGTTACAGCCTCGCAACGCAGTTGAAGAAGCAAGATAAGACCACGGTGATGCACTATGCATCTAGTGAGAATCTCTAAGACAATAAGTTCTTGAGATGGGAGTGCTCAAAACCGGTCAAAACATGGGACACTAGAATTTGTAGGTCAAAAGCATGGGACACTATAATTTGCATGTCCTAGCTCGATGTACCCAAAGGAAATGGCATTTCTGATCTGACAGTTCAATGGACACATGCAATGCACATGCAAGAGCAACCGACCACAGTGAATGCTAAGCACGGCATGTGATGTGCCACTGGCCAGCGCTATACACCCACCCAACGCAACGGGAAGACAAGAGCTAGAGAGATCCACAGAAACCACAAGCCCATGAACACTCATAGATCAACATGCTTGCAACTTTGCAAAAGGATGATGGGTGGGGATACACCTAGTACAAATGTTCAGCTGCTTTCCAAGATGCACATCTGCTCTCCATCCAAACATTATCGCCAACACACCTTATATCACTTCTACACAAGCAGTCAAAACACATATTTTATTCTACAACGACAGTACATCACACTTTGATAATAAGATCACTGCCATTCATTCTGCAACAATATGAATCAGGTAGGAGTAGCACAGATTTGTAACTTAGTAGCCAGCCCACAACAATAGGTCTTGTTGTCAGCTCCTCTAGCTTCTCCACCAAACACGTCTGCACCTCTAAATTCTCATGGAGCACAGCAGACACCCACCACCTCAGCACAGAAGTAGCAGTCTACCGTAGCCATTTTAATCGCAGCCATCGACTACTCTCAAAATAAATCAGATTTCTTCTTTCCACTAGTTACAATAGAAGTGACAAAAACACAAAAGGCTTTTTCAGTTTGCAACAAAAACCACCTTGATAAATGATAAATAGAAAGAACAAGAAGAGACAAATGCACAGAAGGCCATAGTAATTGTCAACGTGACAAGCATGTTGCCCCATGATCGGCTGGCCACCCCGGAGCCCCTGCCCCATCATCTGCGGCATCCGGCTCTGCCCACCACGTCACGCACCCTTAGCCTGCGCCACGCTCTAGCCCACCCACATGCAGTAGCTCCAGGAAAGATGGAGAGGACACAAGAGTCTGCGTGAGATTTCAGAAAGAGCGTGAGATAGAGATGGGAGCCGTCAATGAATCACGGTGGAAAGTGGAAACGATTTGCTGATTCTGTAATGCATCATGCATCTTATATGGCCATACTCTTTGAGTTGAGCCTGTATCATTTGTTGCTGATCCTAGTGGTCGCGACCTCACTACCCCCCACATGCTTGTTATCAATGAATACACGTGATTGGAATAACTTGTGCTGGAACATTAGAGGAAGAAATGCATCTGGGAAATGGGAGGCAGTCAGAAACAAAATAGAAGAAAGCTCTTGTGCTATCCTCTGTCTGCAGGAAACAAAAAGGAAACACTTTGACATAACCTACATCAGGAAATTTGCACCAATATGTTTTTATAGTTTTGATTTCATTCCTTCAAATGGGGCCTCAAGAGGTCTTTTAGTTGCCTGGAATAGTGCTATTTTCAGAGGGTCTGTCATGGACAAACAGATATATGGCATTACTGTTGAATTCAAATCAATTCACAGTAATGAATCTTAGAAGCTAACAAATGTATATGGTCCATGTGATGAACCTGAGAGATCCAATTTCATTGAGTGGTTTAAGGGTCACAATGTTGATGAAGATCCCAATTGGTTGTTTCTGGGAGATTTTAACTTTTACTAATCTCAGCAAAAGAAATAAGCATGGTGGAAACCTCAGTGACACTTTCATAATTAATGATGCCATAGGGCATCTGGGCCTCATTGAACTTCCACTAAAAAGTAGAGCCTTTAAATGGAGTAACATGTAGCAAAATCCCCTCCTGGAGCAACTAGATTGGTTTTTTACTTCAGTTAGTTAGCAAAATCCCAGCACTGAAGTTCAGCCATTGGCAATATTTACCTCAGATCACCTACGTTGCAGAATTGTTATTGGCACCAAGATCCCAAGAGCGAATGTTTTCAGATTCGACAACTATTGGGCTGAGAGGAATGATTTCATTAATGTAGTCCAACAGTCATGGCTCTCCACTAAAACTAGAACAAATGTAGCTAAGAACATTACACACAAGTTCAAGTCCCTGGGATATACGCTCAAGCAAACAGTTCTCAAACGTGCAGCTCCTAATTGACAACTGCAACTCAGTGATTAAAACTCAGGATGATATAGAGGATCAAAGAGGACTGTATAACCCTAAAGCAAATCTGAGGAGAATAATAAAAGGTCAGCTCAGTTAACAGGATCAGGTTTGGGGTGAGTGCACAAAATTCTTCTTGGTATGGCAACAATTTCTTATAGAAGAAATTCCATTTCCCAGCTAAATAATGAGCAAGATGCATGGATTAGTGACCATCAAGGTAAAGCAGGTTTGCTCTGGTCGGCCTTCAGAAATAGGATGGGTCAAACCTCCATTCCCAGCATGCTCTTTGACTTAGCAAGTATGATTGAACCAGTAGATGGGCTAGAATTCGTTGCCGAGCCTTTCCCTCCCAAATGAAGTAGATGCAGTGGTTAAGAAGGTGCCCCCTGATAAGGCACCAGGCCTGGATGGTTTTAGTGCTATTTCTTAAAAGATGTTGGCCAATCATCAAGTATGATTTCTATATTCTCTGTTTAGAGTTCTACTATGGTCAGATCAGCCTAGAAAGCATTGTCCAGAAACAACGAACGATTTCAGACTAATTTCTGTGATGAAAATATCCCTCAAGTTGCTCACCAAGATCCTAGCTGATAGGCTGTAGGCAGTCATAGTAAAACTAGTTCAATAAAACCAATACGGCTTCATTAAGTCAAGATCAATCCAGGAGTGCCTAGCTTGGAGTTATGAATACATTCACCAATGCTATCAATCAAAGAGAGAAGTTATAATCCTAAAGTTCGATTTTGAGAAAGCATTTGACACTGTAGAGCATTCAGCTATAATCCAATTCATGACACATCTTGGCATGCCTGACACATGGATCATGTGGGTTAAAAACATCCTTTCCTCAGCCTCATCTGCCGTTCTACTGAATGGACTCCTGGGAAGTTCTTCAAATGTAAGAGGGGGGTAAGGTAGGGAGACTCCCTTTCACCACTTTTGTTTGTCCTAGCAGCTGAGTTATTGTAGACGGTGATAAATTTGGCATCTCATCTAAACCAATTGAAAAAACCTCTACCATTGGAAGGTAAAGATTTTTCCCATAGTACAATATGCTGATGATACCCTAATGTTCTTGCAAGCTGACACTGGACATATAAACTTCCTCAAAGATACACTGCAAATGTTTGCAGACTCCACAGGCTTGAGGGTAAACTACAGGAAATCACAGATGTATTCAAGTAATATTTGAAGAATGACAGAGTTAGCAGCTGCTCTAGGGTGTGAGATTGGCTCAATGCCTTTCACATTTCTTGGCCTCCCAATGGGAACAACAAAACCAAAAATAGAGGATTTCACCCCAATGATGGACTGAGTGGAAAGAAGATTATCTGCATGTTCTACCTGGCTTTCCTACAGTGGCAGATTAGGCATGATTAACATTACCCCTATCACCACCAATAATATGTGCAAAGTTAAGCTTCCTAATGGGGTTATAAAAAATATAGATAGAATCAGAAAGCAGTGTTTGTGGTGGGGCAGTTTAGAGAAAAAAAGAGGAGGGAATCTAGTAGCCTGGCCAACAGTAATGCTACCCAAGGAAAAGGGAGGTTGTGGTATTTTGAACCTAAGATTACAAAATGATGCATTATTAATGAAGCAGTTGCACAAATTCTATAACAAAGAGGACATCCCCTTCGTCAGATTGGTATGGTCTAAGTATTACATCGACAGAGTCCCACATGCCACCAGAGAAGTGGGATCATTTTGGTGGCGTGACATTCTTAGACTTAATATCATCTATAGAGGAGTGGCCAAATGTGAAGTAGGCAAAGGGGACACTGTTTGTGGGACGATCTATGGCTGGACAACACAATAGCATCCAAGTTTCCAAGGTTGGCCTCTTTTGCAACGTTAGATAGTCTTTCAGTTTGAGTGGTAATGCAAGCTGATGATCTGGATGAACTGTTCATGTTGCCATTATCCATCGAAGCCTTAGAGGAGCTAGAATCATTGCAGCATCAGCTAGAAGAGATTAAAAGTGGACATCAATCTGGGGTGATAAATATACATCCAAGAGATTCTACAAGCATGCCTTCAAGGGAGTGGAAGCACATCCTATTTTCAAGAAAATATGGAAATCCAGGTGTACTCCAAGAATTAAATTCTTTGTTTGGCTGATCCTGATGGATAGACTCAACACCAAAACTATGCTCCAGCGAAAACACTTGAACGTACAAAGTGGCCAGGTTTGTGTGATGTGCAACACAGGGGAATTGGAAACGATTGATCACCTATTTTTCAGCTGTCCCTTTGCTATGGAATGCTGACAGAAGATAGGTTCTGACTGGGATGTCAATCTTGAACTTTTTGAAAGGCTCACCACAGGACAGACGACA
The DNA here is from genome assembly GCA_023333625.1 of Bothriochloa decipiens. Taxonomy (NCBI): domain Eukaryota; kingdom Viridiplantae; phylum Streptophyta; class Magnoliopsida; order Poales; family Poaceae; genus Bothriochloa; species Bothriochloa decipiens. The sequence goes on from CM041630.1 coordinate 22,201,510, forward strand.
CACCATAGTCCTCGTTTCTTGGAGGCTATTCTCATTGCTACATGGGAGCAGTGGAAGCTCCGCAGCGACAAAATTTTCCAGAGGCGTGATCCTACTCCTGTGTTGTGGTTTTCTAATTTTAAAAATCAATGCCTTTTGCAGTCTGTTAGGCTTAAGGATGACCTTAGGTCGTCGTTTTGTGTTTGGTTAGATGCCTTCAGCTAAACACTGTAAGTAAGGACTTTTCTTCTTTTTATCTATACCTATCTATAAAAAGCGAAAATTTCTCCACCCAATTTTCTTTCACCTCCGTGTTTGGATTGGTGACGATAGGTTCCTCTCCTCTACGTCCAGTCTGTACAGAATTAGGATTATATTTAATTTTCTGCCTCTCCTTTAGTTTGCGTTCAGAGTCCGTTTAGAACTAGGATTTTATGGCATCCTAGCTTCTATTCGGACGGTGAAGATCGGGTAAAAGGTAAATCCAAATCCAACAAGAATAGCACGCAACAGCAAAGATGAAAAAAATAGTCAAAAAAACTTGACATGAATGAGAATTGCCTGTGTTGTTGTCGTTCAACTTTGACACTTATCATTATGGATGGTCTCCCAACCAAATACAAGCACAAATAAAAATAGCTCCGAAAACACAAATAGCTTATAAAATCAAACCAATCCACCTATACATAAATCGATCAATTTGGAAATCAGATCAAGCCTCCAGGTCGTCCAAAGTGCCCGTGACGTGCCTCAGCGCCGCCATCAAGATTTGCTTGTGCAGGCAAGGCGGCGAGCTTGGCTAGCACGAATTGATCCAAGTGAAAATCAGATCAAGACTCCGTGCCCCGGCTTCCGCAGTCTGCACTGCCAACCAGGTTCACTTGTTCAGGGGAGGCGGCGAGCTTAGCTAGCTAACGCTGCGAGGACCTCGTCCGTGTTGGACTGGACGTGGAAGGCCATGATGACGGTAGCGAGGCACAGAAGGCCAAATAAACGGGAGCCGCCACTGGCCTTAGCGCTGTTATTGAGGGCAGCTGCTGCCACCGCATACTGTAAAATGAACATGTGACGCCGCTAGCCATAGACATAGCTATCTATACTCATAATTTATATTCATACGAGTTAGATAGCATATGTTCAGTCAACGTAGTGTACTAGAACAAATGACATAAGTTATAATTCCCGTTGCAACGCACGGACATATTTACTAGTTAATTAATTAAAAGCACTGTAGGAAACTCTCCCACAATTTTGGTAGAAAAAAAAGAGGTGTTGGTTATGGGTTCTTCCACAGCGCAGCTTTTGACCCCGATGTAACGAGTAAAAATATCAAATAGACGGACACACAACACAAATCGTAAAGCAGATCGAATGATCCAAAATTCAAATGATTTCAAGGACAAAAATCTGTTGACAGATAAATAGCAAAACTCTACAACTGTTAATGTAATTTACGTTCTCCGACTCGTGAGCTTGTTGGGGCAACGGTGAAAATTACTCCCTCAGTATCACTAATTAAATTTGTTTTAGGGTACAGTGTGGAAGTGCCTACCCATACTGAATTTATTTTAGCTATCTAACACACATTTGGACACGAATTACGAATGCACCTAGGGCTTTTTATTACGTATCGTGCTCCTTCAATATTGTTGAGATTAATTAGGAATAATTAATTAGTTGATCAATTATGTAAATCCCGTAATTAGCATGTGCTAATTACGTCATTAGTAGGCAAAACCGTTCATGCCCTTTCGGCACCAATAGGCACCTGTTGGCCATTGAGTCACTGACGATGGCAACTGCCATATGTATATATACATTCACTGTTTATCAATCAAACACAAGAGATCATTCGATCCACAGTTTTCTTTCAACACGTTATCACGCACTTTGCTCTGCCCACGCTGACGCTAGTAGGACAGAGAGAGAGTTCGCCGGAAAACTCGCCGGAACTTCACCGGAGTCGCTGCTTACCAGAAAAAGGTAGAAGATGCTGACCACTGCACCTTCCATGAACGCCATGGTCGACGCGGTCACCGACGCCGTCGAAGCCGCCATCGTCTGTGGCAACAGCCACCTTGGAGGTGTTCGTCGCTTCATCCTCCAGGGCGCCATCCACCTCGTCCTCCGCAACATCAACGACCGCTGCATCGCTCCTCGCCGTTTCCATGGCAACGGACCGAACGCCGGCGTCCGTCCGACCACGCCACGCCCGGTGCCTCGTTCGTCGAGGCTTGAGTACGCCGCCGGAGTTTGCCCACACCACGGACCGTCGATGTTCGTCCGCTGTGTCCAAGCCCCGTCGGAGTCATTGCTGTCGAGGCCGCCGGTGGAGTTCCTGCCATCACCACCGCCACTGTGTCATCCACGCCCGCGCTGCCATGGAATGGAGGCGGTGGACTCATGGCCGGATGCCGTGACGCCACTGCGCTCCCCAACTCCAATGCCAGCACTGAAGCATGGCCGCGGGCTTCGCCTACGACCTTGACATCATCTTCCCCCACCCAGCCCTTCCTCCGATTGGAACTCCTTCGCCCCGCGCACCGTCCTACGCCGACATCGCCGCCAACTGCATCAAGGGACAGCGCCGAACCACCAGAGTAGGCGTCGCCTCTTCCTTCGTTGAGGGGGAGGTAGCCTCCAGCCGCTGAAGAATCTTCGGTGGAGCCAGTGGGGGTGCCACCACTGGTCCTGGCATGCTGCGATAGCCATCATGACCGGAGCTCGCTGGGGACGAGCGGGACACACCCCGCCGGCCGGCCTCCATGGCCGGAGAGAGGGCATGGGCCCTAATCCGCCATAGGAGGAGAAAAGGGGGAGGAGAAGGCACCAGAGGATGACGAGCTCCATCGGTGGCAGCTTGGACGACACTTGGACGGCGTGGCGGCGGAAGACGGCGCGGTGGCGGCGGCTGGGCGGCGGCGGCGGCTAGGGGACGGTTAGGGTTGTAACCCTAACCGTCGACCCTTTTAAAGGCCGCAGAGGAGCCTGGTGGCGGGCTGGGCCGGCCGCAGCACTTAGTCGCTGGCCGGGCTCTTGGATGGCCGTGGGGCTGCGCGCTCGGCTGGCTACCGGGCCACGCGCCTGGCTGGCGGCTGGGCCGCCCCTGGTTGGCCTCCATAGCATAGTTGCTTTTTCTTTTTCTTATTTCTATTTTCAGCAGTAATTTTAGTTATTAGCATATGATTTGCTAGTTTATTTTCTGCAAGAACATGAGATATTTGTATTCGTTGTTGTCTAATCCTGACACTGTAAATATAATTATGGTTTGTTTATATTATGACTATGCAATGTCTTGTATTTCTATCATTTTTCTGGAATATGTGGTGCACCCAATCATATTTTCCACCACGTACATATTACATTTGTGACTTGAATAATTCTGTTTTGGGCTATGTTGGTACACCCAAACCCCCTTTTTAGTAACAACATATTAGTTGCACTTGTAATTTTATGATAGAATCAGGTATGTTGGTGCCCCAAACCACAACTTTTGCACCACATACAAGTTAAATTTGCTAGTTGACTTAGTCGCAATTTAACTATACCATCTATAGAATTAGAAATTTTTAATTACTATGGATTTGAAGCTGCAATATATATCTTGTTTATTTTGGTTAAAAACATAGGGTAATGGAGTCTATGGCATTGGCTGCGCTTAATTCCTTGTGAATTATTCTGTCCTGAGACCGTACCATAGCAGTGATCAAATCACCCATTGCTGAGAGGTCTACATCGTGTTTCTGAGAAACTTGATGATTACCTACACCATGTTTTTACCCAAAATAAAGGTTTTGGATTGCTATATTCATCATATTATTTTGGTATTACACAAGATAGTTGAGTCCTAAGCAAAGGTTCCATTTAATTCACTTATGAATTATCTTGCCCAGAGACCGTGCTTAGGCAACAAAATCTTTTGCCTACTATAAGATCTACTCTTTGTCTTAGAGACTATCTGTCTTGTGTTTATCCAAAATATTTGATGAATTTGGTTGTATGGTTTACACTACTTTGTGACTATCTACAACAATCCAAAACTATGATAAGATATCAATTCTAAAATATTCCACTTAATATTACAACATTACCATGTTGATTTGAATTTACCATGCGGTAAATTAATTAAATCCATGGCTATCCACATAGGAGATCATGGCCTCTAAGGAGTTCGATGAACTCGCATTAGATGGTAGCAATTGTCCTACTTGGGCGTCTGATATCAAGATAGCACTTGCCTCTCGTGGTCTTTCAGCTACAATTCAGGAACCCCAAAATGGGGTTGTCTTGCAAGATAAGCATATATTTACTACTTTAGCTTTGCTACGGTTTTATATTCATATGGATCTAAAATTAGAGTAACTTATGATTGATAATCCTCGGGATTTATGGGTCACTGTTAAAGGGTGGCATGATCAGCAAAAAGAACTCATTTGGCCTGAGGTCAATCATGATTGGAATAACTTACGTCTCTAAGATTTCAAATCTGTAGCAGACTATAACCATGTTGTTCATAGAATTTGCTCTAAGTTAAAGTTTTGGGAGAGAGAGCCAACAGATGGAGACAAGATAGAGAAAACTCTCTCCACTATGCTCCCATCTGATAGAGTATTGCAGCAACAATATAGGGCTAAGAATTACCAGCTTTATTCCCAGCTTAGCAGAAAAACATGCCAGCTTTATTCCTAGCTTAGCAGAAAAACATGATGAACTTCTTCTGAAGATTCATCATAAGCGCCCTGTTGGTTCGGCGCCTCTGCCTGAGGTTCACAATGTACAGAAACATAATAGGAATAAAAGGAAGTCCAATGGACCTGATCCAAAGGACAAAACTGGTAAGCGCAAACATAACAGGAGACAAAGAAGAAATTCTGACAAGAGGAACAAGGACAATGCAAATCCCAAAAATGACAATAAGTGTCATAGACGTGGGGATCCTTTGCATTTTGCCAGGAATTGCCGTGCACCAAAGCATCTGGTTGCTTTGTACTAAAAGTCCTTAAAAGAGGTCAAGCCAGCAGGAGATAAAAGATATGAAGCACACTTCAATCATGCATCTGAGGTTGTTTAGGGGAGGGTTGTTCCAAGCAGACCCCTAAAGAGCTAGTGAACAAGAATTCTCTTAGCATTGAAGAGAATCTCCTATCGACTGACAACATACTCCTAGATTTTACTTCTAGAGATTGTTTGGAGACTTGGAGTAATATTGCTTCAAGACTTGATATCACACTTGATTGTCATTGTAAATAGTCTAAGTCACATATAGTTTGGGAAGTATGGATTAATGTGCTTGAGAGTTGTACACATTTGTTTTTATTATACAACTCATAGATATTGGAATATCATACTCTTACATTTGACATTCAATATATTGTATGTATACTTCTATATGTTCCTTAGAATTATTGTTTATATTCTTGTTTTACATATAGATGTCTGTTGAAAACAATCCATAGGAGGAAGAATTATGCCTTATGGACTCATGCACCACAAACTCTATACTTAGAGAGATGAAATATTTCCAGACTCCTAAGAAAAGAGAAGGAAATATTATGACCATAGCTGGTCAAGACACATTAATAGTTGGCTCAGGACAAGCTACTATTACTCTCCCTATGGGTACGCAAATAACGTTGGAGGATGCCTTGTTGTATCCTGACTCTACACGTACCCTTCTAAGTTATAGAGATATCCGTAAGAACAGTTTCCATGTGGAAACACATCAGAATAATAATGAGAAGTTTCCTCTCTTTACTAAACTTACTGGATTTGGCAAGCAAATCTGTGAAAAGATTTCTTCACTCCAAACTAGATTGTACTATACATACATAAAGCCCATAGAGCATGTTGCTTATAAGATAATTTTCCAAGACGTTGATACATTCCGTAACTGGCATGATCGACTTGGGCACCCTAGAATAGGGATGATGAGGAAAATTATCGAAAATTCCATAGGTCATGATATGGAAAACGCTAAATTTCCCCAAAATAAAGATTTTTGTTGCACTGTTTGTGCAACTAGGAAATTAATTTTAAGACCATCACATCTTAAAATTAGAGCTGAACCACTAAAGTTCCTTGAAAAAATTCAAGGAGATATTTGTGTTCCGATTCAACCATTATCGGGGCCATTCAGGTACTTCATGGTTTTGATAACGCATCTACTAGATGGTCTCACATGTCTTTGTTATCGACACACAACCATGCTTTTGCCAAAATAATGGCCCAACTTATTAAGTTGAAGGCTCATTATCCTAAACATCGGATTCAATCTATCCGAATGGACAATGCTGCTGAATTCTCATCGCGTGCTTTTAATGACTATTGCATGGCATTGGGAATTCAGGTTTAGCATTCTGTTCCATATGTACATACACAAAATGGTTTGGCTGAATCGTTGATTAAAAGAATCAAGTTCATTGCAAGACCTATGTTGACGAATTGCAAATTGCCTACGTCATGTTGGGGTCACACAGTTCTGCACGCTGCAGATCTTATCCAACTACGACCAACTGCATATCATGAAACCTCCCCATTGCAGTTAGTACGTGGGAATCCTCCGAGTATTTCCCATTTGCGTAAATTTGGGTGCGCTATCTACGTACCTATCTCACCACCTCAGCGGACCTCGATGGGCCCTCACCGGAAACTGGGGATCTATGTTGGATATTCATCTCCATCAATCATTAAGTATTTAGAACCCCTGACGGGAGATCTATTTACTACCTGGTTTGCTGATTGTATTTTTAATGAGGATCATTTCCTGGCATTAGGGGGAGAATTGTACCAAAAAGAATGCCAGGAAATAGATTGGAATGCAGAAGGCATTTCATTTACTGTCCACGTACTACAGAAACTAAACTACAAGTTCAAAGAATTATTGATTTGCAAAATATTGCAAACAATCTGCTAGACGCTTTATCTGATTATAAAGGTGTAACAAAGTCTCTCCATCCTACAAGGAATGTGCCTGAACGAGTGGAGGTACCTAATAAAACCACTCAACACCCTAATGGCAAAAAGAGGGGGAGAAGCACTTCCAAGAGGCAAGATGTGATTGCTAGCAAGCAAAAGAAGACCGAAAATGCAACTCAACCTTTGGTTGAAAGACACCTAGAGGACATATATTGTCCCGTGGATAGAAGTAATCCACAATTGTCACACCCTGTTTTCCAAAGGAAATCGAGTGTCGTTATATGTGTGCCCAGGAAGTCCACACATACAACAAAAGAATAGAAATATCAGAAAAACAATGATCTATAGTGAAAAACATACTAATATTAACACTTACAACTATCAGAGTACTTGGAATGGTTGCTAAACTTCTCTTCAGGCTCCATCTGAGACAGGGACGGCTGACTAGGGCTCATACGCCAAGCACTTCTAACACAACATCTTTTTTCTTCCTCTGAGCATCACTTTACTTGCACACTGAGGGTATGGGGCAAATAGTAAGAGTGAGTCCATGTCGAACTCCACAAGTATAGCAACAAGGTAGTATAGCATAAACACATGATCAATGTAACATAAATAATATAAAGCATAAAATGGTAAACAATGAGCATGTTAATGATCAAAAGTCATCATCTTAAATGTAAGGATTCCAAGGCCACTCGTGTCCTTGAGCAAGGCTAGTATACTAGTTTAATAAACTCTGCGTAGAGGTGTACACTTTCACTGTGAGTCGTGATTTACCCTTTCGCTCGAGGTGATCAGCCTCTTAGCCCACTACCAAGGAACACCGGCAGGGTTCACTATGAAGCCTTTCAATGGTTCGTCTAACATGTTAGGGCCACTAAGGTTTCTACACTTATGAATGTAGTATCCCCCTTCTAGATGGCACACAACCGCAACCTATACACATATAGACAGGGGTCTAACTACACCTAACCCGGAAACACCCCTCTTATGCCAAGTGGTAACCACTAACATGCTAGAAAAGTTCCTCATACTAAGCTAAAACCAGAGCCATGTAGCCCTCATAGCTATACTGTATTAATTAAGTCACAAGATCATGGTAATAGAAATAAAACTCAAGAGCTATACTTGCCTTTAACACTTGCTCAAACTTCCTCATGCTCTGCTTCTGCTCATCTCATCTGCTTGTGATCCTTAGTGTTTACAAACGGTTCTGGTTCTACTCGTAGCAAGCACCATGCATAGGCAAACATACAATACACAAGAAGAGACAACTGAGAACAATACACCAATCAAAAGAGAGTCTTAAAAGAGAGCGTACTAAACGACACGATTGCAACACAATGAGATCAGAAAAAAACCTTAAATTACTTTTAATTAGAAAACTATTAAATAATTATTAGTCAAGTTAATAGTTAAGTAAATAATTAAATTTATAATTATGTACCATGATCACGTCGATACGAATCAAACACAACTGTAACGACTCAATTCGAAGTTAAAACGACTAAACAGCAGGGAATAAACGATGGATGGCAATTCTGTAAATACTTCGTCTTGTACCTTGGGGTTCTGTACGGACGCAGGCAACTCAACGTGCTGCTCCTGCTATACTGCTCTGTTCGTTGATGCAAGGAAGGGATCCTGGCCAAGGTTTTGCCGGAGGGAAAGGGCCTTGGCCGGCCGGCTGCACGGCGCGGCGACGCCTAGCTGATTCGGCACGAGGCTAGGGCAGAGCAGCAGGCTCGCACGCCTGCACAGGACTGAGCGGCGGCAGCCATCTGCCGTTCACGGGCAGCAGCGCGCCAAGGGGCGGCGAGGTGCGGGGTGGCGGCACAGCCCATAGAGATGGCTGTGGCTATTTGGGGCCGAGGAGAAGCCGGCCGCTGCTGCTGCAAAACGAGAATGTGAAGCTTCCATGGTGAGCTCGCCGGAAAAGAGGATGATGGATTAGGGACGACATCAAACGGACATTGATTCGTCGAACGAAGGAGATTACGGCATAGACAACAAAGACAGCTACCTCTTGGTGGTGACATAACCCGCCGGAACGCGACAGTTCGGCCAAAAAAGCTTGCCGGAGTTTCACTGGAAATCTTGCCTTTGTGAACTTCGGCGATAGATTTCTGGAGATAGAAGTGGTGGCTCGCGATGAGGTTTCTGGATCTGGAACCAGCGCCTTGAGGAGAACACCAGCGTATGTATAGTGTAGGGTTTTGAGGTCGATAGAAAAACAGATATATTTATTATTTTTGGAATTAAATAATTTCCAGATTAAAAGAATTCTAGGAAAGTCCAGAATTAATTTTTGACCCGGAAAAAATAATCCAAAGCCTCCAAAAATATGAAGAAAATTACCGGAGACATTTTGGAATATGATGAACTCAAATAAAGTATTTGGAGCTCATGAAATAGACATTTTAGAGAATCCAAAAATTGGATATAGCTCTAGGATAAAGGGAAAAGATTCTAGAAAAGTCCAGAAAATTTCCGAGAAGGATTAGAAACGTGTTTTGAAAACTTAGCACAGACAAAAGCACCAAACTCAAGCAACGAGCAGACATCACCAAGCAATATCCCATCAAATTAATTTAGAAAAGTTTAAAATTCATATTTTTCCTATAACTAATTGTGCATAGCTCGAAATAGGAAATTTTGGGGTGTGACAACAATCCAGCTCAGTTATGCACATAAACGTTGAGGCTGGAATATCAGAAGACCCTAGATCCATCATTTCGGGAAGTCATGATGAATCTTTAAGGGTAGATGAAATTTCTATAAATTTTGCAGAGACTGAATAGTCTTATAACCGTAAGTCCATAATAGTCGACACATATTTCTCTGAAGAAATTGCAGATATCCTTCTGACTGATTCAGATCCCAAGTCTATGACTGAGTGCAAGAAGCGCTCGGCCTGGGATAAGTGGAAGGTAGCAATTGAAACAGAGATCGCCTCGCTTAATAATAGGAAGGTGTCTCCGGCTGTAATGCCAACACCTCCTAATATCCTCCCTGTGGGGTACAAGTGGGTTTTCGTCCGTAAAAGGAATGAAAACAACGAAGTGGTGAGATATAAAGCAAGGCTAGTGGCACAAGGTTTTACACAAAGACTTGGTGTTGATTTCAACGAAACTTACTCTCCAGTAATGAGCGATATAACGTTCTGATACTTAATATCGTTGGCAGGACAAAATCGTCTATCTATGTAGTTGATGGACGTAGTGACAGCTTATTTGTATGGGTCACTAGATTCGGATATTTACATGAAAGTTCCTAATGGAATTAGTATACCGAATCCTAAGGCAAATCACAACACATATTGCATAAAGTTGCAGAAGTCATTATATGGCTTAAAGCCGTCGGGCCGAATGTGGTACAATTGGTTAAGTAAATTCCTTATAGAAAAGGGATATATAAATAATAATCACTGCCCATGCATCTTCATTAAAAAATCATCAACAGGATTTTGTATTATATCAGTATACGTCGATGATCTCAATATCATCGGTAATGAGGCTGATATTAATGAAACTCATCATCATTTAAAGACGAAGTTTGAAATGAAGGATTTGGGTCAAACCAAATTTTTCTTTGGTTTGCAACTTGAGCATTTACCTTCTGGTATATTTGTATACCAAGCTGCCTATGTCCAAAAGATATTGAAGAAATTCAAAATGGACAAGTAATATCCATTAAAAACTCCCATAGTAGTAAGATCCTTAGACGTTGAGAAGGATCCTTTTAGACCACAGGAAGCAGGAGAAGAGATATTAGGACCACAAGTCCCATATCTTAGTGCCATTGGACCACTTATGTATCTTGCTAATATACCCGACCGGATATTGAGTTTGCAGTTAATCTGCTGGCAAGACATAGTGCTGGACCTACCCAACGTCATTGGGTAGGAGTCAAATCAATTTCGAGATACCTCAATGGCACTAGAGATCTTGGATTGTTCTATAGTAGAAATCAAGATCTAGTTTTATTAGGATATGTAGATGCTGGTTATTTATCAGATCTCCACAATGGCAGATCACAGACTGGCTTTGTATTCTTGCAAGGCGGTACAGCAATATCTTGGAAGTCTTCAAAATAGACCCTAGTGTCTACATCCACCAATCATTTTGAGATAATAGCTTTATATGAAGCATCATGCGAATGCTTATGGCTTCACAGAATGATAAACCACATAATACGATCATGTGGTATTGGTGCAGTTGACACACCGACGATTATCTTTGAGGATAATTCGGGATGTGTTACTCAAATGGAATCAGGTTACATCAAGATTAATATGACTAAGCATATTATTCCTAAGTTATTCTACCCCCATGAACTCCAACAGAATGGAGAAATTGAAATTTTGCAAACTAAGTCATGTGATAATCTGGCAGATTTATTCACAAAGTCTCTACCATACTCCGCATTTCATAAATGCGTTGAGGGTATTGGTATGAGAAGACTTAGGGATTTGCAGAGATCAGGGGGAGAATCTATTTGAAATTTAACCTGACTCAGTATAGCATTACACTCTTTTTCCTTTATATGCTCTCCTGGAGTTTTCTCACATAAAGTTTTTAATGAGGTATTGGTAACACATTGTAAATGTCATATTATCTATTTTTCCTCGTAGAGGTTTTTCAAAGATAATATATGACATATTCATCCTTGATCAAGTTTGTTTTAGAGTCTTTGGAATACCAAAGGGTCTATAACATTGGGAGTTATATATCATGGTGTTTTCTCCTTATTTTTCCTACTAGGTTTTAAGGAGTTTTGTCTAGTATATCGATATACTTTGATTTTTTCCCACAGGGTTTTCCAAAGCTTCGAGACATTTACTGATGAACAAACAAGGTCGCCTACATAAGATCAATTGATCAAGGGGGAGTGTTAAGATTAATTAGGAATAATTAATTAGTTGATCAATTATGTAAATCTTGTAATTAGCATGTGCTAATTACGTCATTAGTAGGCATAACCGTTCATGCCCTTTCGGTACCAATAGGCACCTGTTGGCCATTGAGTCACTGACAATGGCAACTGCCATATGTATATATACATTCACTGTTCATCAATCAAACACAAGAGATCATTTGATCCACAGTTTTCTTTCAACAAATATGAGCGATCCAGGCCTCTTCATTTGCCGTTCCCTCCGCAGCTCGGTCATTTGTGGTTTGCTCCGCGACGCCCCAGGAAAAAATTGCAAGCCAGCCAACCAACACGAGTACCAAGGGGGGAAATATAAAATCTACGCTTCACACAGAATTACCCGAGAGGCGAGGAATCAAAGCTTGCTGTCCTGGCTCGGATCTCATTGCGCTAAGCACTCCAGCTATGGTTGTTGTTGTATTGGAACTACCCGTATATTTACTAAATCCAAACAGGAAAAAATACACTCTAATCAATCACTCTTATTTGGTATGCTAAATCCTGTCCAAAACACCTTAATTAAACAGTATGGAGTGATTACACCATTCGTTGGAGAGAGGTTTCAAGAAATCAAATAAAAATCAAAAGTCGCCACTATTAGATGCATTAAATACAAACAATAATAAACTCTTGGCACAAGCATATTTATTTGAAATAAACTATCATTTTATTAAGTAGATAGCAACAGGTAGAGAACCATATATATATATATATATATATATATATTACCCAGGGGACTGATTAATATTCAGTCACCGAGTCCGTCCCTCCGTCCCCCTTCCCCCGCATGGCCACACCCAACCCCGCTCCCACCCCGCTCCAAAACCATCGAGGCCGAAACCCGCGCCGTCGACCGGTCAATCCCGCTCCTCCCGCCGCTCCCACCTCGGCACCTCGACGGTTACCGAGCCATGGGCGCTCGCCGGTCTCTCCCCCCTTCCCCTCCCCCTCTCCCTCCCTCCCCCTCTTCCCTGGCGGTTGCCACGAGATGGACCTGCTTTGCCGCGCCCAAGCTCCCCCAGTCTTTGTGCGGTTCCTTTTACCTCGAAGCTTCGTGCGGCCGCCAAATTCTCCAGGCGATACCGCCGTCCAGCCCTCCGGTTCCCGATTTCGGCCACCTCGAGCTCTCATTCAGCGGCCGTGGATCCAGCGATGCCGCCTGGTCGGCGCCTTCAACCGCCGTCGCGGCCAGTGCCCCTGTCCACCGGGGCGAATCCCTGTCCATCCCGATCTCTCACCCGCCGACTATGGCGTTCCCCCGCCCCCACGTCTAGTGCGTCGCCGACTCACCGTCCCTCTCTCTTCGGCGTTGCTTTGTTCTGTGCGGGCACAGACGCATCGCCTCGCCCCTCCTGGTGTCGCCCAGTGCTATGCCGGGCGCGGACGCCGTTCCCCAGCTCCCTCACAGCCTCGGCGTCACACTCAAGGTGCCTCTCCACCCTTTTGTTCTTTCGATTTTCATGGTATTTCTCTGTTTCCACAAATGTGAACTGGTGATTAGATGTAGTTTTTTGTCCTAATTTGTTGTGCAAGTTTCCTGTTCTTCGTTTCCGGTAGCTTAATCTGCATTTATGTTTCATTTTTCACAAATATCTGATTCTTTTATGAATCTGTTATTGCATAATACAGACGTATCGTGCCACTCCGGTATTGTTGACCACACACATCGTTTGCCGACGTTTCGTCATTTTGGATGGAGCTGCCGGGTACCTCAGGTTATCTCCACCTCCCTATTCATGTATATCGCTTTGATATTCCATTAAGCAGTGTCAAATTGGTTTAGGGTTTAGGCTTCCTGATATGGGTATTTGTTTCATTAAAGAATAATCTGTGTGTTTTACCAACATATACATGGAATCAGTTTTGCATTTTTTTCCCTGGTTCAGATTTTACTTGTATGTTTTTACTCATGGTGTGATTACAGTTTCATAAGAGAATTCCATGTATTCTGCATTTGCAGCCGATGGCCATCCCGGAAAAGGTCCTGAATCCACAGCTAAAAGGTTCTTTGTCTCATACTCCTATTATGTTGTACTTTTTCTATTTTATACATTCACATTGACTTAGCAGCTGCAAATATATCGTTCTATGCTGAGATTTTGTAAATTTTAGCCACACCTATTCTAAATACATTTATAATCAATGACTTCAGATATCGGATGCAACTAGTTGATAAGATGCCTGACAACCCTAAAAGGATTGTTTTTGAGAGCACTCAACAGTGGTCAGTACATGTTTTACCTATTTTACTGCATCTTTTAGGCTTTTACGTGTTTCGTTCCTGCTTTTCTCTTAGATAATGTCATTGTTGTCCATTTTTAGGTATGAGATCCCTCTGCGTGAAAACGAGGTGTTAACCTTCTCCCATTGTACAACTTCTTCATTGCCTCCATAAAATACGGGTAAGTGGAATGGATGTACTGTAAGGTTGTTCTGTTGCAGTATGCATTTAGTATTTCAGAAATGACTA